>JARLTB010000107.1:1700000-2045000 GCA_030141615.1 Unio pictorum | reverse complement strand
CGATTAGATTACATGAATAATTTACACGTCGTTTCTTTTGAAATGTTAAAGTAGATGGAATTCTCGTTCCCGTGAGACCAGAGAGTGCTCTGGACGGTTACCCGCTTCATTTAAAAGGCCAGATGATGTATATGCACGAGTGGGACAATATCATATTCCTAGGAACGCCTGTGTGAGTATTTATACATACATGCTTGCAGTGTTTGTACCGCCACAGTTTCTAGCTTTGATAGAATTTGGAGCGCTTTGTCCTCCATATAATGAGATGCCCAACATATCATATTCTCAGAAACTCGAGAGTTACCGTATTTGTAATATATGTTTTCAGATTGAGCAACGTGGTGAAAAAGCGCTCAAAACCGAATTATTCCTCATAATCAAAGCTATATATTCAGAGTAACATATGGCCATTCAGTGATCAAGGCCTTTTTTGTACCTCCCATCTTTTTTGATAACACATCACATGCCAAAGTCTCGACACTATCGGTGCATATTATTTCGCATCGAGACGGTCAATTTAGATTTAAAATATGATATCCATATTTCAGAGTATCTCAAAAATTTTGTAACAAATTAGTTGGAAATAAACACAGGCATATACATAGTTTTATGCGCATGCGCGCGTGTGTGTGTAGGCTATAAAGGCGTGTGTACAATCTTGAGAATATAGTGCCGATAATAGTTTTTCAAACATAACGGATTTTAAAATGTCAAAAATGTTAGGAAGGTAAACCTTTTTCAAATAAAAGCAAATATATATCAAGACAAAATGCAACATATCTTAAAGGTTCTCGAAAAAAAAGGTTAATAGTTGCTAAAATGCGTAGGATGACGAACATTTCCGAATGAAATTAAATATCTTTTATCACAAAATCAAACATCAAAGGTAAGATATGCCTTAGTTATTCACAAAAGAAAGCATAAAAGGTAAAAGGGATGGTCTTCAATCCGACCACGAATAACAAAGTCCTAAAGAAACAAATCAACATTGGAATGCTATTATATGTATTCAAAACATGGACTCAACATAAACTGATCTCTCTCTCTCTCTCTCTCTCTCTCTCTCTCTCTCTCTCTCTCTCTCTCTCTCTCTCTCTCTCTCTCTTATAACGTAGCAAACGTTTCCAAAATTATTGAAATACCACCATGTACACATTAGCGGACGGTTCGGATTTATCTTGTCATCTACACGAAACAGTGGATGAAACTAGGAGATTTTTTTTAAAAGTTATATTATATTGATTAATATATAAATAAATATAACTGAAGTGCATTGCAGCTGCAAATAGTAAACCAGCTGGGGGGTTTCAGTGTAATTGGTCAACCCTCGATCCCATTACAAGTTGCCAAAACTCATTGTACTGTTTTGATTTAGTAATATGCATCATAGATCAGATTGCGTTTGACCTTCTAGCCACGGACAAAACCAGCTAATTGGGTTTCGAGTAAAATAAATTTATATATCCAGCTTGGAAAGCAATGTAAACTATTTCAGAAATGCTGTGTTAGTATGTTTCTCGATTAGATTTTTCTAGCCCAATTTGAATTGTTCAGAACATCTTTGTGCTTCTGGTAGAGTTCCTTCTTTTTTAAATTAAAAGTATCGAACTAGGTCAGAACGGATTAATTGTACTATGGTACATTTTGTATATCCATTATTTTCACATGATATATGCATCCGTTTTCTTCTCGTTATTTATGTCATAAATAAATTAGTTGTAGCCTGGCGGATCGTGAAGTTAGATGGAAAATTATTGAATCGCTGGAAATTATCATTACGGCTGCCGTGTTAAAAGGAGACTTTACAGAGTCAATCTAATTTAACATTAGTCCATATATTTATCATTATGGGACACATTGGGGTCCAGGGGATTTAAAATTAGACTAACATTTTGCCACCATAAAACAATTTGTCAAATGAAGTATGCCCTTATATCGTGAAAGAAAAGTATGGGGTACATGGGAACTAAACTTAGACACTGACCATATACACATACAAATCAGCAGCTGAACTTAGTGACCAATGTGTAATCTGAACAGCTGTCACGGTCATCTACTGACCAGCACATATACTTACTGACCAGCATCCATTCCTACTGACCAGCATGTACAACTAATGACCAACACCCACATCTACTAATCGATACCCATGTTTATTAATCAATGCATTCAATCTTAAAGACAAACAGCCACACTTATTAACCAATAGTGTTAATATTAATAATGCACATATACTGACCAGCACATATATCTAGTGTCCATCACCGATACTCATTCACCAAAGTTAACCTTATTGACCAGCACTCACACCTACTCACCAACACCCACCCGTACAAACCAAAACAAATGTTACTGACCATCGTCAAAACAAAACAAAAACACTTGAAAGGGTAGGATGTAAAGTAAAGAGATAAGGTAATGAGTATAAACAACTACGCACTATCACCGTTCAAAACTCGACCATTTGCAGACCACTCAGAGGAAAGACATTTCCTTGGAAAGAATACTTCATAGTTGCTACATATACTAAAGTGTTGAATGTCAATCATAATTCCATACTATTTAATTGACTCACACATTTGTTGCAGTGAATCCATGTATCTCAAATTCATTGCTTAATTCTTTGTCGTTCAATTAGTCATATATTTGACTAGATTTTCATTCAGAATATCGACTTTTTTCTCTTGGACTTGGTGTTGCATTAACACGTGTCCCTGGACGCTTAATATATTTGATAATTCATCTGTTTTTTACAGTATTATACATTGCAATCATCGAATTAAAATTCAACCTGCTATTAAAATTTTCTTCCCAATTCATCCGTGTATTTCTTGTATTTTCAATATTTGCACACGCTAATTTATCAGTGGTTCCATAAATGTATCTCCTTTGTTGGCATTCGGTTAGTTCCATTTACAACTGTGTTCCAGTCATTTGTCTGCTATTGCGACTTTTTCATCCTTTTTATTATTCCATAATATGTAGGCAATCACGTCCGCACCTCTCTTCTCGTCTGTAGTCCCGATCGTTACCAGGTTCTTCCCCAGGATCTGTGTTCGAAACCTTCATTCATCAGTCGTTAATATCGTAAAGTCTGGAGAGTCTCGAGGACACATAAAAGTAGTCGCTGTTCTAATATTTCCTCATTCGACTTTGGTAATGGTTATATAACAAATGTTATCACAGAGTCAAGAAGTAGCCTTACAGCAGAGAGGTTAATCAGTGTCGTATTCCACACAGATGTCATTAATTTTCTCGGGATGTAGTTCTAAATTATATTCATTAATCTCACGGCTATAACATTGAATGGCGTACCTTAATTACGATAAAATGGCATGTCGACGTTGCCTCTGCGTCTTTCGCGCACATATTAAGAAATGGGTCTTTATCCGCATCTACGTTAGGGAGATTAATACACAGAGCTGCTCTACTTACGTACATATGCTGTCTTGGATTCTTCTCCGAGTTTGCTTGTTTGCAACATATGTCTCTTAAGTGTGTCACCACTGGACTCTGAATCATTATTTGACGGTTAATTTATATTGTATCTTCTCAAAATGAAAGGATCACCAACACGCACCTTTGGTGTCAGATCAGGTCATGCATAGCCGACACAAACGCATTTCCAGGTTGAGAGGTCAGCTTTCTCCTCTCATGAACGTTTAAAGTAGGGTGCAAACGAAACAGCTAGACTCCTTTAAAACTCAGTTTACACGTCTATTTATTAACTAAGGTTATGGCAAGGGGCAGGGCAGAACACCTATGGACTCCTATACCCTCTCTAATGAGGGAGGTAGTTGTCCCTACGACATTCTTAAACCTTCTGCCATGCTCCCCTCTTTCAGACATTCTTTAAGTGACTGAATGGGTTGCTTTTTCAGTAGACTAATTAGACGTACCGGGCTGTGCAATAATATCAAGTTACAGGTTTAATTTCCAGCACTTCAATCTCAATCAAGGACCGTTATTTGTTTTACAAGGCCAACCTGTTATCATTACTCTTCATGACTTTCCAAGATATTTGCAGTTAAGAAAGTATTAAGCATTCAGATTCCAGGAATATATTCCCCCATGTGTTGTCTTTCTAAGAAAGCGGGAAAATCTTCGCTTTATTTTCGATCTTTGTTTATTCAATAACTTTATTCGGAAGAGTACTTAAAGATAGAGACAGACGCCTGTCTCAGTTAGGAAAGCCCTACGTGCGAACGACTTGACAGATCTTTAGATCTCCAGGATGCTTACCTACACATATTTTCGTCCCACGTGAAATTCTGGCATGTATGTTTGTGCAAGGAGGTCTTTCAGCTTGGGTGCTCTTCCATTCAGCCTAAACTATCTACCTCTATGATGGGAGAGATAGCGGCTCACTTAAAATCGTAGGGTTGTCCATCATCTAGCATTTTCAATACACATTATTCTAAGACACATGTCAATCTTTTGACAGACAGGAACGTATCTGTGCTTATATGTGTTGAAGTCATAATCTCATAATTTCGCGCACGGTGGGATGGGTTTCATTTACAGATCAACGGATGGTTTTCGTTTATCCCGGACTGTTCAGAAAGATGCTGTCTCACAACCAGAGTATTCGAGATAACGTCTTTTCGCTTCTAACGCTCGAATCAAGGGACTTCATCCGAGGCCTTTAAATTTCTAAATGCTACCACATGTGAGACGTTACAGATACATCATTTGAGCTCGGATACAGTTGGTATCGAAAGTTAATAACCCTATTAACTGGTGGATAAAACTGAATATTTATGTCCTGCATTTTTATATACGTCACATAATCTCATCCTTTTGTATATCGACAATTAAGATTAGGGATCGTCTGCTCGCCTATAGCCAGAGTGAGTGCTTCTTCGCGGCTTTTGGTCATGGCGGGATTCTTCCTTGTATACCAACAACCTAAAATTGCGTGCTATTTTGCTAACTTTACATAGATGCCATAACTTTCATTGCCATATTTGTGATATGGTCGTCTTTGTTTTGAATCTCCTTTGATGGACAGCTTCGGCGTGGATTACTCTCCAAGTCCACTTCATTACAGACTAGAGAAATACCCAAGTGTACGGCATATCCAGGCAAAAACTTGCCGTTCTCACAAAATGATCTCTGCTACAATTTCCCGACTATGGAGGAGGCTGATTATTGACGTATTTGCAAAAAGCTTCAACAATAAACTCCTGCTTTATGTCTTTCTAACATCAAGCAACTTAGGGGGTTCAGTCTAAACTAGGATTGAAGATACACCTACGCCACCCCAACTAATAGAAAAACTCAATGTTATATATGACTTACTTGCATCGACTCGACTCTATCTGGTAGCCACACTATGGCTTCAACAGTTGTGGTTAAATGAACTTCTCGACATCGTGGTAGACACTCACAAAGAGTTATGACTGAGAAGTGACGTGCTGTCACAGCACACAGATGCACCCGCTGAATACGTTTTAGGGATGCAGTCCAAAGTATGTATATAGGTGAAACGTGCAGATGTCCACGACAACACAGAGAGTCTCTTATATACAACAATCCACAGATATTCCACCTTCACGCCTGCCTCCTTGAGCGATGTATCCGCCAAGATAAAATTTTAGCATGGTTAAAGACCGCTACGCACATGCGGGATGCCAATCGACCTTCCAAGATTACGGCGCCAAATGAATAGTATGATAAGATTGGTATTGACTACTTTCCACTGACATAGTCAGCCACTCTTGCGCCTCAGTGGCGGATATACTTCCTTTGTTTTCAGAGAAGAAAACATTGTTCAGTTTACAACTTTAAGGACACCAGATAAACACTCTGTAACTATATAAATGTATTAATGTATTCAACCACAAGGTTGGACCGTCATCGTTCGGAAAGTATCAGATTATTTGAGCTACAAATGTAAAAATACATAAAAAAATGTATTTTTACACCTTCTTTCCATTCGATCCTGCTGGTTGCAGCATCATTCTGGTGGAACAGATGGTTAGTTCAACGTAATAAATAGCAAGTAATGTAAAACTGCTATCAAAAGTGGTTGTGGTTGTTGTTTGTTATCTTGGCGGGGGTCTAACTTTAATTATGTAAAACTTAACTGTTATTATTACCGAACCCCTCCTTCCTTCTCTGTCGGATGTTCTTTAGCCGTGGCCCGAGTCAAAGCAGAACGATATTTCGTGAAAGTTACTTCACTGTAGTTATGTTTATATTTGTGATATATTGCCCGTTTCATATTGGACAAAGGACTCGCGTCATGGAAAGAGTCTGCAACGTAACAATAGCAGGCAAGCTTCACATCGTTTAGTTTAGTATTACTGTCAATATTGCAAAGTATAAATTTGGTTGCAGGGTTTGATCATCATGTTTCTAGCTTTTCATATATTTTTGTTTTGTTTACAATGAAATTAGGTTCAGAAGTGTCTTCTGGTGTATCGTACGTTGTGCACTGTTGAGGAAACATACTTCTCTCCAGTTAGTCAGTCATGGTAATTTGTCGAACTCAATAGTATACACAATGTAACACATCTAACATTTAAAATATCACTTATCTTACATTAGAATTGGTCGGGGAACCAAATAAGTAATTGAGCAGACATAAATTGAAAATGTGTGTGTGTGTGTGTGTGTGTGTGTGTGTGTGTGTGATAAGGTGTCAATCTTGATATGTTAGCATTTTCAATTAATTACTTATGTTGCACGTAGTGCATACCTATCTGCAGGTGCTAGATAAATGAAGAGGACGTGTAGAGGTTTGGAAATAAAGTCTGACAAAATTTAGTTGATCGTTTCACACTGAGGTATTTTTAAGACATCCTAATGTCATGAAAATCAAAGAACAAAAAGAATTGTACGTTAAACCGATGCCAACCATTCAATCAAGATTGAAAACGTTTAGACATAACCAGGATATCGCCGAGTCAACGTTCTTGAATTTGGTTTCATAAGTCTGGTTCCATTTAGGTATTTAATGGTGTAATAACTATCGACACGAAGAAAATGCATTACTTGTAACTAGAAACAAAACATCGATTTCATTGCAAGATCGGCTTCAACGGTTTTGTGCCTTAAAATAGGCCAGGTTTCTTATAGTTTCTTTGATCACGTCAAAAGTAAATGGTTTTCCTTGTACGTTCGATTTTATACAGATTTTTATCAGTCCGAGGATTGCTCGTAACATATAAAATGTCTTGATATTGACCTTCAGAATCAATTAATACCGAATATATCCAAACATCCGTACCAAATCATTGCTCTTTATTTGGCAGTGACGATTGTCACCCTTTCAATGAGGATGACTTGCGCTGCATGTTCCTGGTACAATTACCACACAAACAATGTAAGTGTATCAATGTGCAAAGAAATTAAATCTGTACAAGTTGTGTTTCATCAAAAATGCAGAAAGAGACAAAGAACTCACTTTATAAAAAAGTATACTTTGACGGGAAAATGTCTTCAAATGTCGAATCTACATACGGCATTAGACGACACATTTTCTTCTTTCTTATTTTTATTTTGTATTCGACGCATTTTTAATGAGAAAGAAATCCGTTAGGCTGTGCATTAACATAATACAAAATGGAGTCATTCAAATAGGAACTTAAGAGTTACTCCGAATCTTTGTAGCCATGTCGTTTTTATTAAGAAAGATTTCAATTATCAAAAGTACACTTCGTGGATCTAATATTTCCAAGGAAGTGGTAATGACATTTCTGGACAGTTAATTGTGATGAAAGACTGAGATCAGGTTAAACTACGAATGCACATTTATTTTAATGTGGCACGTTGATAACGAGTCCTTTATTGCAACTCATTTTCGGGTATCTCTTCAAGAGTTTGCGTGTGTTCAAGCGATGTGATAAACCTCTATAACATAGGTCATATACCATACTAAAAACGAATTATGTTATGTCTTTCATTTATTTTATTTTTTCTTACTCCTAAAAATAATGTCAGATATTTTTAACCTTTGACTTTTAATCTTAAAAGCCTTTTTTTCTTTTAAATTTTCTTACTAATTACATTGGGCAAATATAAAATTGAAATCCATTTATTGACATTTACTTTACTTGAAATGGTATGTAATCGTAGGGATGTGTCATAAAAAATCCAATATGTGCCTTGGACTCTCTGCTATACATATGTCTTCGCGATGGTGGATCATTTCAAAGAAATTGTGGGGAAAATGTATAGCATGTTATAATATCCATATTTACATGATATAGTTAAAATTCTTTTAAATCGGCTGAAAACTAAGTTATTCTAATATTTGATATACAACCGACATCGTACGGATGTTCGAACAACATCTTAAACCTTTCCGAGTTGCTAGGAGACACCTAATCCCACGGAATTGAATCGAACACACTCTTCGTGTATGAAAATCCATCTCCAAATGCATATGCCTTCATTAGATATTCTTGATAAAGAATGGAGATATCGTACTTACACATACATCACTCAAAGGATTATTAGATAGCCACCTGGCGGTATTCTCCTCTGGACTTTGACATTTCTGTTCTAGTTTGAAGTAATGACCATCATGTATTGTCAGGAAAGATGATAGATCCTAGAGATAATGATGTTGCTTGGTTTTATCTAACCTCTCGCCATGCCGGAACAATGCGTATTCATGTGTCTTGTGCTTTCCTTTTAAAAAAGCATATACCTAATGGGTCACTGCTTTTGTATGAACAGCAGGGAATATTTACCGACACTTAATACTCAGAGATAAACTAACAAAACATTTTGTTATATTTGTGAAGTATAACTATTATTTAAGTACATATTATTGTAGATAGTTTTGATCAGTACATACATACTTCGTTCCATCACCCAATACTATTCCTTGGAGATCACAAACAGGAGAATCTATGACAGCATTCAAAACTATAAAATATTGAAAAATCAAAATGATAACATACGAGCGAACAAAAGGGGACATTGATTAATTTACCGTGATATTATATTTTATGAGTAATTACAATAACTAGATATTATTATTTACAATTAATAATGTCCTGTACTAGTCCAAGTGTAGTAATGTTCGTGAGTACAATAATTGTATTTTATCAAATTTTAAAAGGCCGTTTTGTGATTTCAGCATTAAACATAATGTTTTTCATACCCAATGAACGCAGCTAAAACTTCATAGCCTTCTTTGATAGATATTGTCTAACAGAACCGTCATCGGTAAAACGATTCACTTAAATTCACTTTGTTTGTCACGGGCATTTTTGAGGGGCTCTGATAGTTTTAGTGAAACTCCTTTTTCATTGAAACAATTATGGTTTTCGAAGTCAAATAGGATAAATGTGGTCTTATTTAGCAATCTGAATCGCCATTTTATACTCGAACTCTACAGCAACAAAGTTATGGATGTTCATTATATATATATATATATATATATATATATATATATATATATATATTGTGTTGATATAACTGTGGTTGCACTAGTCATGTTGATCTACAAACAGTCTTCTGTTGAGCACAACCATACCATCCATGAATTAAATCTTTATTTAAAATTTCACTATAAATTCCAGTCTCTATTTCCATGAATGTTTTTTTAGAAGAGCACGTTGTATTTACAGAGAAAAATCACTTAAATTCTATCATTTAAATAAATAAATAAATAAACGAACATTTGGACGCAACAATAAGATCCTACAGCAAGAATGATTTTTTTTTTCCGGTGAAAAAATTATTTAGTCCTTTACGTGACCTCGAGTCACAATTAGCATTTTCTAAAAGAATATTACCTGATGGTAAAAATGCTCCAGAAGTGTCTTAATGTTTTTTTTTTACAAAATATGAGTTTATTTACAATTAGACGGTCTGTTATAGAACATTAATATGTCAGGTAGGCTAGATATTTTTATAGTGAATTTCCAATAGCTCAGACCCAGAAACAAATAAATGTTTACTTCTATTAATAATGATTCTAATATTAAACCCACACACAGAGATAATAGTATAGCTAGTATACAATGTTTTTAAGATTTAAAGAAGCATTATTTCAGGTCAAGTAGAATCTGATCTTAATTTTTGACGAGGTCCAGCCCAACATAACAAGTTTCATTAAAAGGGCATATACAGAAAACAAAACAAACATCAAACAGTGCAAATTTTGGATGTTTAATCCACGGAAACTGCTATATGTGTGACTCTTAATTCTCGCATTGATTTTCATCGAGAATGAGACTGAATTGTGGAGAAGGAAATAATGGTAAACGTCTGGAATAGCAATACTGAAGTATCTAAAATCTAATTAAGAATTAAACTTGTTATTTCTTAAAAAATAAATTAATAACTCAACACTGTTTGGAAAACAGGCCAGCGTAAATAAAGGAATGTAGCTCTATTTTATTCCAGTTACATGCCCTTGTTTTTGCTGGCCCATCTTGATAAAGGTAAGCATCTACTGATAACTTAGCGTTATGATGTCCATGTCTTTTTTGCCTGCTTGTTTTATTTGAAATTTCATGTTTTCAACAACCGACGTTGTGTTCGTGAGATTAAAACGGGTGAGAATATGTCACACAATAAAGCGGAATTCGCAGAAGATTTATTTCCTCACTTTCACGGCACATTCGTTAATCAAAGATTGGACCAGTATACTGGAGTGCCAAAACAAAAAAGATATTGAACAAATCTTCAAAACGAGAGACCGGGGGGGGGGGGGGGGGGGGTTGACGAGAGAGGGAGGGAGCGGGAGACCGAGACAGAGACAATGATAATGTTTAATTATTATAAATTTTCATTGATTTTATTAAATATTAAATAGGAATTCCATATTTAAAGTGAAAGGATATCCCCAAAACCCGTTTTTTTTGTAAGTGATCAAATACGTTTGCGTACTTTAAAGATCAACTACAAAATCACTCTGGTAAACTGTTTATACATGTCATTAAGGACAAACTTAAAATACTCTTACGTTAGTGAGTACACCAGATTCGTCAATTGCACCTTATGCGTATCGTCTTTGTATTCAGATTGAAAGGACTGGATCGCCCAATATTTAATTGGCATACATTTTTTGTTATGTTTGTTTTTTCCAGAATGGAGTCTCTGGATGTCATGTTTAGGACGGGATTGTACATTAACGACCTGAGTATGCACGACTCCAGCCGAGACCTCGTACTGGCGGGAACACAACAATCCGCAGAACTCAAACTGGCTCTCGACCAGGTATTTTATTTATATAAAGACAAATGCAAACAATGTGACCTGGTTCAGTAGCCCAGTATCCTGGCCTCTAGTAATGTTCCACAAACGGGGCCAGGCAAGTACCGTTAAATGGCTGATACCGGTTAAGAAATTCAAGATGGTGAAAGTAATTTTAAAAAATGCGTTGGCAATCAAGACAGAGCAATGAGCTAGTTATTTCCAGCTGTGCTACCAAGGTTTCT
This sequence comes from Unio pictorum, assembly GCA_030141615.1. Classification (NCBI taxonomy): domain Eukaryota; kingdom Metazoa; phylum Mollusca; class Bivalvia; order Unionida; family Unionidae; genus Unio; species Unio pictorum. The sequence goes on along the minus strand of JARLTB010000107.1, from coordinate 2,033,595 downwards.
TAAGTTGTTTTCGTCACAACTATGCCAATTAAAGAAATACTAATTGTTTGTGCCATGCGTCGCTATGCAATTATATCATTTCCAGCTGTTATGTGCGATTTGTGGTGGTGTTGTTGTTGTTTTTTTTTTTTGTTTTTTTTTTTTTGGGGGGGGTAGCGGGGTTAGTTGGAAGGGATAGATTGCGAAATTGTATATTTGTCCATTTTTTGCGCGCGCGTTTGTGCGTGTCAAGTGCTTTGTTTGAATGAAAGTTTGATTGATTATGTTTGCTTTTACTGAACATAAAATTTCAACATTTTATAATAAACCAATGTTCATGGCATTGAGTAGAATTTAAGTTTAGAATACATTAAGAACTAATAGCGGGGTGGACTGGGTAATAAATACATACCTATTTATGCAATGCAATGTTTGGACAAGAATTCTTGGTCAGAAACTTTTCTGGCAAGAATTAAAATGTATATATGCAACAAAAAAGGAACAATAATGATTGAAAACACCAACAAATGTTTAGTTTCCAAAACATTTATTTTCTATATGACATTCTCCGAAAAGAAAAGATCATTAAATGAAGTCAAGACAATTTCAGCTTCGCTTGGTGGTAACAATGTTTATTTGAGTAATAATTTTATAATACATGAGTACATGCAAATTTACAATTGATTAATGTTATTTGATATCTTTGGACAGGAACATTCAAGTTTTTTTTTTACATGTGTTTGGAGTTAGTTCCATACAATCAAAGAGTATGTGTCAACAAACAGTCAGTATCCAAGTTATTCAACCCAGCCTTTGACATCGATGGACGTCTTTGAACATTCTCAGCTGCATGAATAATATTATGATATCTTCTTGTATCATCACACTTTAGGTATCAGTTCTAATAATTCAATAATAATAATAATAATAATAATAATAATAATAATAATAATAATAATAACAATAATAATAATAATAATAATAATAATAATAATAATAATAATAACAGTTCTAATAATTCAAAGAAAATACTATGATCCCGGCATATTTGACTTGTACATTTCAAATTGTAAGTAAACATAAGGTTACAACCTGTGCATTTCTTTAAAACTGCACCTGTACTCTGTGATTGCCGAGTTAATTCAGTTGTTATGGCTGTTTTGATAACATTTCATCAATTTGCACTGCGGGAAGCACATATTTATTGATGTATCAGCGTATATATTTATTGATCTGTCAGAAAGTAGTAATTATGTCGGTACATTTTGCATATTGATGGTTTGTATGCAACATCAGTCATAGTCACTTTACAAAATTGCACGAACTGTTAATATCACTTTACTCCAAGTACTAATAAATTAAAATATAATCAGTGTCTCACTAAACTGAAAAAGAAAGTGTTATTTAGTTTACCGGAAAGTTAATAACCTTATAAATCTCATAAGTTGTTGTGTCAGGACAAATCAATGATTTAAAATGCAGATCTAGTCTCGGATCATGTATTTCATTTAGGATAATCGGCTTTTAAAAAATGTTGATGCTTAATGTAAAATAACGGTCCACGCAGAGATGAGACTGCCACTAGACCAGTTCAGCGTTGTAAATCTTCCCAAAACAATCTGTTATGACTCTGGTCTTAAAGTATGTAACAGAAAGAAGACACAACCAAAAAGATTTAGGATAATTCAGCAAACATTGTGTGTTTTTTTTTAAAGTTAAGGCGTGACAATGTAAGAGGCATATTATTGTAAGTTAAATCACAATATCCATGATTTTCTATCCCAAGCCGAAATAATTCCAATAGTCTAGAATATCCTGATGTACCAATAATCTTGAATGTTCTGAGATACCGTTATTCATGAATGTCATGATCTACCACAATTATGTAATCCAGAATCGCTTTGAATATATATAAGATTTATATATATATATATATATATATATATATATATATATATATATATATATATATATATATATATATATATATATATATATAGATAGATAGATAGATAGATAGATAGATAGATAGATAGATAGAGAGAGAGAGATAAATAGATATATAGATAAATAGTTAGATAGATAGAGAGAGAGAGAGAGAGAGAGAGAGAGAGAGAGAGAGAGAGAGAGAGAGAGGGAGAGAGAGAGAGAGAAAGAGAGAGATAAATAGGTAGATAGATAGATAGATAGATAGATAGATAGATAGATAGATAGATAGATAGATAGATAGATAGATAGATAGATAGTGAGAAAGTGGGAGGGGTGCTTTGGATGTTTTATGTTTAATTAATAATAATTCGATTATTAGAACATTATAGCATGTTTAAGAAGCAACGACAAAAACAAAACATTTAATATATCACCATATATGTGATGAACGTAACCTAGGAATGTACTACATAATGCTGAAATGGTTTGCAGTCTTGTATCCTTTATAAACACTGTAGATAAATTCCAAAGAAAAGAACCATATTCTTTTAGGTTACCTTGCGTAACTTGCATTTCAAGGTTTTAATAGATCACAAATTCCTTTTTATCTCTCACTCTATATTTCTGAGTAGTTTCTCCGTTATGAATGAGGGGGGAGAGGGAACAGAAATCAGAAAAGATTATTGCAAAATGTGTATCATACTAAATCCAGTAAGAAAAATAAGATTATTGATACTTTTTATCGTTATTTTCATACGTCACTGCAGACGCTGGCTACAATGTTTTTGTTGTGCCATGGGAGGATGAGTTTGATATCATAGATAGATAGATAGATAGATAGATAGATAGATAGATAGATAGATAGATAGATAGATAGATAGATAGATAGATAGATAGATAGATAGATAGATAGATAGATAGATCTTTTCGACATAGTTAATGTGTTATCTATGTATGTATCTATGTGTATGTATTTATGTGTATCTTTGATGATTTAACCAAAATCTGATTTATCTACTTGTTTATTTCTTTTTTAGGAACAAAGGAAAAGTAGGATACTAGAGGAGAGCATGGTAAAACTGGACTTAGAAATGAGGCGGACTGATTCCCTGTTATATCAAATGATTCCAAAATCTGTTGCAGACAGACTAAGAAGAGGGGAACCAGCCATTACTACGTGTGAGGTAATACAACATCAAACGAGCTACTCGACATTGATAGCAAGTACAATAAAATAATTCTTCGTGTCTGTATTATCGGGGGCTTGACTTTGAAAAATGCGTTAATATTCATGCACATATCGATTCCGAACAATTTTTTCGACAAGTCAAACACAAAATTAACATTTTGTTTCTTTAACATATGTGAGGTGGTAAATTTCCACCTCATAAAACACCATTCAGTGAAGTTAAGATTGTCGAAAATGTTACGCATTTTGCATTGTATATAAACAAAACTGCGTCTTATTTGATGATTATGAGTATTAAGTACACTGACTGAAAGTTAGTTAAATATGCTCCCATTCAAATCTGAGTAGATTTGATCCACTCTTTAATCGTTCATCACAAGACTGTTTTTAAATGTTAATCAGAAAAATCATATTGGACGAGATCGTAAAATATTTATGGAAATCACCACCGTAACCTGACCGACGATGGTCATGTGGTACTGTAAGTACCTTGCACTACAAAATTGCCTTTCAAAGCTATACCGTAAACGTTTCATTAGCTCAAACCCATACATGGCAATAGAGGACCACACCAATATTTTGTAGCCTAGAGAAGTAATAAATCATGAAAAAACGACAGTTATATCTAACATAGATCTAATATTTTCATGTAATCAATATTTTATCGTATGTTTCAGTGTAGAATCGATAACGTATTACTGAGTCTTTATTGATTCACTAGATTATCGTAAGACTAACAGATTCCATCCTATTTCACAGGTATTTGACAACGTGACAATTCTGTTCAGCGACGTTGTCGGTTTCACGTCCATTTGTAGTCAAATTTCTCCGATGGAAGTTGTATCCATGCTGAACGCCATGTACACGAAGTTTGATAAACTCAGCGAGTCTCACGGAGTCTACAAGGTAACTGAGTCTTGTATAGGACTGGTTAGTCATTGTAGTCTTCTGTTTCTGAATGAAACACAGTTTCGAATAACAACTAAAGATGGAAGGGTGTATATTACGTTTTTAGGCTCAGATAAACAGTAACACAGAAAAAGTGATAACAATAAGCTTAGTACAATTTAACAAATAATTTATTTCCCTGGAAGAAAACAATGCAAAAATGGAAAAAGAACTTATGGTTTTAAAATTCAAATCCAAAATAATCCAAGAATAATCAATGAATTAAATTTTCAAATTCCTAGCAATGAAATGTTCTAATGAATTCAGGTTTTAGTCGAAATGAAAACTCCAAGATAGAAGGCGATGACGTATGATGCATCCTGTACTGTATAGAAACACACAAAATAACACTCCGGTGTTGGAAATCCAAATACAATTTTGATAAAATGTCTTTGCCTGAGAATTGTGTATGAGCACTCAAGTATTCCCAGAGAGAAACGAATCAATCATTTAAAATCCAAATGATCCGAAGAAAATTTAACATAACTCGAAAACTGGTTACCACAGAAAAACTGATATCAAGTGTAAATGTCCTAATCTGAGATTATTTCTCTAAAACAAAGCTTACACCGTAATCTAAACTGCAGTTTTGGAAATCCTCAATATGCGAAATCGAGGGGAACACGTTATCATTTTTATATTTTAAAGTAACGTACTCATAATATGACCTTGACGAAATTAATCATTTTACTCTAAAAATAAAAATATAAAAATTGTGTTTACTTCACCAAAACTATTTACAGGATTAGCGTCACTTATCCAATACATCCTCTATCTCGTTCTTACTATTCTCAAATAGAAATAAAAATAAAAATAAAGTTGTTAACGTGGTCGTTACGAATTTTTAAATTAAGGTCAATGTCTAGGCCATCCTTAGGTGTTTTCGAAAAATAATAGTTTGGTCAACTGATTTTCTTGAAAACATCATGTCCAGTAAATACAATTTTATTACAATAGCATGTAATAAAGAAACAAACAACCTAAAAAAACAAAACTTTTCTTAAATCAATTATAAATTAAATCAGATATACGTAATAATATATAGAATGGTATCCGACAAGTTAATGAGAGGATCACCGAATTATATACAAGTGTAGTCTATTTTAAATAAGAAAATCAAATGATTAAATTCTTAAGTTCGGATTGGTTAAGTACAGAGGATCATTTTAGAAAAGCACGACTCCACCCCACCCCCACCCCCGTGACACGTAGATTATCTAACTGGATAGGGTTATTTAACAGCTTTATCTGACACTATCGCCACGCGCTCACGTTATATGGTTTCACTATGAGAAATGTTAAATTTGTTGCTGACTTTTCCGCTGGAATTTTTTTACAGGGTTGTCTTTGACCAAGCACCATACCAAATAGAAATTTCTGAAGATGGGAGAACAATTAGTTTGAGCAGAGGCAGTGACATATTTATATATTTACAGCACATATATATTTTACTGAATTGCAGCTTGCAGCCATGAATACATTTTATCCAACTGACAATATTATCTAGGTCTACGTAGCTTATATGCGTTATTCACGGGTCGGGTACCCCGTCACCCCGAGTGCCGGCGTGGTCTAAAGCGTTCACCGTTCCGGATTACTGCTATCTCACCATTGCGTGGGTTCGAGTCTCAGACTCAGCTCTGGAAATGCGAAGGTTCAAAGACTTCTACGCGAGAAAGCATGCTAGTAGCTTCTCGTGGATACGTAGTTCTTTGCTGGAGTTTTCTAGGGTTCTTCATGCACCCTTTATTCTGGCCGTATTTTATAGCCTATCTTGTGCTGAAAAATGGCGTCCAACCCTACAACAACAACAGCAGTATTCAAGGATATATATGGTACACATTGCAGTGCATAATTTAATTATACCGTTGCCAAATTCAGATATTTTTCGTACTGTAGTATAACTGGCAAAACTAATCACTGCTAATTTATTTCGATATAAGACGTCCACAATTAATATTTATGAGTGTACGTGATTGAAGCAGTCAAAATTACCTATAATAACACAAGTAACAGATTCATTATTTACCGTAATACTAACATCACAGAGCCAATAAATCAGTTCTAGGAAACCAGAAACAGAGTTGACGCAAATGTTAAGGTTATCAAGACTTATTGCGGCATTGAGACAGTACTAGTGGAAAACCATATTAGTAATTGTTATTAGAAATCCATATTGGAAACTGATATTTGAAATCCATATTGGAAACTGCTTATAGAAATCCATATTAGAAACTGATATTTGAAATCCATATTGGAAACTTCTTATAGAAATCCATATTAGAAACTGATATTTGAAAATTTATATTTGAAACTGCTTATAAAAATCCATATTAGAAACTAGTATTTGAAATCCATGTTAGAAACTACTATTTGAAATCCATATTTGAAACTACTATTTGAAATCCATATTAGAAACTACTATTGGAAATCCATATTAGAAACTACTATTTGAAATCCATATTAGAAACTACTATTTGAAATCCAAAACTACTATTTTAAATCCATATTAGAAACTACTATTTGAAATCCATATTAGAAACTACTTTTTGAAATCCATATTAGAAACTACTATTTAAAATCCTTTTTATAAACTATTTAAAATCTTTTTTATAAACTACTATTAGAAATTCATATTATGTCATAGCAGCTTTTTCTGAAATCCAGTAAAGCGATGGGATATGACCTATTGAAATGGAGAACTGGGGTGGGCAGGGTGAGAGGTGGTTGACAAATATGGTAGATGAGCTATTTCTGTGTACCATAACAATGCTTCTTCTAATATTTCGTAAAAGCATTAAACAATACTTTTACCATTACTGAGGCAGGGGCCCCGACTGGCCGAGTGGTCCAAAGCGCTTTCCGTTACGGATCACTGCCATCTCTCTGTCTGCGTGGGTTCAAGTCTCTGATTCGGCCAATGTGGGTATGTGAGAAAGCTTGCTGGTAGCTTCTCGTGGGTCGGTGGTTCTTTCCGGGTTTTCCGGGTTCTTCCTCCATCATTAATACTAGCCGCCATGTATAGCCTATCTTGTGCTGAAAATGGCGTTAAACCCTATAACAACAACAACCATACTTGAGACAACTCTGTTTAGTAGTTAGAGCATCCGCTTTGGATGCGACAGATTGTGGCTTCGACGCCGGGCCGAGTCACACCAATGACATGTACAAATGTTACTAACAGCTGCCTCGCTAGTTGCTCAATATTAATATGTTAGTGTTTGGACTGGTCGGCCTGGTGTCACGATAATGTATTTTATCATGGGCTGGTTCTGTTAGTGCTTGCGGAGGAGGCTGATGAGGAAAATCCTTACACGAAATGTTCGTTTGCATAGGGGACATGGGATGAGTAGGAAATCTCCAGGGTTGATGGCACTTGCTTTTCCATCTTGCCTCTTCATCTCCGTAGCTGCTGTCCTGCTAGATTCACACAACTTGGAGCCATTGTGCACGGAGGAACGCCAACTGACTCCATCGCTTGAGATTTGATGCCACGAATCAGTGTTTATGTTGAAAGCTTTCACAGCAGCTCTCAGATTATCGTTTAAAGCGTTTCTTCTGACCTCCATAGGATCGTTCTCCTTGCTGAGGCTCGCCATAGAAGAGTCTTTGAGGCATCCGATGGTCTGCCATGCATACAAATTGTCCCGTAGCTGGGACTGCATTAGGATCAGCATGGCGTGGATGCTACGGAGAGTTGCTTGGGTGAGTACCTCAGTGTCTGGAACCTTGTTCTGCCACTTGATGTTGAGTATTTTCCTGAGACTTGTGGTTTGAAAGTGGTTCAGCTTCCTGGTGTGGCGTTGGTATACGGTCCACGTTTGGCATGTGCAAAGTAGTGTGCGGAGCATAACTGCCCTTTAGACCTTTAGTTTAGTCTGGATTTGGATGTCTTTTCTATTCCAGACGTTGGCATAGAAATCTTCCGAATGTGTACTGGCTCTGGAAACGCGAAGGTTCACCTCGTCGTCAGTAGTGAAGCTCTATCACAGTTTGCCGCCAAGGTAGGTGAACTGGTTCACTACGTTGAGGTTTTGGCCGTTGCGGTTGAATAGCTTTCCATATGTATGGTACCTGATGCCGAATCCATCCTCTCCGTCTCTGAAAGCATTAGTGAGCATGACGGGAGACAATAGACTGAACAGTATCGGTGCCAGAACACAACCCTGCTTGACACCATTGGTTACTGGGAAAGGTTCATATGTATCTCCATTGTCCTTGACTCATGTTTGCATGCCGTCATGGAAAAGCTGCACCATGTATATAATTTTCTTCGGGTTTCCGAACGTTCTGGTAGTAGTCCATGGTCAATGTACGTAGTGAGGCGGTTCAGTGCGAGTTTGGCGAGTATCTTCCTTGCACTTAAGAGTAAGGATATACACCAGTAGTTTCCGCAGGCCTGGCGGTTTCCTTTGCGCTTATACAGGTGGAGTATGGAGGCGCCTTTGAATTCCTGGGAGGGGATCATCTCGTGATGCCATACCAGTAAAAAAAAAAGTTGTTAAAGCCTTTCTATCAGGACTGTGATACCTTACTTGTACAACTTCAGCTGGGATGCTGTCTGGACAAGGTACGTTGCCACTCGAACGCAGACGTATCACGTTCAGTGTCTGCGGCAAGGTTCAAGGGTCATCCTGAGCATCCTTGCTGGATAATTAGTTTAGGGGAGACGACGGATGGCTTCATCGTTGATGGATCAATGGCGATTCAGGACGCTCTCAAACTGCTTATTCCATCGTTGACGAATCTTCTTTTTGTCAGTAATTAGTGTGTTCCCTTCTATGCTGAGAAGGCGGTGGGAACGATCCAGAGGATGTAAGTCAATTAACTTCTTTCAGTGCATTGCATATGTTCTTCGTGTCATGTTGGTCTGCGTAGTACTGGTTCTCATTAGCTTTGCTGCACAGCCACGTGTCTCGCATCTGACAGAGTTCCTGCTGTACAGTTCTGCATATATTGTTTTACACATCTTTCCTTGAGATGAGCTTGGGGTTGTTGAGGTAGGTTTGAAGGAGGTGGTGTTTCTGATCCAGCAACTGCTTGATCTCGTCGCAGTTTTCTTGCAACCAATATTGATGATTTTGATTTTGATTGTCGAGAGGAGGAGATTTGAGATCTTCGTCCACGCCATCCTCGAGAGACTGGTACTGGTTCATTTTAGCATGGTGATGATCAGTCGTTTATGAGCCTTCTTTCCCTGTTGGCGTCAATTTCGATGAATGCGGATGTTAAGCTTTTTGATGAGGAGGCCGTGGTCTGTCCAGCAGTCAGCTGCGCACAAGGACTTGCAAATTTTACACTATTTCATAAAGGTCCAACTCTTTCATTTCATAAGTGTTACAATAGATAGCTTGACCACATAAGTCAGTGACAAGCACACCATGCAAACAACGCACTATTCCACTGAATATCTTCCCGATTTTGGTCAACCTCAGTGGGATAGGGTACTTGTGGTATGATGCGTTATACCCATCAGTTACACGTATAGTGTCAGCACAAGGATTTGTATCGATAAATTATGACAATTATGGCTGTCATTGAGTATATATGGCTGTCATTGAGTATATTGATAAGAACTTGTCAGGCGTGGATCTACACAATACCTAATTCTTTTCGTCAATTCGTTTTTGCCTAGTTCTATTCTTTGATTTAAATTACAGTTTAAAGTTCAGTCGGTTAACACAGCATTCCCCAGGCCCCTCATGTGGCATCCCATGCAACCATAACATATCAAATTCCACCCTTCTCCATCCGTCATCAAACATTTAAATTTCAGTCCCGCAAAAAAGTCTTTTCAGATTAAGAGTACATGTACATTTCAAAATTTAAGAAAACAATAATTTGCCATATTTGTATTGTATAATTTATATATTACTTTCTTCCTCGTGTATGGAGAGCTCGTTCATTCGGAATAGGTTCCAGTCACTGGAATTTTGGTAAGCAACTTGTGTCCTACATGCAGATTCTGATTGGATGATATATTTTTGCACTCGTAATTAGGCCAGACGTGTTTCCACATATTTCTGTCCGTAAATGAATCAACTAGATCAACGAGAACTTCATCCAGCGGACATTATTGATCTTCTCAGTTTTGTTATTGTTGTTACTTTATTTTGCATGGGTTCTTTTTTAGTCTCACTGAATTTCCATCACCCCTATCATATTGCTGCTTGATTGAAATAAGCTACTTTATTTACGTTTAGGTATTTTTCTTAATTATACATAAATGTACTCATTTCTCAATGGAAGCAATTTTTTTCGTGTTTATATTATTTCCTTACAAGTGAATATGCATTGATTCAACATATGTTGAAATTGAGGTTATTAGTGTGAGAAAGATATGAACTAAATGGCGTAGCCTCAAAGCATCATATTCTCCATAATAATGAAGATGTCTTAAAAACTCGATGTTCAAATATCGTTTCCAGGTTGAAACTATCGGAGATGCGTATATGGTTGTATCTGGAGCCCCGGAAATGACGAAGTATCACGGCCGCCATACTTGTGACATGGCGCTTGATATGCTGGACACAATGCAAGATTTACATGACCCGTCGACGGGAGGCACAATGAAGATAAGAATAGGTAATCTTAGAAAGGACAACTATAAACCTTTTCCAAAACCCTATATGTTTAAGATATTTGTCTAATGTTAATAGTATCGTCAAATTGCCTTAATAACTTTCAAAGTGTGTCTAAAAATTACATCAATAATCAATAAAGTGTTGGTAAGACTTCGTCAGTGTTTCAAGAATATGACAAAACCATGGATACATAACATAGATCGTTTGATTATAAAACAAAAACGCCGCTATAGATGTTTCACTTTTAACTCCAGGCATTCACTCAGGAAACACCGTGGCAGGAGTGGTTGGGATAAAGATGCCACGGTACTGTTTGTTTGGGGACACCGTCAATACAGCATCAAGGATGGAGACGAATGGGGAGGTACAATGTTATACTATGTATTTGTATTTAGTCAAGTTTACTGCTATCAGTTTACGATAATAAATTATGCTCAAATTACGTTAATTTTTTATATTTGCACTCAGGTATTAATAATTGAGAGAGAGAGAGAGAGAGAGAGAGAGAGAGAGAGAGAGAGAGAGAGAGAGAGAGAGAGAGAGAGAGAGAGAGAAACAAATACAAGCATTTTGATAAATACCCCACAAGCACTACCTATGTTATTACCTTCAGTCACACAGACTGGTTGTACTTTCATTGCTATTCCGTGAAACCCAAAGCAGACCGATGGCTCTGGACAGACGGACAGAGTAGTGTCCAGTCTACAGGAAGATATAATTATCGTTCTCTAAAAGGAGTTAATAACGTACAACTGTAGTGCAACATGTCACATAGAAGTAGTCTTGACGAGTGAAACTATGAAGTCATCTCCTTAACAACTTATATATGGTTTTCTTTTTAATTCTCACATATGCGTTTGTGCATGCGTAATGTTATGGAACTCTTCTAATACGATTAGACATAAGAAAATTTAACTCACTTGTAGGGTTCTGCCTTATTGTAGATATGAAAAAATGACAAGTCGACTGAAGGGAATGAAATACAACGAAAAAGCTGAAACACAAAACGAAAGCCGCTGGCAACGTAATGCTTAATAGCTATTTCCATAAATTAACTCAATAACCCCATGCGGATTCATTTCCTTGTCGCCTAAAATGGGAATAGTAAACACATTTTGAGGGTTTCTGTTGAATAGACCCTAATACATCTACTTCTAAGAGATTTTCCTTTTCATTTATCCGGATGCCTTAGTGTAATAAGAACATTGCTTTCGATTAGCTATTTCGCTCGCATATGCGCAGAAGGGTAAAAATTGAACCATTTTTATTTAGTATTATTTTATTATATATTGAACCAATGCTCTTCGTATTCCTGCCACTTTTTACTCTAATTCTCAAACTTATCCTACCTGTGTGCTGTTCTCTTTATAGATCTTAGGTTATAAATTTTAAAGGCCGAACTCCAGTCCTTAAGCGGTAATTTTAGGCCTAAACTAATCGGGTCAGTGGCGTAGCTAGGGGGGTGCGGACCGCACCGGATGACACCATCTCAGAGGGGTGACACCAAAATGAAAACTATACTGTGGACTTATTTTAAGAAGAAGAATCCATGGTGGAAGTCTGGAAGGGTGCCACCGTGAGTTAACCGCCCTGGGTGACACCAACCCTAGCGACGCCGCTGAATCGGGATTAAAATTTAGGTTTTGGCGCTGTATGTTTTAATGCGACCAGAAAATCTACATTATTTAGTGTCATTGTAACGCTACTTCTGTTTACGTTTCTATAATGCCACCCATTTTGATATATCCTAACTGACTGTGACGGTACAGAGTTCGGTATTATGGTACAACCTCATGACGTGTTAACATCGCACGCGCGGGTAATAATTTAAATATACTACACAAAATATAGTGATTTACACTTTAACTTCTGATCCATATTTTTATTTACATCATGGGTGAGGAGGGTTTCCATTAAATTAATTTATTTCAAAATTAATTTACATCCTTGTCTTCATTAACAGGCAATGAAGATCCATATCAGTGAGACAACTAAGCAAGAACTCGAGGAACACAAATATATCACACAGGAACGGGGAACAATAACAGTAAAGGTTATAAGAACCTAATAATTATCCTATTGATATATGATATTCTTAAATGTCTTGTATTCAAGTTATTAATATCTGCTCTCTCTCTCTCTCTCTCTCTCTCTCTCTCTCTCTCTCTCTCTCTCTCATCCTTCGTTGGCATAACCCTCTAGAGTCTGGACTCATGGAGCTTTGAAACAAATGATTGACCTTAGCAACGGGAACACTAAAATCAATATAGTTTCCATTAACTTCAATAAAAAAAATTATGAAAACGATATCTTTATTGTTTCTTTTGAGGAAGATTCTTTTATATAAGCTATTCTTTGAGCTAGAGCTAGTGTCAAATGCTCATATAATACGGTTTAAAAAAAATATTTTACAATCTTTAAATAATTTTTAAACATTAAACAAGAATTTAAAGGTCAGGAATGAAAACTGTACTGTATTGAATGGATGGTGTGATTTAAGAAGATATTTGGTCATCATATATAATTTCAAACAAACATGAAAACCGGATATTACATTCGAATGTTTAACCAATGCTCATAAAGACTGTTAGAAACATAATGGATGATCTTCTTTGTCCGAATAATTTAAATATAAATTCACCAATACATTTTTAAAAAAAAATAAATTACATATTGAAATTAGTTACACGCGAACTGATATTCAATTATCTTTCATAGTGACATTCAATTATTTTTCAACTGATGTTCAGTTATCTTTCATAGTGATATCGAATTATCTTTCATACCGATAATCAAAATATACTTCATCCCCAATTATCTTTCCTTAACGAACGATAGAATATGCTTTAAAGCAATTTTATTCAATATTCTTCATTTCAGGGCCGCGGATAGAGTAGGGCAAGTAGAACAAAATGGCCAGGGGCTTGTTCTTGTCATTCACAGTGGCCTACTGGAAAATATTTCCTTTGGCCGACATATCCTGTCCGCGGTCATAGTTAAGTTACATTAAATTATACGAATATGCGAAAAGAAATCGAGAAAAGATACTTCAAAACATTGCATTCTGGCATCAAATGAAAAGAACAGCCTTCGTGCATACCTTTTTTTGGTATAAAATTTCAATATGTTCGAATCAATCAACACATGTCAAGTTGTGAAAACCTTTCAAAGGTGTATGCCTTTCCCCGTACACACGTAAAACGTTTGTGCATTTCATCATACACCATACACGCATCAAAGTGCTTATGCATTTTGTCATAATCATATCACTGGGATAGAATACACTATCAGAGTGAAACATTTCGCTAAAATGTCTAACAATATGTTTTCCTCACAAATTTAACTTGATTATTCATACCAGAAACATGTTCATATATGAAGTAAACTTTAGAAAGACGAGAATACAAAAATTTTTAAAATTATATATACCGTTTAATCTCGATATCTACAAACACACATATACAGTTTAATCTTGATATTTACAAACTCACATATACAGTTTAATCGTGATATTTACAAACTCACATGTACAGTTTAATCGTGATATTTACAAACTCACATGTACAGTTTAATCTTGATATTTACAAACTCACATGTACAGTTTAATCTTGATATTTACAAACTCACATGTACAGTTTAATCTTCATATTTACAAACTCACATGTACAGTTTAATCTTCATATTTACAAACTCACATACACAGTTTAATATAGATTTCAATTCACATATACAGTTTAATATAGATAAATTTCAATTCACATGTACAGTTTAATCTTCATATTTAAAACCTCACATACACAGTTTAATATAGATTTCAATTCACATATACAGTTTAATCTTGATTCAGTCCATTACCAATCCAAACTTGCAATTCACAAACGAATAAACGTGTCCTTCATTTGGTGTACGGCGTGTTTTGAAAATAATTTCTCAAGATAAGCTTTGTGCAGTTAGTACAGGGATCGAAATAAGACCTGTCACTTAGACAAAGTCGGTGTGTGCACGTGTATGTAGTGAAAAGGTGTGAATAAGAAAGTGTCTTAAATAACTTCAGTGATTGGCTGGGGAGGGTATTTATAAACTACTTTAATTCAATTATCTAATTTTAAAAATCTGAATCCTAAAACCAAATCTGTGTATGAAACGCGGAGTGCTTGGTCCTTAGTAGTTGATATTGGAATAATTATTTCAAAATATGAATATTAAAGATCACAACATAGGAATATAGTAAATTGTTGTACATAAATGTAAGTATTTTATTTTAGCACTCATAAATTTACATGATATATGCACCATTACACCAAAATTTACTTAGGCTGGCCGACGAACGGATGTTTCAAAACTTTGGTCTAGGATCACTTTTAGCGGTGGACATACTTTTACTTACGCAAGTCGGATCGAAACGTGTTATACTACCTCTCAGGTTTAAAAACTTAAGTTATTAAATTACATGTAGAAAAACTAACTTGCGCAATCTAACCGTATTAATTCTTTCCAATACGACATCTTTTTATCCGTTTCCTACAAGATACTGCTTCCATTGTTTTGTTGATTTTCTTATTCTTATCCATTCGTTCGTCTGCTTCTTTTATTTATTTTCAGCTGTGTTGAATCATGACGCTGTTTTTTGAGTTGTCAACATTCAGGATGGCCTTACCATTGTCTTGTTTGTTTATTACAATTATTATTATTATTATTATTATTATTATTATTATTATTATTATTATTATTATTATTATTATTATTACCACCATCATCAAGAACACCATAATCACCACAACCATCCTTTTCATCATCATCACCATCAACATCCTCGTCGTCATCATCTTTTCTCTCTTCCACAATCTCTTCACTGCTTTTTTGGCTGGTTTGCTCGTTACCTGAGATCGTGGAATATCTTGTGTTCTGGGAGTTCAAGGACTTTCCTTTGTACATTTGCTGCTCCAAGGAGTGTCACTTCCTGCAGTTAGTCTGGATAAAGTGGTTTTTTATAGTATTTGTTTGCTGGTTTTTTTTATTCGACTTGGTAAATGACATACCATTTTGTCAGCAAACTTATCAGGTCATTTTTAGGAATCGAATACGTATAACATTGCAGACTTATTGGGTCTTGTTTATGGTTTGACACGAATGTGGATACGGATAACAAAACATTACCTATGTGGTTTGTGTTACTTTACAAAATATCTTAAACGCTTTCGGTGTAGATTTCAAACATTAACAAAACAGAGATTATGTAAATAAATATAAGTCTTTCCAATATTTACAGGTAGATGATAAATGATAGTGAGAAAAACAACTTGACGATAACCTGCTCAAGTTTCCATGTTGACATGCATTGAAAAACGTTTAAATAGATATGCAGAAAAGATACCATATTAAGACGATATTACAGTTAGATATTTGTATGCACGAATACGCATAGGTGTATAGTGATTATTCCATTTTCAAGCTGTGTCTAAAATGTGTAATATAGATTGGTTATGGGTTATTGTGGGCACATAAACAAGTATTTTATCACGTACCTATATCCGGAAATTTGATTGGCCGTAGTGCCATAGGGTACGATCACGGGCCCTGGAGTAAGAAACACCCGGGTCTCTCCTAGTTCTTGTTGTTTTTTTTTATTTAAAAAAAATGTTCTTTTAGAAATTAAAAAGTATATATCCTCGGTTCACCCACCTTGTCTTGTCGACCGTTTTTTGATGTTAAATGAATGCGTACCATTTTAATATAGTACACGTATAATATTATTTATACATCATTGTGTGTAAAGAAGAAATGAAAAAAAGTGTATTCACTAAGGTATCTTTTGTCAAACTTTCTCATTATCAAACGTAGAGACGAATAACGAAATAAAAGAAAATTATGGCAAATAATGCCGGTTACAACAAACGTAAACTTTGGAACGTAATGCAGCTGTAAGAATTATTCAACTTGCTGAACCTCAGTGGGATCGATGTCCTTGCAGTACGGCGCCATAGAAGAGTCACTTAGGCAGCCGGTGGTTTGGCATGCGTACAACATATCCAGCCCAGCTGGATGCTGGGGAGACCTGTTTGGGCATGTACCTCAGTGTCTTGAACATTGTCCTGACACTTGATGTTGCGAATTTTCCTGAGACAAATTATAAATCGGTTGTGAAGTTATCCATCGGTCGTGTTACTACAAAATGAACCTTCAAATTATCAACGCATATGCACACTATAAAATCGTTGCAGTAGAGAAAATAACAATATCTTAATGCTGGACATACAAATACTCCTTCAAGAATGCAAAATAGCTGTTGAAATTCAGACTCCTTGTGACTGTTTACTAGCACAGACTTAAATGGCCCGTTTCAAATATACTTCTAAACTTACCTGCGATGCAACAATCTGCAAAACTGTAAGTAATATATTTGTGAGAATTCAAGTACTGATTTACTACTTTTCTGATATTGTCTAATTTGGTCGTTTCATAAATCCCTTACCCACCCCAACACTCAGCAAATTCTGTAAACGATCTTTATAAATCAAATGTCTTATAATTCTGCGAAACATTTTAGACACAAATACAGGCATCACAAACATGATGACAAGCACTATCTAATAGTTCAGCTTTGTCTCTTGAACACTAAAAATAAGTAAGGTATATCATCCGGAATCGTTTAGACTTTCTATCTGTTGAATAATTATAATTTTCTTGAAATACATAATGCATTTTGTCAAAACATTTTAGTAATAAATTTAATCCGAGTAATCTGTCACGATTCTATAGTCTTAGAAAGAAGCAATACCAACAAGGTTAACAAAATCAACAAATACGATTTTTCTCCAGAACACAAAATGAAAATTCAAATGAACAGTATATTTTAGCAAATTATATCCCAACTAATCATAAATATTCTATCACAAGTTCAGGGTACAAAATGTCCCTAACGAATTATCACAATCCCTAACGAATTATCACAAACCCTAACGAATTATCACAATCGCGAATGTCCTGATGTTCTACAATGATATAATACAAATGTCTTTAAATGAGTTCTCAGTAATTCCAAAGTAATGATATAATCCTGAATGTCCTTGAATGAGTCCTCAGTAATTCCAAAGTAATGATATAATCCTGAATGTCCTTGAATGAGTTCTCAGTAATTCCAAAGCAATGATATAATCTAGAATGTCCTTGAATGAGTTCTCAGTAATCCCAAAGTAATATTATAGTTCAAAACGTCAATTAACACTTTGTAGTTCCAATGAATTCCGTCATTTAAGAAAGATAATTTCTCTCAAATTATATCTGAAAATAAATGAAAATCTTGGCCATAGATTCCCAAAGACTGATATGACACAGGAATTAATACTTTTTTTTTTTTTACCAAATCCGTATATACATATTTCATTTGACCTTTTTCGCATTAGAGTATTCTGGAACATCCAATCATCCTAATGGACAATTACACCAAATTATAAACAATGTCGCTTCCAGGTCAGGTACTAAACTCAATATCAAGCAAGTATTTTTGTTAACAGTATAGTATCAAGGCTAAATCAGGTTGGCAAAACCTCCAATCGTCACAACCTAAATTACTGACATAATCAATTTCAGGTACAGCATGTCAACTCAACATGCAATATAAAACAGGTTTGTATCAAAGGAACAAATTCAGGATTGATTAGAAATAAATGATGTCTTTCGAACTAGACCTTTGCTATGGTGTAATATATTTATATTTCATTTGTTATTCATATGGTCTAGTGTATAGTTAGGACACTTACGTTATAGATATATACACTGTACCGATTTATTAAGTTTTCTTCCAGAACCATTGTTAGCTAAATGGAGATAGTTTAAACAACTGCTATAAATGCGAAGAACTAAAACACACACACACACACACACACACACACACACACACACACACACACTTAGAGAAGCCCAAGGTTGGAAGTTTCTTGTTAAAATTACTTGTGTTTTTGTTTTTCTCATTTTTCGTTATTTATGGATGTCTTTGTTTTCTTAATGAGAGCATTAACATAAACATTTGCAAAATCTAATTGCCAGAACTATGACATGCAATATCAGCTTTCTATTTTATAAAACATTCTTGTTTAATGTTAAATTTCAAAAGATTTTAATTGGAGTATTTTTTAAATAAATTCTTATTTTTACATACTACATTCTGGCAATTAATAACCTTTCTAACTTATCAGTTATAATCAGTATGGAAAAAAATTTGTCAAAGTTAAAAGATTTTTTTTTTTATCTGACACTTAAAGGCCATAGCTTTGAGTTGATCAGCATGTTCCAATACACTGCTAATCTGTGTATAATATCAGCGTTTCTGCCACATTTGTCTCTATATATGTCTGTCGTTGCAAGACCTTGTCTGTAGCCAAGTCACATAATTTGGTGATTTATGTCTTGCATTTTCCATGGAAATGTCCAAGTGCAGCGATGGCTCCGATTCCTAATCTTGTCCATAGCAATATTCTAATCTACCGTACGGTATCATGTGGTTGTTCCGGATGTTGAAATCTCATAGTATGTTGGCCTCATTCTTCTCGGCTACTTTCTTCCCGAATTGTGTATGTACTTCAGCCCATACCTCTTAAAATCACTTTCCAGTATATTGATGTGGAACGTTTGTCATGCCGATTACTGTTCTCTGATTTATTATTGTTATTATTATTATTATTATTATTATTATTATTATTATTATTATCATTGTTGTTGTTGTTGTTGTTATTATTATTATTAGTAGTAGTAGTAGTAGCAGTATTAATAGTATTGTTATTATTTATATTATTAGTAGTAGTAATAGTAGTAACAGTTGTAGTATTGGTTGTATTCGTGGTCGTATTATTATGATTATTATTATCATTATTATTATTATTATTATTATTATTATTATTATTATTATTATTATTATTAATAATAATAATAATTTTGCAGGGTAAAGGCACGATGAAGACTTACTGGCTAATAAGAAAGGTTGACTCTGATGAAAACTATTTTTGTCCATTCAGTGGTATTGAACTGGAAGATTTCTCAAAACAAAATGAAGACGATCTACAAAAGAATAGGGGCAATTTCTATAGTCCTGTTTCTTTTGATGACATTAAGAAATCTCACAACAATCTACAGACATCTGCGCCATCGAGTCCAATAAAAAAGACCGTAAATATGTTTTATGAGAAACAAACCAACGTAGAAGTTGTAAATGGCAATTCAGATTACGGTCTGGAGACCAGAGGCAGTGTGGTCAAAGAGAAAGAGTTTGGAATTATCAGAAACTCCATATTTAACAACGAGAACACTCAGCGCATATCACGGGGACACAGAAGCCAGACATGCGTACTTCTGTGATTTAATCAAAACATGTCAACCTGAACATGATATGTCTCAGAAAAATACAATCGACTTGTTGTTGCCTGTTCGAGACGCTACAATCATGATCATGATAATTCTAACATATTTGTTGTTCTCCGTTCGAATCTTTACATACATGATCATGATAAATCGGACAGATTTGAAAGCAAATCTAAATATAGCGCCTCACTTATTAAGTACGTAGGATTTTCACTTCCGTCCGTCTTGGCCATTACTAACATTATTCAGAATGGGGAGTATTCTTCTATAACCTTATGACTCATTTGACCTTGACGCTGCTTGGAAGAAAGAAATGAAAACTTTGTCTGACTTGTAGAAATTATAATTCTCACAGAAAGAACAAAACGCGACTTCGAACAGCCAACAACGTTGAAAGCTATACTTAATACTCAAATTCAGACGGCAGGAGCAAAAGCTGCAACGGTGTATTTGAACTTGGTTGTATAGTTGTATTGTTTCCATCACCTTTATTTAATTTTTTCCGCTTTACCTCTGAAGAATCTTTACCACCTCCACCCAGTATACTCCTGGATCACATTGTCTACCTTGAATTTAAATTATTATTGTCTTATTAGATTGTATAACTTTTGGTTGAGAAAAGAATATACTTTTGGAAATCTTAGGTCCTAATTATGCATATAATGGTCATGCCCAATGTGTATTGGCCTAAATAATCGTGACTTTAATTACTTGTGTCCGACGCGTTAGTGGAAGTACGATAATTATAAAATTATATTAAATATATAGCAACACGTGGTCTCCAAATGTCGCCCAAGGGTCTGATAACGTTAGCTTTTTTCTATACTACATTAAACAGAAAACTGCCTCGACGAAATCGCATGCATATTCAGTCGTTGCAATACACTGTTTGCACCACTAAGACCGAATATATTTTTCTCCACCAAACGCAAACATAATTGAATGATGATTGCTGACGTTTTGACATCGTTCTTCTGTTTCTTTTATTGTGCTAACTTTAAAATACAGTTTATAATTTCCACGTTCGCCAAATTTGACAACTTTGAAACAAATCTGCTACAAGATTCCACAAATAAGGATTACCAATAAAATATTAATGAATATGGTTCCTGATATTACGTTATTCCGCACGAGAGTATGTTTTGTGATGTTCCATCATTGCACAGGAAGTCACTCATTTCTCTCAAGACGGCAATATTTTCCAACTATTTATCAGATACGCTGGTGCAATTACGGCTCAAATCGTGTGAGATCAATTCTATATTTTCAATGGCTTTTATTATAATAGGAATACTGAAACTGACTCTTGAATCCCATGCCTTTTTCTTGAACATCAAAGGATTCTATGAAAATGTTCTGCGAATTAAATAGTTCTCGACAATGTTTCCAGACAGTTTTGTGAGTATTGAACCTGGACAAGTGCCTTTTGTCAACCACAGTAATTACTATCGACATGAATCATTATATTTTATAAAAAGAGTTTAAACTCGTAGCAGTGCTATGACATGACCTTGAACAAATCTCTGAAAATGTCACTCTACATCACAGAGAAGCTCTCTGGATAGTCTCATGCAAGATGTGCGTTATGTTGATCCATGGAAAAATTATTTGCCTGTTGCGGTTATCTGACCTGACAGCGTATACTAACACTTTTATTGGCACCGTTGCAGTTTTTTTCCGGAAAATAATTTCTGAAACGTTCTTTTGTGAATGGAATCATAAAATATATCGTAGTGCTACATATTCATGTCTCACTGGAATACTTTTATTGCTTTTGGTGAATTAAATACAGCTCATTATTCAAATTCTGACATTTTATGGCCAAACAATTTAATATTTATATTAGGGTCTTTGTCATATAGTTTTATATAGTTTTCCGTGAGGGTTTCGTATTCGCTTGTATTTTACTACAACCTGATTGATTTTGTTGTTTAGCAGTGCAGTTTTCTTACATAGTGCAGGGACGGTTCATTCTGGAAAATACTCAACCCATATTTTAAGTAAGATTTTTTACAATGTATTGTCTGTCGTTGGTTCAAACATATGTCTCGTTTAAGGCAGCGACAACATCATTTAAAAGCACAGTCAGCATTGGATAGAGTTTATATATTTGAAAATATTCTTTCATGAATCTAGTAATCTAGTAAGAATCCTTCGCTAGAATACATCGTCTTACCTATACGGGACCATGTCAGTCGCTGTAACTTGCCATTTTTATGCAACGCTCAAACTTACAAAAGACAGCATCATGGAGATGTCCACCAACTTGTCAAATAAATGTTTATTTTTATCTTGCCACCAAAGAAATCTAAGATATATGCGAATTGAAGGAAACAATATGATATTTTCCACAAAAAAACTATTAATGTGTGTGTGTGTGTGTGTGTGTGTGTGTGTGTGTGTGTGTGTGTGTGAGGATATTTTTTACATTGATTTAATAATTATATTAGATATTTTTACGAACTTAAATTTCGCTCTTTGTAACATTAGCATGTACGATGTTTTGGAAATCATCTTCAAAAATAAAGACCGGAAAAATGTGTAAGGGGAAAAAATAAAAAAATATAATGCAAATGATGAGACCAATACGTGACCGGTTCTTGCGTTTTATCTATCAACAGTGAAACCCATCACAATACAACCATATTGCAAGAAATGTCGCATCGATCTGAAGAATTTACAGCATTTTACATAAATATAGCTAAGATAGAGGAGTAAAATTGACAGCTTTTTACACAAATATGATCTAAGAAAGAGGAGTAAAATACGAAACATAATAACAGAGGTATAATGACTTGTATAGTCACATAATGATCTGTATAGTCACATAAGGACTAATATAGTCACATAATGACTTATTTAATCGCATGCCAACTAGTGTAGTCGTATAATGAGTTGTATGGTCACCTAACAACCTGTATAGTCACATAATGACTTGTTTAATAACCTAACGACATGTAGTCACATAAAGGTTTTATTTAGTCACATAATGACTTGTGTTGTCACATAATGTGTTGTATAATTACATAATGACCTATATAGTCACCTAACGACTTATTTAATAACTTAATGATTCGTATAGTCACACAAGAACTTGTATAGTCACATAATGACTTTTATAGTCAGATAAGCACGCATTTAAGATATAATTCGGGTTAATAGTCAGTTTTACGACTGACTTTTGGAGGGTTTTTTCCCATAGAATTGCACTTTTTACTACGAGAATACCAGAAAGCATATCATGTTCCGTATACGCTAACTTTCACGTTTGCATTTATTATAAAGATTGTATGAGTATGTCAAATGGGAAAAAAAGCAGTTTTCAGACTAATTTGGATAACTGATATTTCGCTGTAATTTGTTATTTTGTTGAAGAACAACGATGATGTAGCAACTTACTCTTTTAAACCTATGATCTTACTAATCTTTTTTCACGATTCTGTCTGTATTAGTATACTTCGTTGTTTAATGTCCCATACAAGACAATCATCAAATATCCTTTTCTATTGAATTACCAACAAACTATCCAAGCCAAAATCTACTCCATCCTTAAATCTGTATTACTAGAAACTATACTATAGTTATGTTGATAGCTTTGCAGTTCCTCGAATACGTATGAAACCCGATATTTTGCGATAACTGAATTGCGATGATTTTTTTTTCGCGTGCTCACAATGCGACTTTCCAATAAATTAATCGAAGTCCATATCAGTATTTTATGTGGTCTAAAATGACGATAATGGTAATGTAAAGAAAGACCTGTTTGCTTCGGATTAAAATGTTGATCAAGTGAGTTTTTATTGTTTCGTTTATTATTTTCTCAATATGTTACTGGAATGTTACAAATCTTAAGAAATTCGTGATAATTGTGTGCTAATCTTCTCTATTTCTTCCTTCAAGATTAGTGGATTTCATTAGCACAAACTTTCCAAAGTCATCTTTGCCATTTTCGTTGTATTCGACTCACAGTTAAGTTTAATTTTACCTTCCTCGTCATAGCAATTGTCGTCAGTATCGTCCCTATTATTAGTGCTGACGTTATCTCGACAACAGCAGAATCAGTATATTGAAAGAAATATTTTTAAAAATCTTAGTGAATGTTGTCGTTGTCGTCGTTATAATCGTTCTCATTATTGTCGACCTTACTTTAAAAAGAAGTTTTATGGATATTTATTTATAGTATGTAAGTAGATAATTTTGCATTATGTCAAATATATTATGATACATGTTGATTTATTTTATTTTTGTAGAATTCGTTCACTGACAAAACTGTTTCTATTTTAATGAATATAGATAATTTAAAATTAATGCATTTTACTATGAAGTAATTTGTATAAACTATAAGTAATATTTATTAAATGAAATTCAGGCGTGAACTTTTTTAATTAAATAGCAGTCTACTCATCCTGTAAGTCAAACATAAAATATTCAATAAAATAAAATTCAAAATTCTTTAAAATTCAATCGGCGTGATTTTTTTCTTCTTAAAATTTCACCTTTCGACACAATGCAAACAGACGGAGGAATACAAGGAATACATGCAATCTCGCTAGTGGGAAGTATCTGTAGCAGCAGATGCGTACGACTAATTTGCTTAGCTAGTCGTACCTTTGTTTTCTGTATATGTTCAAAGAAATCTCTATCATGTATGTCGCCACTTTGACCGTTTTGCAGTGTACATAAAGGACGACATCTTGCAAACCACCTATTCCCTTTTATTGTAGCATGCAAAGTGCACAATTGTAAACTTGACTCGTTTGCAAAACTACATTCTAGATATTTCTGCGATGTCAAATGACCTTACTGAGTTCTATTGTTTGAAGGTTGCAGGCTTAGTTGTATATTTTTATATTTTAAATATTTATTGGGACCTGGCTAGCCGAGTTGTCTAAGGCGTTTCACATATCATCTCAGTTCACGTTGAGTTTGACTTAACAGTAGTGTATGTGGGTAGATGGTTCTTCCCTGAGTCTTCCTGGGTTTTTCCTCCACCCAATGTACCGTCGGTCATTTATGGCGTATCATGTGCGGGAAAATTGACGTTAAATCCACAAAGTCCAAACAAATTAAATAATTGCAGTTTTTTATCAATATCTGCAACATTTATCGTGGTACAAAATATTAATTGCCGTATCACACAGCAACAAAATGCCCCTGGGCCTTAAACCATGAATGCAGAAAAAGAACGATAAGTACATATAACTGTAAGTCGAATAGTTTGATTTTCGTGATGTGCTGCATCCTTCGTCGGTCTTCAAACCATTTGTACAAGACTGTTCACGTCCTTTTTAAAGAGCTACCTTTAGCATCAAAAACATTTCGCAGGAGCTTAAACCTGTCGATTTTCCTGAATTAAAAGTCAGAAGCGATCACAATTTTCAAGATTGCAAATCGGAAGACAGAAGTTAAGAATTAGTTATTTACTCAAGTGAAGAAATATGAGTTTCTCAAACCTAACTACATATAAAAAGCAAAGAAAAACAAACAAAGCAGAAAACGAAAAGACCCCACCCCAAGAAAACAATCCCCCAAAGGAAACAAAACATGAAGTATATTTTAGCTGTCACCAACATTTCTAAAGATTCATACAGATTACAATATCCTAAGCGATTAGAAACTCAGTAATTTGTAATATATAATCGATAGGCTTACTTGATACGCAAATCGCTTAAGAAAAGAATTCACAGAAAAATCCTAACAATGTTCTTAAGCAGAGATGTGGAAATAGTCAATTCAATTAGATCGGTCAGGTCTGACTCCGTGAACGTTTGCAAGCAGCAAACACCTGTTTTAAACATTGCTGCCTTAATTACGATTTATCTAAATTATGGAGTGGGATCTGTTTAACGGTATCTAGAACGTCCAAGTGGTAGCTTACTAATTATTAACTTCCGAAAGGAAGAAAAATCCATTTTTTTTTGTGCTTTTTTTTTCGTAAGCAGCCACCCTTAACCATATGGGATTTCTAGTATCTTTATCACACATTTCGACAAAAACATGTGTTTCTGTCTTTATTGCATTAGAAAAACTCTCGAGAAAATTCGATATACAGGTAGGAATGATCGTCTTGTTAGATTCTTTTAAAGCATAATCATGTTCTCTCTCTCTCTCTCTCTCTCTCTCTCTCTCTCTCTCTCTCTCTCTCTCTCTCTCTCTCTCTCTCTCTGCATACAACTGTTCATCAACGAATGGTCTCTTGACAGACTCATTAATATTGAAAGACTTTATATTCTGCAATGCATGCACTAAGAACAATGTTCCCAGTATCCCGAATACCGTTTTAACCAAGTAACTTTTGACATATCCATGCCCTTGGTGCACATTTAAATTTATTTATTGACTGAAGGGATGTTACAAACGTTCACGATCTCACCTGTGGCCTAGTGGTTAGAGCGTCCGCCTCAGATGCGGGAGATCATGGGTTCGAACCCCCGGGCGAGTCATGCCAAAGACTTATTATAAAATGGTTCTAATTGCTGCCTCTTTAGGCGCTCAGCATTAAGTGGTTTGTGCCTGGACTGGTCAGTGTGGGGTAAGGATAATGTGACTGGGTGGACATGCTACATGTCTTCGACATGATGTCCCAGTGTAGACATTACTATAACTTGTATCAACCAATGTGTCTTTGTACTTTGCACATTTCTTTAAAAAAAAATTCCTATTTCATATAGGATAAATTCGATGAGTAAGACATTGCATACGCCAGGATGTATACAACACAATATAATAATTTATTCAAGTAATTTTACTCAGGTTATGGAGTCAAAACATTATCAATATTTATCTTTCTCCACACACAGGTCAATTATATATAAAACCAGTCTAAGTATAAGAACCGCATTCGTCTGGCAGAAAATCTTGCGGTAACGTTAGGTTTTCATCAAAACCATTTCATGACTTTCAATTACAACGACAGGTATAACATTAAAAACAAAAATCCATATTCTTGTAGCATATCATTCTATATAATGATAGCTCATTGTTATATTCTCGATTATAAGCATGATATAAATATTTGGTCCAGTCGACCTTTTTCAAAAGGAGGGGGGATAAAGAAGTAAACTGCAATTATTTTGCTTCTGTAAAACGCATTGTATAAAATTCCCCCTATATCATTACAACTATGTTTTCATCGTGATGTTATTTCTTGTATTATTTTGCCGCTGATATTATATTTCTGTAAGTTTTCGACAATGAATGAAATTATATGGTCAAATAAAATTTAATTTTGATGTCAACATACGAAATTGTTGTTTATTCATTGTTAGATAGCGTATGTATCGAAAACAAGTAATGAAGCAGTGAAAAAATTAACAATGTCAATAACGTTTTGGATAGCTTGATTGTATTGCTAACTTGAATCAAAATGGGTATGAAATGTGACGCATTTAAATTTATTGCATTAAACAAACATAATCAAATTGAATATATAAATAAAAGTAAACAAACTAATGATATATTTTTAGTATCCTTTCGAAATTCTCTTTCTCCTACTTATGCCGCTTTCTTTATGTAGTGGATGGAAGATGCAGTACAACTAGGATTTTATTATCAACAATAACAAAAGCAAGAGCAAGAACTTAAAATGTAGCAGTCTTATGTACATACATTGCTGAAAGGGTTTGAAAATATTCATTTATTCATCGCATTTCTTCAGCGGTTGAGGTGGGTTAGGTTATGGAGGCAGACATTTTTATCGAGCAGAACATATTTTCATAGGATAATTCTGACCTTAAGTTCACACTTAGATGGACAGAGACATGTGATCTGAATCGTCAACAAATGCAAGCGTGTACACGGCTGATTTTAATGAAAATCAGATAAGTATCATTCATTTTTATTTCGCAAAATATGACAAAACTACCCTAAAAGACTGAGAAAGTGATCTGAATTAGCGAATCCTGATTTTGTATGAAGTTTTTTGATTTTAATGTACTTGGATATTATCTCTATTAGCAAGTTTCGTTGGAAAATGAGATGGACGCCAAAGTATGGAGGCACAGTTATTAATAAAACAACATACAATAGTATAACAGATGTCAAAATATCTGCTGTGGAATCGATATGGATCGAGTTAAGTTTCCTCAGTAGTAAATCTATTTATATATGCTCTGCTTATCGACCTCCAAACTTCTTCTCATCATCGACTGACCACTTTGAACACGAGTTAGTGGTTGCTTTATCTCTTAACCTAATTATGGTGGGATGTTTTATTATTGATTTCGACTCTGATTCTAAATCGCTACTTACGATACAACTCTTTACGCAGGTAACAGCATGTATTTCTACTCTTATCGGCCAAATATACACTTCCCACTCTGACAGTCTCTAATAGATACACGTATCATTTGTCTAACTCGAAAGGAACTGGAACCATTGTTGTTTTACTATCCTAAATATACATGCTCTACTACAAAACAAAATTAATTAAACGATCAAAACAGCAAGATTGGTATACTAAAAAACAATCGTTGAAATATGGAAGATGTGTTGAACCTTATGTTGCAATCGTTTTTATGTGTGTTGGACACATAGTCTTCAACGATCAATTTATTGAACATGGATAGCCTGCTCTCCTAGAGTTCCGAACTCTTCTTATTTTCGAGTCTTTCCATCCAAGACGTTGTTATGACTCGAATTATATTATCTATCAGAAAACTCGGGATTTCGCCTCCGCAGATACAAAAGCGCAAAACATTAATTTTGCAGGACCAAGTTGACAAATGTCCTGTCTGCGACACAGATTGGTGATTTAAGTACTAATATGCGACCATTGATAGGTGACAAATGATTCATGGTGGTCACATGACAGGTGGATTAATGTCGCATGAAGGATAATATATCACACCTTACATTACCATCAAACAGTGCAATACTTTTACCTTTTTATGTTAGTCACTGTTAAGTTTGAACGTGTGTTATCTTGACACTAAGTAGTCACCAAGAGTGACTGCAGGATAAAATATTATCTCAATCTTTGTAGATGTATAATTTATGAAATTATGTGATCAATATAGCGTCCATATCCTCGTCGCCAAGTATAACATCGAAGTGGTATCTCGCACATTATACTTCTGCGTCGAACGAAGCTACGTTATATGGATCTTACTCAAGTATTAACTGCAATTTTTCGAAAATTTATATATATATATATATATATATATATATATATATATATATATATATATATATAATCACATTCATACCTAATACATGCATATTAAATCACCTTAACACACAGACACACACACACACACACACACACACACACATATATATATATATATATATATATATATATATATATATATATATATATATATATATATATATATACAGAGAATACTGACAGGAAAACAATAAATCCTTGAGCATTTGTATACATTTTATAATAAAATTGTAAATAGATCAGAATTTGCCTTGAGGTACTATTCAGGATAATGCCAATGGCACCAACACTTGTACAACTACAGTTAAGTTATTAATGGCACCAATACTTTTAAAACTATAGTTATAATATTAATGGCACCAACCGTTGTACAAAAAATATAGTTATATTATTAATGGCACCAATAGTTGTACAAAAACTATATTGATAATATGAATGGCACCAGCAACTGAATAAACTACAGTGATATTATTAATGGAACCAACAATTGTACAAAAACTACATTGGTTATATTATTGGCAGCAACAATCGTACAAAACTACTGTAAAATTATTAGTGGCATCAACAATTATACAATCGTTATTTTTGGGTTAAACAATTGTTGTCAGTGTCATTATTGAGAAAAATGTATACATAACGCAGAGGCCTAGCTAGAGTGTTTGGCGCCCGGGGACAATATTCATTCCCCCCCCCCCCCCCTCAACTCTGAAACCCATTATTTTCATCAATAAAATCACCATTACCCGTTACAACCTATTTCAAGGCCCATTTTGGCGCCCCCCACTAGTATGGCGCCCGGGGACATATGTACCTCACTGCCCCCCCCCCAGCTACGCCTCTGACATAACGTCTTTACGGAATGAACTTTGCAACACGCTGACCTGAAATAGTTCATCCTCAAACTTGTCACTCCATCCTTTGCATCATTGCAAATGATTGTGTTGTTGATTTATGTATAATTTTAATAAAGTCATGGAAAATAAAAGTGCTTATGCAGTATTGATAATTGCAATAACAGTCTTGTAAAAGAAAATAACGAAGTAAACTAAAAGTAGGACAATTCGGGAGGGACTGGCGATTTACAACCTGCAGTAAATTTGTCACGCAGGCTTCTTCTGTTCATGACAATGGATGTGCCATGGTAAAACATTTCACTTATAAACATAATCTTTTATTTTTGTATTCGATATAAATAAGACGAGTCTGTGGTCTTAATTTATGTGGCCTTTAGGTTACTATTGTATTAGTGTCAAGAGACTTTCTCGAATACTATGTTATGTAATGACACTTAATCCGAACAAATTCTTTTTTTGTTTTTGTTTTTATTTTGTGGGTAGTTCCCGATAAGATACCTTTTACTATCATTGTTTATATCGCTATATTATGTCGGGGTGTACTTTTTCTTATGTCATAGTGCGGAAAAATAGTTTTCCTTACATTTTAGGAGAAATATATATCCAACATATGTTTATGTTTGATACAACACAACCGAATACGTAGCACTTGCCGGACATCAAATACAAAGGTAGGCAAATTGGTTGCTATTCCGACAAACATATATGCTATACATACCTAATTTGCACACGTTTGGCTAGACTTATATATGTTTCGTATATCGAGCACAAATTATATAAATATCGTGTCAAGTACACTATATATATATATATATATATATATATATATATATATATATATATATATATATATATATATATGTGTGTGTGTGTGTGTGTGTGTGTGTGTGTGTGTGTGTGTGTGTTAAAACAGATTAAGCTGCTAATTTGTTCCATTATTGGTTTGTGCTGTAAACAAAGGTTATTGTGATGTTATTTGAGTTAAGGTCATTGGTTCCTCCCCGAGGAAAGTCTGGATCATTGTGTTCTGATTGGCTGGATGTGTAAAACCTGACATTGTTGACAACTGAGAATGATCTGTTGATGAATATTTGAATGTTCATCCTTGTTTCTGAAATTATGTCTTCCTTATTATATAAAGGATGTCTACCTGAGAATTAAGTATTGATATCGTAAACATCAGTCTCTTTGTGGAGTTGTGTTCAATAATTGTTTTGCAGAAGTTATTTATTTATTGATTTATTTCAATATTCATTCGAAATATACGTTGCTCACAGCTGTAGGACTAAGCCACTATTTTAGAATTACTGTGTCGTTTAAATGCATTTTAGATTATATCATTTTTATACATCACGACTGTTAGCATATCAAACTATTCCAGAATATTAGCACGTGATCACAGAAGATTTAGCTTCATTCGGAACACCACTTGAACTCATTTTGAAAACGCAATACCTTTAGACTTGTGATAGAACACTTAGGACTAGTTAGGAGTTCTCTACAAATTCGTGTTTTGCATACGATTAGATGTTAATAGAAAAACAATTTCCACTGACTTTCTCCTGGTTACGCTGGTCAATTGCAAACGACCTTGAATAGCATGGGTATTGTTAAAAAAAACGTTTTAATTCCCTTTATTGTGATGTGAAATTGATTGATGTGGCATAGGTGATATAGTAAACAACAGAACCTTAGTCGAGATATGCACATACCAATTACTGCTAACCGCTTGTGCATTTTCACTTTCTGAATTTCAGAGATGAAATGTAAAAACGAAAAGATATGATAAAAAAATTACGTTTTATATACTTGGCATTTCATTCACTGCACTTTCAGTAGCTGTTATTGTCTCGTCAAAGCAAAATTTACTTTTCCTATTTTAAGAACTGAGTGAATTGTGGATGATGTTGTCTTGTAAATAAACAAGGCTCATTAGATCATTCCTGAAGGCCATTTTTCATTATGTAATGATTACATTTAGAATATGATAATTGTGACCCGAGGTCAAGTAGAAGACTGTTTTATCGTGTGACTGAGAATTTACTTGTCGTGCTTTAATATCTAGCACTTTAAACTGTATTATGTTGTGACCAGTTTGGGCTGAATTATTACTCTTCAAAATTATTGAATTCAAGTGATTATTTTCTCTCGAAATACAAAGGTGATATGACAAAATTCTTGGATAAAGATATTGATTGGAATTTATACCGAATTCTAACTTGACATAATATTTATGTGATTCAATAAGAGACTGTAGACACATCAGTACTTCGCAGGCCATAATAGACACGTCATCGCCTTCAATTTTTATTCAGGACTTTGTATTACTAGGACTTGTATCTTTATTTCTTGGATTCGAAATACTGTACTATATATTAGAGAAATAAATTATTTGTTAAATTTTACAAACCATGTTCTCTTTTCTGTTACTTATTTTAAAATCATCGAATCGTAACAATCCATAAATGCCGCTGTTCTCTGACTTCCTTCAACACATGTGATTGCCTTCGTGGTAAAAACACGAAAGTTATATTCGTTAGGTGAATGCATGAATAATGCCTCTCCTTATTGTATCGCTGAAAGTTATAATGACGAGAGATAATAAATAATTGAATTCTGCGATTCATGGTGTTTCACAGAAGAACAAAACAAAGGGAGATAACGTTACACCTGACCAACAGAGCAGATCAGAGCATTGAGGTTGTCTTCCTTTCTCTGGATGACAAGCCGTAGCAACGAAAATTTCAAACATTATCTTCATCCTCCGATAAGAGAACTTAAGTATCGTTCTACTGTGGGACAGGGTGTAAGATAAAAACTACAAGCAAGTACATTTTGTACATAATTTTTCCATTTAATTCTCCTGGAGAAAATTAACAGGATGCTAAAATTAAATCATTTCATTTTCCACAAGGATAATCAGTCAACAGTCTACTCAAAATGAATGCTTCACCATAAACGACCGGCCACCTCTAACCGAAAAAGGTTATTGTCCTGGCGGAAAGAACTGTCTGTTTAGCAGCCTGATATCCTTTTACAGGTTCTGGTTGGTAAATGAAAAGCAAAGAGGACAACTTTGGAAGTTTCAGGTGGGCAATACAAAACTTTTGGCGGCTTCAAACAATCAGGGTTTACTGAAAAGAAAGTAGAGATGATTTTTTTCTCAGGACATTGTCCTGATGTTTGATCTCGTCATCGAACAATGTCGCAACAGATGGCACAAATTACGAAAGAGAAAATAACCGCAAAATCGTCTTTCAGCCATCCATCAGCATTTCTGATTGGTCAAACTTACATTTCCGGTAGATGATAAACATTTGATATAATCGGACGTTTTGCACAATTATGTCAAATTGTTTAGCGCCAGAGAAATTTACTTTTAATTAGGAGAATTGTTTTTTTTAGAAAAGTTGGTTAGTGGATTTTGATTTTTGTTATTGGTTGGGAGTGTAATAACAATTACCAGCACAAGATATGCTATATATGGCGGCCAGTAAAAGAGGGGGGGGGGAACCCAGGTAAGAACCAATGACCAACGGAAAGCTGTTACTCATCTTTCTCATATATCCACATTAGTCGTAAATTTTGCTATTGATTAATATTTGCTCAGTAAGCAAGTATTGTTTGAACTCGACGTTCCTAATGCAAATCGTTTAGGTTTCAAGCATTTCCATGCAACACAGAAATTGGCATTATTTTATATTACCAATTAAAGGATATTTCATATCTTTTTCACTCGTGTTTAATAACAACAACAAAAAAAAAACGACTAAATGGAATTACAATTCCATCAGTAAACCTTACTATGTAAAACCATAATAAAATTGTTTACCCATCTCTAGTTTTTCTTTGAAAAGATGGTGCATTTTGATTATATACTTCTGTTCAGAATGGCTACATTTTCCTGTAGATTGTTAACAGATTGCCATGGCGGCATAAAGGGTGGGTTTCGATTGGTTGACGTTCGTATCACTGGTGCATTACAAATATCGCACGAATGCCTAGGAAATCTGCAAACGCCATGACAACACTCGATACGAATGCATAAGATTTTCGCGTATGAGAAGCATGCATTAGTATTAAAAGTCATGTGCGCTCTCTCAGTTTATCGGTGTTTCTTGTGACACTTACGCCAGCGTTGTGTGTGTGTGTGTGGGTGGGTGGGGGGGCAACATGTGATTATACCACTGGGCAGATTGTGAGAATGAATGATCCATCCTCAAATGGTTTTTCACCTTTTTCTGTTAAAAGCGATAACGTTTCAATATAACACAAATTTTATAATGTAACTGTTTAAACGATAGTCTATTGTATTCATTGTTCGTTCACGTGCCTGTTTTCCAGTATGATTGGTTGATTGGTTGGTTGAATGTTCTATATTTAATCGTTTGTATTAAATTATTCATACATTCGTCTTACTTCCCAAATCAGGTTGGGTGGCGGAAGAGTACGCGTGGTGATGGACAACTGACAGAACACATATAATTTTCAAACTGGAAATGAGAAGAAGAAAAAAAATCAGTCTGACTTTCAACCTAATGGATACACATTTTTAAATCGGACAAGTACTCTTAAGCGACGTGAATTCATACATTGAAATCTTTATCGGGAGAGGACGTAGAAGTGAACGATTTCAGAAGATATATCTCCATATGACAAACAAGGTAGCATATGCAAAGATGTAAAGAGTTTCAAGCCAAAATAATACAGGTGAAAACTATGTACTTGTGAAATGAAAGGATGTGCTTAATCGTATAGCAGGTGGAGAACAGCAGGAAAGAGCATTCCATTAAACCGAAAACGTACCAAAGACAAGCATCTCCATCGGAAACGCTAGAAGATGATCTATACACAGTTGTGAGAAGGAATACCAAAACATTCTCAATTATCCAAAGATAAAGAGTACTCACATTGTATAAAATATAAAAACAGCGCATAATAACATGAGGCATTTATGCGAAATTTTGTTCAAAACACAAGCCACAGGAAATGTCAACATATATTGAACAACATCACAATTAAACAAATCCGTACACATAAACACGTAACAAGACTTAGCTAAAGTCCTTGCTGGGTACGAAGGTTATGTAATCTTTTTTGTGATCTGGCGTTTACTCACAAAATAGAGCATATATTGCAAGAATATTGTGAAAGCTAATGGAACTATTCATTTTAGGACAGGTCTATTTGTAGCTGTAGTATCTGTTGGAAATATTCATTTTAGGACATCGGTAGCCGTAGCTGTAGTAGGTAATCGAATCAACTGGCAAGAGTTACCACGTTGCCACATTGAATTTGATCCTGTGTTGGTGCTGCATAGTCAATATCACCATTATCGTCATCGTCGTCGTTATCATCATTATCATTATCATACAGAGTGTTTCTAATTCTTTTCTATTCAAGAAGAAGATAACAATATCGTCAAATCTACGAAAAGTGAAACTGATCATATATCGTAAATAGATCAAACAACGAGACAACCGGTAATTATGCATGATAAATAAATCAGCAAATGCATAAAACCTTTGTAAATGCAATAGCTGCAACAAATTGCCAGGTGTGGTAACTAAAAAGTGATATAATGAAGTTTCTTCCAACGACCATTCCGACAATTTACAAAATAAATGGAACTATTTTATTTTAATTTTATTATTTAAACTAACTTTGCGCATGTCTTCGTCGAGTGTTAGTGAAATCATTATCAGGCATATATATGCAAGAGCCCTACTAGAAATAGGAAATCTAAAAATACTTACCAATATAGGGGAGTATGAATTTCATTTTCAGCATCCCTAGCTTTCATTTTGATGTCACAGCGCGACATCCAATCCGGTTTGTACTGGATCACACCATTAGGTTGACCTTGTCTAAAAATTGTCCACGTAATTTCACATTAATTGTTCCGAATGTGTTTGCCGGAGGAGTGTAAACAAAGACCTTGCGAGAGAATGTGGATTTAGTAGGATCACAAATAAAGTGAATAATCGTCATTTAAAGGTGTGTGGTGTTAGAAAACACCACCCGTTATTGATATACTGAATGCATACGTGTCCTATAGGATTGTTACTAAAACTTACTTTGTCATAATCAAGATTTTGAATTTGATAAAAATGACTCTTGTAAACTGGTATAATGTGAGTTCTTTTTCTTGTAGTTGATGTCAAATTTTAATTGTATTTCTGTTCAAAATGTGAAATCACCAAACATTGTTTTTGCATAAGATCCAGTAAACAGTTGCCTGAATATATATGTATCGTTACGCTCAAATGAGGACAAACAGAAAAATATCATCAAAAGACGAAATAATCTATATTTAACGTACAAGTTCAAAATGTTTTCTATCAACTATTAAACCTATTGAAAAATATGTAACACAAACAAAAAATTTACGATAAATTACCAGTCCATTCTTGTAATACTTGTATCGTCGTTATTATTTTTCTTGGTGACAGGCCTAAATTTTATTTTACATTTTACTACCTCCGTAATTATAACTTACACATCGCGTATTTTAATCTTCTGTAATTGACTTCATTCACTGCTTGATCATTACTGTACCGCGTGATCTATAACGCGAGATATTGCCACGAATTCGGGATAGATTCGAATAAATCCAACACTCAGATTAAATGTTGTTAAGCAAATATTCAATAGTTTATTTAATTAAATAGTTCTTATATCAAAATATGGTTAAAAGTAATAAAAATTAGTCATGCAAAAATCGTGATTAGTTAAAATAACTGTCAACCCTAACCCGCCAATTGTAGACTGAGCACTCTGCTGCATACTACAATACTAAACAGACAAAAAATGTGTAAGTCTTGATATTAACTTATAAATATGCCTCTAAAATATGCAGGTTGCAGTCTTTAGAAACAAATCATTGGATCACTGTATAGGTTTGTTGCTTTGCACATGTGCACATTGGGGGCCCCGAGTGGCCGAGTGGTCTAAAGCGCTCTACGTTACGGACCATTGCCATCTCACCTCTGTCTGCGTGGGTTCGAGTCTATGATTTCGGCTAATGTAGTTATGTGAGAAAGCTTGCCAGTAGCTTATCGTGGGTCGGTGGTTCTTTCCGAGGGTGTTTCCGGGTTCTTCCTCCAACAATAATACTGGCCGCCATGTATAGCATATCGTGTGCTGAAAAAAGACGTTAACCTCTACAACAACAACAACACATGTGCACATCACTACCACTGGTGAGTGTTTTGAGTATATGTGCGAACTCGCTTACTTCTTGATATCAGTCCATTGTCTCAATACAAACCAGTTTGAATTCTTCTGTGTAGTCAAGTCGCTCGATGCTTAGTGGCGATGATGTTAGCTTTACCATATTAGAGGTATCTAATGATTATATCAGTTCCAGGGTTTGATCTATCGTCTGTATTTGACTTATTTAGACGTCCATGTGGAGTCTGATTGTTGTGCCCAGAAAAATGTTTGTTGATTTGGAAACTTCTGCCATGAACTATATTCAAGGATAGAAGAAGTTGCTTAATGTGTATATAAAGTCATCCAGATTTTCATTTCCCTGTTGCCATATCAGTTTGACTCCACGGATGAAGCTTACCCACTGGTGTGGTAAAAGTGTCATGATGTTGGAAACCATTAATGCAGCTAACAAGTAAATTTATTTGAGTTTGAGAAAATATACTTTTTTTTCTTCACAAATTCTGTTTCCCCGATCCCTACTGCATATTAGGGTTTTAAGAAATTATGTTGGACCTTATATTGCAATCAATTTTCATATGTTTTAAACACAGTGTGTATTGACTTTTAATACATTGTTTTCTTATTTTTCACAATACACTTCAATTTCCAATCTTTCCCGCCATGACATGATTAGGACACAAGCACTGCTGTCTTTAAAGAAAACTCGAGTTTTCGCCACCATAAATATAAAAATGCGCTAAACAATACATTTGACGTTAACTTTCGCTCGACCTTTGGCAGAACCAAGTTGACAAATGTCCTATCTATGAAACGGATTCGTGATAATAGTAACAACACGCGGCCTTTGACAGAAGAAAAATGATGCCTAGTACTCATGTGACAGGTGAGCTAATTTCCACTGAAAGGGAATATGTCATAGAGAACATTACCGTCTAACGGTGCAACTATTTTTTATATCTTGTGTTATACTTCATCTTTCATTTTTTTAAAGGACTTACTTTGAGTTGATATACATCTTTTCACAGCATTATATCGTGATAAAATTATATATAAATGCAATGAAATATTTCAGCAATTTTGTTTGTTATCAGACATAGCCAAAGGACGACAAATTTACATAATTTAACATTTAACTATATCATCAAACAAAGGTGCGATATCTGGGTGTTGCTTTACAGGTATTTCATCACATTAATGCATGAATATTACATCCCATTAATACAGGTATCTTCTACAACATTAGCACAGGTATCTTCCATCACTGTAAAATATTTACACACATATATATATATATATATATATATATATATATATATATATATATATATATATATATATATATATATATATATATATATATATATATATATATATATATATATAGTGAATTGTGTAGAGTTGGTCATTGTTGGACTTGTGCATATATAATTAGGCATTTGTATATTTTATATGTCGTTTTTAATTCGTGGGGTAGGAAATGTGTATGATTGTTGTTGATGATAATAGTTTACTATATCGAAAAGTTAACAATTAGGGATGTTGTACGCATATATCGTACGTCGTTGATAATATTGTTATTCGTATAGCGCCACTATTGTAGAACCAAGCGTGTATGGAATATTTATATGTAAGTGCTACAGTTGACCTAACAATTTATTTGCCATTATTCTGAAGATATGTCCGTGAGAATGTGGTTAATTCTCCTGCGATCAGAGCAAGGAAACCAGATTATACGTCTCTTCTAATTCCACATGAAGCTTACCTGGTGGGAGTGAGAGGCAACAACCGAAAATCGGAGAGAAGGAAGAAACGTGTAGCGGCAGTACCAAAGAAGAGAAAAGAGAGGCGGGCAGATCAGTAACATAATCAAAACCAAAGGGAAACAAACTCTTGAAAATTTAATTTCATATGCTGATAGTAACTGGCAACTGTGATTTGGTCATTGTTTATATTTGTCCAAAAATCACGGTTGAGAAATTGCCCATGAAATATTTGAATAGCTTGATATTTTACTAAATGGTTATACCTTTCAATTTTAGTCTTTTATACTCCTAGACCGTCGGCATTGATGACTGGGGTATGGAGCTATTTAAATTTAAATTGTCCTTCCTTCTACTGGGTTAGAAATGATACCGTTGGAGGCTCGTGACACTCTTTCAACTATATACATGTATCTGAATCCGCGACTCAATAGAATCGATCATTCAACCATGCTATCTTGAGGTGTGCCTCTGTCGAATCACTATTTCATCCGTACTATCTGAATACATGACTCAATTAAATAAATCTGTCAAACATACTATCTGAATATATGACTCAACTGAATCACTCTGTCAAACATTCTATCTGAATACATGACTCAGTCGAATCACTGTCAACCATACTATCTGAATTTATGACTCAACTGAATCACTCTGTCAAACATTCTATCTGAATACATGACTCAAATGAAACGCTCTTTTAAACATCCTCTGTGAATATATGACTCAATTAAATCACTCTTTCAAACATCCTATCTGAATATATGACTCAACTGAATCACTCTTTCAAACATCCTATCTGAATATATGACTCAACTGAATCACTCTTTCAAACATCCTATCTGAATATATGACTCAATCGAATCACTCTTACACTCTTACATATATACTGTATGAATCTGTGACTCGTGCAATCAATTTTTCCTCTATCCTACTTGAATCTATGGCTCAGTCAAAATCCGTCTTTCAAACATATTATCTGGATCAGTGAGTCATAAGAATCAATCTTTCGACCATACTGTCTGGATCTTTGACTCACCCGAATGAGTCTTTCAACCATCTTATCTGGATATGTGACTCAATCGAATCAGCATTTCAACCATACTATGTTTTATGAACATTACCAAGTTGTACAAAATTATATTCTCCTAAACAAACTTTTCTATATGCACGTCATTCATATTTTGTTCCTTTATCAAAGATAGAACTTCAAGTTCTTTATATTTTATTCATTTACATGAAACATCCGTTTGCATTGAACTGTAGTGAATTAGATCCATTATTTGTCTTGTTTCTTCATAAAATTAAACCAAGGAGCTGTAAGATATACATAAATATATAGATCCGAGCAAATTTGCGCAGTATTTTTCTGACAGGGCTCATAGGAATCCAACTGCCACAAAAACATAAGCCAAGCCTTTACCTTCTTGTTTACTTGTTTGACTCACCTTCAGAAATCATGCTGTTATATATATATATATATATATATATATATATATATATATATATATATATATATATATATATATATATATATATATATATATATATATATATGGTACATCGAAATGTGATCCGCCCATGGTACAATTATACAAATATATAAACATTCTTTCAACCGCAGGCATTTTTATCAATGGTGAATTTCTTATCAATCATTAGTCATAAATGTCATATGCAAATAACGATAAAAAGTATTAATAATCCCTGTTTTTTAAATGATATTAAAATGGTATACAATTTTATCGGAATCCTTTCTTATTCCCATTCCCCTCTCGTACGTAAATGACAAAATAAGCACACATTTGGAGTGAGAGAGAAAAACAATGCGCTGGACGTAAACATTAAACAACTTGTACCAAGTAACCTACAGTGATCTGATTCGTCGTAACGGTATATTTACGTTTTCCAAGGGATCTATTTATAGTGTTTATAATATCAATCATATCTAGTTGCAATAGCCAGTGACACTAGTCCTATATATTAAATGTGTTGATTACGAGGCACACATACTGTAATCCTTTGTTGTTGTATCTTAAACCCTTTTATAACGTTCTAAAATCAATTATTACTTATTTAACATATAAATGTATAAATGGCTGCCTCCACTTCTCTGTCTCTCTGTCTTTCTCTCTGTGTCTCTGTCTCTCTCTGTCTATCTGTCTCTCTGTCTGTCTGTCTCTCTCTCTCTGTCTATCTGTCTCTGTTTCTGTCTCTGTCTCTGTCTCTCTCTCTTTCTCTGGAATAACGTTGATATGGGCGAAAATCCATGAAAATAGAGCTTTGGGGATTTTCGCTTGTCATACGAGACGGTGTCTTTGGGCCTATGAATGATGGTAGAAGATGGAGGAGAGAGAGAGAGAGAGAGAGAGAGAGAGAGAGAGAGAGAGAGAGAGAGAGAGAGAGAGAGAGAGAGAGAGAGAGAGAGAGAGAGAGAGGGAGGGAGAGAGAGATACAGACTATTAAGTGTATTGATATGTGATATAAAGACAATATATGTATATTATGTACGCTGTATCAATGATATAATACTCATTGAATAAAATTTTCATTACAAGGAAACTCGGGCAAGCCTCGTTTCATCTTAACGAAAAATGTATACTTCTCGTGATATATCATTGAAACAGCGTACATTTTATATATATATATATATATATATATATATATATATATATATATATATATATATATATATATATATATATATATATATATATATATATATATGCATACAGGGCCGGACCTGCAATAGGGGCCCGGCCTCCCCCCTTTAAAAAAAGACAAATAAAAGGTGTGTGTGTGTGTAGGAAGAAAGAACGAAAGACAGACAGTCAGAAACAAACTAACAAACAAAATCAACAAACGAACAAACAAAGAATAATATTAGAAGTTAGTGTTTAATTTTATGCGTATCCTATTTTGCGGTCTCTGTAGTAGACTAGCTAATAGTAATAGTACGTATACTATGTTAGGCCTACCGAGATTTCGTTTGCAAAGCGGTCGAAAGACGCTGGCTGACCCGCTGTGACGTAATCTTACTTCCTACTTTGGAAGCTTTTTTGCGCTTAAACTTTGACAACATGCCAAAAAGGAAAGCGCTAAAATCTGTGGACGCCGCAGGTACAAAACGTCTTCAATCGTTTGGCAAAAGTCAGGTAAATGAATAATGACTACTTTTGTTTTTTGTATACAGAATGAGCTCAGCATGTATTGACAATGAGAAAGTACACTGACTAGATCCAATACTGAATCAATGATATCACATAGCCTAAATGACGAGTGAAAACGACGTTAAACTTGAAGAAATGAAAGAAAAGAAAATACATTTTGAACAAGATTATCTCAAACACGAGCGCCCACGCACAACTGATTCTGTTTATCTTCATCGCTATACTTTGACTGTGCATAAGCTGTCTGTGGTTAAAATCGCATGTTTTGTTCATTACAGGTGGCAATCGGACTTGCACTTTCTGAATGTGTCAACCACCTCTGCTACACCAGAGCCTGAGGGTACTAAATCACAGGAAGAGGAACGTTTTACAACCACTAAATTGCATTCCGTAGGTACATTGTATCATGAACTTGTCTCTCCTCTGTATTTTGTCCCTTTACTCTGAATAATTCGAATACTCTATTATATTTCCTAATACGTCTTCTGCTTCTTCCCCTCCTACTGACCACCCCCACCCGCACTCTACTTTTTCTCGCCACCCCCTCCTTACGTTATTATATTCACCGAATTATCAGTAGAATTATCGTTAGCTTTTGTTTGTTTTCTCTGTTCAAAAGCTTAGCATGATCTATCTATGTTCTCAGTACACTGTCACTACAGTGTCACACACACACACACACACACACACACACACACACACACACACACACACACAACAGTCCCTGAACGTTCTTTGTACAGGCGAAAGTCCTACTGCCAGTAATGTGCCCAGGCCCTGCACGCCAGCCACTCCTCAACCCTCCACGTCTGACTTCTCTCAGCCGTCTACTTCAGCTGCTCCCCAGAAAGCTTCCACTGCTACTAGACAAACTACAACGGAGTCTAAATGTAAGTAGTTGTTATCTCCATTCATTGAGTTATTCAATAATTAGTTTTTGATATATTTCAAACTTTTGTTCAAATTATTAAAGGCAACAACAACAACAACAACGAAGAAGAAGAAGAAGAAGAAGAAGAAGAAGAAGAAGAAGAAGAAGAAGAATGTATAGGTTAATTTGTAGATTATTAATAAGCCAAGTCTAGTTCTGACTCTAGCATTATTACTAATTGTTTTTTTTTTTTGCATGTTAATTTTTCAGACAGCTCACTTCATGGAACCCGGCCGGACTTTGGAAAGTGTGTTGGTGATGAGACACTGTCGACTTTGAATGACACCGACAAGTTCTCTCTCCTCAATGAACATTGGACCCCTTCGGAGAACTATCAGTTTCCTATTACGACAGTCAGGACATTGACGACGTTGCCATGGCTAGCTTATTCTCCTGCAGAAGATGGGTTGTACTGCAAACACTGCGTGTTCTTTACCACTTCAGGAAGCATCCCTACTGGACAGTTTGTGACTTGTGCCTTCAAACACTGGAAGAAAGCACTAGAGAAGTTTAAAGAACATTCTGCTTGTAAATATCACCAAGATGCACTGGAAGGTAGTGAGAATTTTCTTCAAACAATGAGTAAGCCGGCAACAAGCGTGATCAGTTTGCATGATACTCAAGCTGCGGAAAGGGTTGAATTCAACCGCAAGATTCTTGCAAGCGTTGCTGAGACAGTTCTGTTGTGCAGACGGCAAGGGTTTGTACTGAAGAGCTCCAGAGATGACGGGGTGTTAGAGGAAGAGGACGCGAGCAACTTCAACGCACTGCTTGAATTTCGCATCAAGGCAGTGGACGAATGTCTCGACGAACATTTGAAGAAGTGCAACCCTCGTACTACCTACGTCTCGAAGACCATCCAAAATCGAATAATTCAGGGAAGAATTCTTGTGTTTTGTTTCCTGTCACAAGATAACAGGGGAAGCAATCGCAAACAACATACTCCAGTGTCTAGACAATTGGGGTTTAGACCCACAGGATCTCAGAGGAGAAGGGTATGATGGCGCCGCTAACATGGCGGCCAGATTTCAAGGGGTGCAGGCCCGCATACGAGAGATCAATGACAAGGCATTGTACGTCCATTGCGACAGCCACTGCCTGAATCTTTGCGTCGTGAAAGCGTCCAGTGTACCCCAGATCATGAGCATGTTCAATGACTTGAAGGAAGTATCCCTCTTCTTCTCTTCTTCTCCAAAGCGCAACGGAAACTTGAAGAGGTCTTGAGCAACAATTCAAATGACACAAAAAAGAAGAAGCTGGTAGATCTGTGTAGAACAAGGTGGGTGGAGCGGCTGACGGCACTGGACACGTTCCATGAAATGCACAGCAGTGTATGCGACTGCCTCAGCCAGATGGTGGCTGAAGGACTAGGCAGCTAGGACGCAGACACTTTAACTCGATCGTCGGGTCTACTCAAGAGCCTTCAAAGCAGCAGTTTCATTGTTGCGCTGGTAACTGCAAA
Source organism: Unio pictorum (assembly GCA_030141615.1). Taxonomy (NCBI): domain Eukaryota; kingdom Metazoa; phylum Mollusca; class Bivalvia; order Unionida; family Unionidae; genus Unio; species Unio pictorum. Next base: position 1,989,090 of record JARLTB010000107.1, on the reverse strand, counting down.
GAATGGCTTGGCATACATTAAGTGCCCCACCGTGCAGTTGCAGAAGAAAGAGAATGACATCACAAGTGCGTCTCAGGAGATACGGAATGTGATCTCCTGTTTGCAGGGCTTGCGAAATTCCATGGATGCCACATTTGAGGACTGGTTTCGTCAAGCCACAGACTTTGCTGCAGATGCTGCGGTTGCCCTCGAAGTCCCCCGACAGTGCAACAGGCAGACCCTGAGAGACAACCCACCCGCTGACACACGAGAGCAGTAATACCGACCGTGGCTATCCCCTTTGTAGATTTTCTTCTGCTTCAACTTCAGCAAAGATTTGGCCAAGTTGAAGTTGCAGCAAACGGGCTGATCTTAGTGCCGTCAGCTTTACTGAAGTCAACGCACCCTGGATTCAGCACTGTTCCAGCAGGCGTCGCAGACCTGGCTAAACTGTGGCAGGCTGATATGCCTAGCAGCCATGACATCCCTGCTGAGTGGAATCGATGGGTGAACAAATGGCACAATTCCAACTCTGAAACGCCACAAACGACCACAGCAGCGTTGAAGGCATGTAACAGTGACATGGTTCCAAACATCCACATCCTGCTAAAACTGCTGTGCACCCTGCCAATCACCAAGGCGGAATGTGAAAGAACGATTTCCAGACTAAAAACTCTGAAGACATATCTACGTTCCTCCATTGGTCAAGATCGATTAAATGGGCTAGCACTCATGCGCATCCACAGAGACAGGCCAGTCGATGCGCAACAAGTGATAAATGTCTTCGCCAGAAAGTATCGAACAAGGATGGCATTGAAAACAGACGAACTCTTGACGTAAATAAGATGTCTAGCTCTATGTCTAACCATAAGCCCTTGTGTATGCGTATTTTGTTTGGAAACAGAACATTTATGTGGGTGTAGAAGTTGCCAGCTTCTAATGTGTTTGAGGTATGCATCAAAAGAGCACAAAAACTGTGAGTACTGTAGGTTTTGTTTTGTTATTCATTGCGTCATTTATTAAGGTTCCTCATCCCTTTCCCAACCATCTTTCTCCTTATTATCATCGAGATCATTAAAACACTTGACTATTATCATCATCACCATTATTTAATTATACTAATGAATCAAATTTTTTTAAAAAGAAACCTACGAATAACGTCTTCCAAATGTTTTATCAGTTGCAATGAACAACTTTTCTCAGTTTGTCTTTCGCATGTGTAATGCCTGTCAAACCCAGGGCCGCCCCCCCCCCCAAAAAAAAAAAACAACTATTCACTGCGTTCGATAAAAGATGCAAAGGGGGTTCCGAATTTTTTATTATTTTTTTATTTATTTATTTTGTTTTAAATATTTTTTTAGTGTTTTTAAAACATTGCAGTTTTTAGTCACTTTTGTTAGATCCCTTTTTCAAGGTTCAGATAGCACCAGATTGCACCATTTTACATCCTTGAAAAAAAAATACGGGGAGGGCATGCACCCGGACCCCCCGAGAAGGCTCGGGGCTTCGCGCCTTCGCTTAACCCAATAACAAGTTTTGGCTCCCCCCCCCCTGAACAATTTAGGTACGGCCCTGTATATATATATATATATATATATATATATATATATATATATATATATATATATATATATATATATATATATATATATATATATATATATACTTTTGTTTCAATGTGAAGTACTATGAACTATGACTTCTGGATTAATGTGAATTATTAAGGACTTCTGATTTGTTCTGAAGCATCACAGACTTATGGTTTAAAAAATAATATTATGGACTTCTGGTTTTACGGAAGACGGGTGTGACTCGCGGAAAAATATAACTCGTGAACATTCTAGTTTCTTTGTATATTTGGAAGAAAAAAAGGAATTTGTGATCTTCAATTTGTGCACATTTTGTCATTTTAATTAGTTATGAGGTTATGTTATGCTCAATGAATTTCATCGAATACTTTTATATATAATGACGCTTTATTAGGAACAGATTTTGACTAGCGCAGGACGTAAATACCCACATTATCGCATAAGCGATAAACCGTGTTTTCTTGTTGTTTTCAGTTTGTAAGTAGTCATAATAAGACACTTACCTTTCTCCATCAGTGTTTATATCGATTGGTATCAGCTTTTTATATAGAGCTTCGAGGCTTTGAGTTTCAGCTGCATAATGTTTACTAAATTTAAGTCATTGTTTATTAGTAATGTCATAGAGGCACCCAAAAGAAGTATTTTCCCCTCACATTTTTGTCGAATGATTTCCAATTTGTTGTTTGTTTGGTACAATTCAAATGAGCACCTAACAATTGGTGAACATCGAACACAAATGGGGAAATATCGGCAGCTATCCCATAGGCGAAATATAACTAATATGCCTAGGATTGCTTGGAGTTACATACATACATACATACATACATACATACATACATACATACATACATACATACATACATACATACATACATACGTACGTACGTACGTACGTACGTACGTACGTACGTACGTACGTACGTACATACATACATACACACACACACACACACACACACACATATATATATATATATATATATATATATATATATATATATATATATATATATATATATATAATCGCGCTAAACAGAAAGAAAATATAATTGTTCTTTAGATTCTTGCCATATTTTAACATACGATTTTATTCATGACGAAAACGAACAATATATAATTATATTCATTCAGTGAGTACATCTATCATGCATCTTATATTTCTACCTCAGGATTGTGATGACAATAGATAACAAGCAGTCGACTTTGATCAATCGAGTGGCTGAGTCAAAGAAAAGAAAGGATAAAACGATAAGGGGATATAACATTTTACTTAACTAGGAGACCATATTGGAACATTAATATTGTTTATTTCAAACTGACAAGCGGCAAGAAAGAAAATTCAAACATCATCCATATGTTTTTATAAAGATAAATGGCATTGAAATATCGGTCGTTGTGCATGCAGTAGGGGTAGAATAAGCAAGTGCATGTAGCAAATTAGATTTCCATTCAATTGTCTCCAACTGAATGAACACGATGATATAATTAAATTTTCTTTTCCTCAAGTACAGCCAGGCAACAGTCTACTCAAAATGATTGTTGCACCATAAACGACAACCCACCTCTGACCGAAAAAGGTTATTGTTCTGACTGATGGAACTGTCAGGAAAACAGCCTGATATTTTCTTACAGGTTCTGGTCCAGAACTGAAAAGTATAAACGAAAACTTTGGGAATACCAGACTGGCAAAACACAACTTTGGGCGGCTTCATACAATCAGGGTTTACTGAAAAGAAAAGAAGAGATGATATATTCATTTCATTGTTCTGCAGTCTTCTCGTTTTCAACTAATTTGTATAAATTAAAAAGAAAAAAGTTGCACTATCATCTCTTTCCCATCCTGCAGCAAGTCGTATCCATAACGTTAAGCTAAGGGTCAAACTTCTGTTTCAGATAAGTAAAAACAATTGAAATACTCGTTCAAATTAATTTACTTTTGATTAGAAATACATTTTTAAACAGTTTGAGGATGCATTTTAATATGCTTTTGCGTCACACATATTTATCGAATTACAAAACACCGCAGTTTAATTTTTGTATATACAGTCAATGATATAGCAGCTGAAGATGTGTCAATTACCTAGTCAAATGAACTAACAACGACTTCTGATTGGTTAATACCCGGGATGCTGTCGATGATAAAATTTGCAAAAATGGGTTACCTGGATGACGAAATGATGTAACCATGGATAAAACTCAAAACAGATAAAACATAACCTACTTGACATGCCGAGTGACTCATTTTCAATAGAATCAAATGAAACATGAATATCGTATCAAAATGTAGTTTTTCTGATTGTAAAATTATGAGAAATAAGTAACGGTAAAAAAAAAACTATGCACGTTAATTATATACAGAATAGTTTATTCATTTTAATGATATTACATTTGTGAATTATTGAGACATTTATTAAACAAGACCAATTTCTACTTTTGTTTATTTGTTTGATTAGAATTTTTAATTTAGCCTTAACAATGTTTTAGTCATATCGCTACAATGTCTACAGTGAGGCAGTTTATAGTTATGTCTAGCACCGGGACATCGTGCCAAGGCCGGTAGCATGATGTCTCACCAAGTCACATTATCCTGACATCAGACCGACCAGTCCTAACACTAATCTCAATGCTGAGTACCAAGCGAGGCAGCTGTTAGTAACATTTTTGTAAGTCTTTGGTATGACTCGGCCGGGGATCAAACCCACGACCTCCCGCTTCCGTGGCGGACGCTCTAGCCACTAGGCCACCGGAGCGGTCCAATATTTACTAACATAATCTGCTGATGTCAGGAGATTGTTATAACTGCGTACATGTCAAATTCAGACTGATTGTATTGGAACGTTGTAAGTTTAAGCTATTGCGTAATCTGTGCTCAAAATGCTCATGCCCCTTACAGTGAATGACCGTTGTTTGACCGTGACGTTCCTGATACAGTTGTTTTTAATTATTCAAGTATTCCCTTGCAACGTGCATACTTGGATTATACATTACAATCGGTTACAAGACATTTAATCTCTTCTTCACTCTAAAAAACAACACACGCGAGTTATATTCCATTCGTAATTCTATTACGCACGACAATTATGATATTATTTACCAGCTGGTAGTTTTTCCTTTGAAAAATATGTGCTTTTTATTTAATACAACTTTTTTGGAATGGCTCATATTTTTAGTGAAATGTCAACAGATTACAATGTCTGCACAAACATAAAAGGTAGGATTGGTTTGGTTGACATTCGTATCACTGGTGCAATATCGCAAGAATGCCTAGTACATGTGCAAAACGCCTAGAAAATGAGATATACCTAACAAATACATGCAATTACGCGAACGAGGAACATGCGTTCGAAGGAAAACTCGTATGTGCTCTTGGCAGTTTACCGTCGTTTCTTGTCTTCATTGTCACCAGCATTCCGGACATACACACGCATGCACACACGCACACACACACACACACACATTCTTGGGAGCACTGTAAATGAATTGGATACCTAATGATACGATCAAAATTAAACTGGAAAATATTTGTGCATTAATTTTAATATCTCCTAACTACGAGAATCCATCCATGTTTTCGAGTACATGCTTAAAGATATCTATCTATCTATCTATCTATCTATCTATCTATCTATCTATCTATCTATCTATCTATCTATCTATCTATCTATCTGTGCGTCTGTGTGTGTGTGTGGTGGGAGGGGCCTGTTTCTACTACTGGGCAGACTGCGAGAATAAGTGATCATCCATAATTGTTACAGACATCTTCTGTTCAAGGTTATAACATCAAACTATCACAAAATTTTGGGAAATATCGAATTATACTGTAACTTTTCAGAACGAAAGTCTATACAGTTTCCTTATTGTTAGTTTACATGCTTGTTTGGGTGGGTGGATGTTTTGTTGTTCTAGTTTTAATTATATGTATTCAATTATTCATAGATTCGTCTTACTTCCCAAATCAGGAGGGGTTGCGGAAGAGCACACATCGTACAAGGCAACTAACATAATAAACAGAACTGTTTTCATCGGCATCTTCATTCTGGAAATAAGAAAACTAAATGAAAAATTAGTTGTAAAGATTTACCTTTGATCACAATAGCATATCACAATACATCACTTCGTTTTCTGAACATCAAATAAATATTTATATTAATTTACAATTTTTGTAAAAGCCTTAGAAATTTATAAATTTGTCAACTAAAGTGCAGCATGTAACGAAAGGTCATAGCTCATAAGGTTCACATTTCAGTAAAAGTTCAGACCTTGAATACTTACCAATTGGAGAATTATGGCAACATGAGATTCAAATACACAATTCAAAGACTCGTTCATTATATTCTCTACCTTTGCCGCTTAGTATTTCGGAAATACGTGTCTTAAAAAAGGTATGCAATCGCGCACCACATTAAAATTAAATTCACATTCAAGTGTTCAACGGACAATGGTGAAATCCAAGACTATCCAAATGCAAACACGGTACTGCCAGACAGCACATGTCCAGACATCAAAATCGGCGAACAATTAATTATTGTATTTTCTTCAATATGTCAGAAAGTGAACGAAGTGTGTCGAGTTGTTTTGAAAATTGAATTATTCTTGAATAAAACTGGCTTAAGTCGGAAATTAGAAGACGCAACTAGGATAAACTAGAAGGGTTGTAACTACCGGGAAATGCGGACTGGTGTCTTCCCTTGTGCTATATTGTTATAGGTTAGATCCTGATTCATGGACGGATACTCCTAATTTGCTTTGTAACGAGCCCCTGTGGTTACATCGATAATTTTGGAAAGTGACAGTGACATGTTTCTAAATAAATCTATGGAAGACAATGGCACTTTAAAGCTGAACAAGAACAGCTCAGAGAAAGTTTAATAATGAAATCCAACAGAACGATCAAAAGATTAAAATGCTAATTTTTGGCGAAATTATTTCAGACACAGGAAGATGGCAGCTAATGCTAATAGGGTCTCAGGGCTGCTGGATAAAGATGATTTAAAACATTAAAGTGTTTACTGTTGTGTCAATGTAAATACTACCACTGCGTCATTTATTTATGTTGGGGATCACGTCATATGTCAAACAACCAGGATTTGGGATGTTTTCATTTTCTGCTGTGACGTATATCTAAATTTGACTGCGTGCCTTATACAGATATAGAAATATATCAGCGTGATCCTTTTCACTTACAGTTTAAAAAGTCGTACTATTATAAATATGCACCTGTGAGTTTTGTGAAACAAAATACAATTAGGTTATTCAATACTTGAATTTTTTTATTTTTTATTTTTAAGCAAGATAATGATTCACACATGAATTTTATGACTGTAAAAAGGTACATCTATATATGGGCGAGACAAAGTGTGAATGTATCAGTGAAATGTGTTTGTGCTTCTTTTATGTATTGTACGTGCGCGAAAGTCATCCACCCAAAAAAAGAACTCTGCAATTTTTGAATTTATTATTAGTTAGTATTAGTCCTAACTCTCAATATCTACAGTCGCCTTAAATTTCAAATGACAAGTGTTGTGATAACTGTCATTTTGTATAGAAGAATGTACACCTGTAATAGGAGACTGTACACTTTAATAAGAAACTGAACATTTGTACCCTGAGACTTTTCATGTGTAATATGAGTCTGTACATTTATAAAGGAGACTGTGTGTTTTGTAATATGAGACTGTACATTTATAAAGGAGACTGTATTTTGTAATATGAGACTGTACATTTATAAAGTAGACTGTGTATTTTGTAATATCATACTGTACATTTCGTCAAGTTTTTAAGTTAAGTTTCTGCCACAATTTCATAGATATTTGTTTGCAATAATGAATTCGTCGAATAAAGCGTATTTAATTCTTACTTCTTTATATATTTTAGAGTATTCAACTTGTTTCCCAAATTCCACTATGTGAACACAAGTTTACATTAAATTCAACGTTTATTTTTCATTTTTGTTGTGCTCAATTATATGTATGATGCAAATAGGCTTGAAGATATCGTCATATGTTTTTAAAAAGAAAATTTCCAAGTGTAATGGTATTTTGATTTACATTTAGCTTAATTCTTTACTACATTTAGTTTGTTACTTTCTGAATTGTAAGTCAGTAACAAATACTTTTCCAAATTATATGCCTTAGACAATTTGCATCATAGAAGGAAACACAGTATAGCTATTTCACTGACTAGTACTTAATAAACTTTGCCGAAGATATTGGATTACTTACAAGTAAAATAAACAGTAACAGTCTAGCCATTTAGCAGTGTATGCAAACGAATATGTAATAAATATATTCATGAGTATGAATGAATACAGTGCCTATTAACATTTTTTCTTTCCATTAAGCAAAATTTAAAGATGTCCATGAAGAAGGTTTTACTTACGATTTCGACTTGTCCTCTTTCGTGATCGTGTACTTCTAAGTAATTTGTTTACGCATATAAATATTATATACATAGATAAAGCTGTTTTGTTGATGGCATGGGGCGTACAATGGGGTTTATGATACAGACTAATGATAATAAATTTTAAAATGTGACTCTTTTCCTAATGGTAATATTATTTCCTTTGGGTGCCTGAATCTTTTTTGAAAAGGCGCTTTTTTAAAACTAAATGATCAATAATATACGCATTTGTTAATTATTTTTTAAACGAGATTTTACACACACATTCACACAAACATACACACATACACACACAACCAAATGCCCTGTGAAATTTTGCATGTCAACAACAGAATGTGTACGTGCCTTTGGCGATAAAAAAAGTACGAACATGAATCCGTAATCTAACGTAAGGCAGGTAATGAAAACACATCATTCATTTAAACATCTCGTTTCCTCGAAAGAGCCATTATTAATATACGTAATCAATGGAATTGAAAAATACAAAATGTTTTGTGAAGGAACAAATTTGTTGAAAACTTTTTTATAAAGACCTTTCCAGGAACTAGTATGTAGAGTGTAAAACGTACCACTGTGTGTGTGTGTGTGTGTGTGTGTGTGTGTGTGTGTGTGTGTGTGTGTGCGATTTGGATTTTTAACGATGTCGGTAGTGTGGCAGCTTATATGATGTCTAGAACTGGGGCATGCTGCCACAGACATGTAGCATAATGTCTCACCTGGTCACATTATCCTGACACCAGGCCCACAAGTCCTAACACTAACCTCTTTATGCTGAGCGACTAGCGAGGCAGCTGTTAGTACCATTTTAATGTCTTTGGTATACAGCAGGCCCGGGTTGGAACCTGCGATCTCCAGCTTTGCTATTCAACACTCTCCATACGTCAGTATCCCCAAATGTCTGTCAGTCCGTATGTCTCTATCATTCTGACTTTTATAATATATACGTATAGATCTTTCCAGGTCAAATTGTGATTGTTTATTAAATTTTATTTCTCACATTTGATGTTATGGCAGTAGAGAAATGCCAAGTCTATTGTAATGCTATTTAGTACACCATACGAAAATGTTGGTTAAAATATTTACGGTACACAGATCAGATTACTTGGGCATATTTCTCTAATTCATCTTTATGATTGGTCATACCCCAAGGCACAACGACATCCTAGTGTTGACACAGAAAATATTTCAGCTAGTTTCAGCAGGGACAAGGTACAAGTTACAACTTTATGAAATGTCAGAAGTTTGTAATCTCATCCACGACACAGCTCCAAACTATCCCTTTCGATTTAATTACAATCTACGCAATAAAGCTAGGCAAGGATGAGCTATTGTACCAACGCGGCATAAAAAGCTGTACATTCATACAAAACAACAATGCAGATCAATCGCCCTGGTGGCCTAAGTGGTTAGAACGCCCGCCTCGCATACGGAAGATCGCGGATACTAACCCCGGCCGAGTCATATCAAAGACTTATAAAAGTGGATACCAGCTCAGCGCTCAGCATCAAGAGGATACTGTTAGAACTGGTGGGTCTGGTGTAAGAATAATATGATTAGGTGAGACATGATGCTCCATGTCTGAAGTATGATGCCCCAGTGCAAGCGATATGAATGAAATATTGTCAAACCTATGTTAAACTTCCAAATCACACACACACACACACACACACACACACACACACATAGATATGCATACACACATACACTGTAGATCAGAAATAGCAGCTTCCAAAGCAAACTATGTAGCTTGCATAAGTAGTATAGAAAAATGGGGGTCTGCCTCATCTAGCTCTACGAGTTAGGAGAGGAGTACATTCCCGTGAACTATACTACAGAAAATGGGTGTGCTGTCTTACCTGTGATCTGGGGGGTTTCCGGCTCACTTTTATTTGCTCATTTATCTCCCTAATACTCCTTTCCCCGTGAGGTTTTGGCACTCTTTTTGGGTACCTAAGTGGTGGTGGTGGTGGTGGGGTCTCTAGCTCACATTTGTTAATGTCTTTTTGACCATGAGCGAATGTGTGAATGACATCGGAGTATCTTTTATCGTCAAATCGATATAATCTATTTTGCTAATAAGTTTTGTGGATTACTGGTGTCGTTGTAAATATAATATTCTCATGGAGTAGTACTGGAGATGCGCATGTTGTGATTTAGTATAATCCTGATGGGGGACTAATTTGGCAGTGTGTGTTTTCTTTTAACTCCTCTGGCTGTATCATGAGGATGCCATCGTCAGTTGTGATGCAATACATTTTGGATCAAAGTCCTGTGAATTCACTGATCAGATGGGTATACCGTGAGTTTCATCCAAGTTTATTTTTATTATCGTTGGATTGGAATGGGCATGTTTTAGGATAATCGCGCTGAAGTCGAAGAGTTTACGATCTTGATGCATGTCACGTAGACATCTTCGATGTCAATCTCGTATACAAGCGAATCCGTATCAGTCATGAGCAGCGTGGATTTATTAACATGCATATGGTTGATGACGTCCTAATGAAATGGCAGAATGTGCATTTTGGAGTGACCGAGAACGGCTGCACCGACATAGATAGGTTTGTCAGCAAGAGATTAATGTTTTCTTCATTCGATGGCGAAAAGTTGTTTGTCAAAGTTTGTTGACAAAAGGCTTCGTTGCGAACGAGCTAATCTCGTCGACGTTGGTCATTGACGATTTCGATGTTCTTTCGAGGTCGAATGTTTCTCATGACTTTTCCGAACACGTTATTGTTCATCAGCATATATAAGTCTTTTTCAGATCAGTGGTAGTGTTGAAGCACTGTGATATGTTGAGATCTATGTAAGGTTCCATCCATTGAGACCTCTCCAGTAGCTGTGTGGTTAGAGCGTCCGCCGCGAAAGCTGAAGGTCAAGATTTTGATCTACGGCCGAGTCGTACCAAAGACTTACAAAAACGATACTAACAGCTGCCTCGTTTGGCGCTCAGCATGAATAGGTTAGTGTTATGACTGGTCAGCCTGGTGTCAGGATAATGTGGTTGGGTGGGACATCATGCTACATGTCTGCGGCGTGATGTCCCATTCCTAGACATCACTATAAACTGCCTCACTGAAGACATCGTAGCGATATGACTGAAAAATTGTTAAAACACGTTAAAGATCACAATCACACACAAACACACACACACACACACACACACACACACACACACACACTCATTCATGGAGATTGACAAAACTTGAGTACTCGGGGAACTTTCTCGAGAACGAGTCCGTGCTGGACAGCTTGCTCGAGCTGTCGATAGTGCATTCTGTTGTGGGTTTTGTGGCTGACATTTAGTTTGATTATTTCACCTTAGCATCTCCATACCCAGACTGCTTCTTTTATTGTAGATGCTCCGGAGACAGAATTGAGTTGTCGACAAGTATTTGTTCAGCACAGAAGTTATAATCGTTTTGAGCATCGTGGAGATGTGACGGATAGCTGCGATCGACGTCAGTAACATATCTCCAGTTGCAGTGATATCCGGCCTGTCTTTCTTGGAGGAATTGTTCGTCGATCATCCAGTGAACATCTACATCAGGAAAGGGTTGTGACATGGCCTGGCTATAGCATTTGTTTATATCCTGGTAGAGGATGTGCATGGGGTTTGGTCGGGTCCTTGTGTTTCTTGCATTTGTGGTTATGCGTATTTCTTCCTGATGATTGAAATAACTCCTCGACCCGTGTCTTCGGTTAACATGAACATGTCAGGATCGGTGAGGAGTTCTAATGTCACACCAGTTTGTTTCAGCATTACATTCCATGATAGTTCCGGTGATAAGAAATACCAAAATGGACCGTATTGGTAATGGCTTAAGCACGTGTGTCAGAAGTTTTCATATATATGCGCGAGCTGGAGTACATATGTTTTGAGATAAACATCTTGATAATTTTCCAGACTTTGACAGTCAAATTCATTCCAGATCTTGCACACGTATTGCTATTCATTTTCGGCGATCACTGTCAGGCTTAGATGGGAATACATGTGTTTTGTGGATGGTAGCAATGTTTTGTCGAAGCCTGACCTCAGTGACTTTAACTCTTAATACGTCACTTCCTCGTAGGGTTAACTTCTTTTGCTTGAGAAAATCGGCTTAATTCCCAAACTAATTTCCGAGGTGTGCAAACTCAGTACAGGTTGAGCGCGTTCTTCGAGCAACACCGACATAACTGGATTGAGCCAATGAACCTGATAGGCCCAATGGTGATCGATATATACTTTTCGAACGTTTTGGGGATGCATATGATGCTTGTTCCCACTTCAGCATCAATCTGACACGTGGATGATTGGAGGCTGCCACTATGAAATGCTCATCATATCCTCGTAGATTATGGACAATCACTTGAATTAAATATGGATCCTTAAAACTTAAGTTGCAATCCGCGTGAGTAGCTCCTCGATATTGATCAGAGATGTGGTAGTCTTCTCCAACTTTTTAATTATGCGGTTTAGTATTCTCTTCGCAGAGGTGTTACCGCTGTGTTGACTTGTGCTGTCTCATTTGTTATTGGGTAGGTGAAATGATCGGTGCTGACCTTTTTCATATGACTTGAATGCGTTTCCATTCAGCGACGAATTGCTTAAGGAACTACATGATGGAATCCGTTCCGCGATACTGATGATACGGAAAAGACAAACGTTTATCGACGGAACAGCAGATTTTACATCCAGTCGAGCACGGGACATGGTTATGTTCCACCTGAGTGAAAAAATGATAGGGCAAAGGTTCTTTGACTGTTTACAGCCTGGCCTGGTAGTCAAATGGGATATAAACGGTATGCGCATACTTTTTGTCGTGATGTTCAAAATTGGGCATATTATGGCGAGGCATCTGAACGTTTAGTAATTCTTGACAGCGTTGGACAAGATGTGTTCGTGCAGACTTTATGGTTGAGGAAATCATTGCAAGCCTAGACAGCATATATATCCATGCTTTTTATGATGCGTGTACTTAGATCAACACCCCCGACTGACGTGTTTGATCATTACGAATTGGTTTTGGTAATACAGTAAACTGAGACTGAGTTGTAAGGCTGTTTTTGAGATCATGAGCGGATTAACCAGAAACTGTTTATCTCCCTACGTCTTTTCATTGAGTCCAAATACATTGATGGAGAGTCCGTCGTGTAGTGATTCCAGTTTTGGGACGTTTTTGACAGCTACCGATAAGGAAATGACAAAAACACAGCTCTAATTGACAGGAACATAATGATGAAAAGTGAGACAGAACCCCCTTTAAAAAACACACAAAGTGAGCCAAAACCTCATGGGTAAAAGAAGAAAGATGGTGATAGATGAGCGCAAAAAGAGTGAGCCAGAAATCTCATCGATCACAGGTGAACCAGAATTCCCATTTTCCAGTAGTATAGTTTCAAGGAAAGTAAACTCGCCGTGCTCGTTGAGTTGAGACAGAACTCCAATTTACTATAGTACTTGCAGATGAAAAAAAATTCTTTACTCCAATGTGTGTACCTTTATGATATATCACATAACGTATTTATTTGACAAATTTGAAACAAAAGGTACATTTGTTTTTAAAAGGCTTCCCTATATAACATTTAATCGTATTTGAAACTATTTTTCTCTTGTTTCTTATAATCTGTAAAGAAATTGAGTGCAGGATCAAAATATAAAATAACGTTCTATAAAATAATTCCCAGTTTCAAAGACAAATCCGTACACCAGCAAATATATTCCTTGACGTGTATATCACAGTAACCTAAAAATGTAGTAGAAGTTTAACACTACTGCTACCATGCAAAAGGCGTACTTTATAATTTATAATCCGGGTACTCTTAGCGTACTCTCTGACAGAGAGCAAGGCAACTTGGTTAAAGTTTACGGATGTAATTCTGTCATCTCTGTCACATCGTACAATTTCAAGGTGGGTTCATAGTTTCAGGCATGGTAGCGAATCCACGGAAGATGACCCTCGTTCTCGAAGACAGTTGTCTCCGTTTTTTGTGTAGCAAGTGGCTGTTGTGATGGTCCGGATTTATGAAGATGTTCGACACACGGCGAAGATATTTATGTTGTCACGAGTATTGAATGGTCAGTTGTTAATGAAGAATTGTTTGCATCCCAGACAGGTTTTGCGCAAGATGTGTTCTACATTTGCTGACAGTCTTGGGTTCAAATCGCATACTCCCCAGATACCAAAAGAGTGACCATAGACGTTTGAATAAGACTGTATACGGGCGATAAAATATGGTTACTGAGCAAAGGACATACCTAAATGGTCATGTATTTAAGCCACACTGGTCACTAAACTACATTAAAATCTCATCGGTCAATCCTACACATTATACCTCAATTTTATACTGAAGCTTTCATTCGAGCAACTTCGGCTATTTACCACGAATCTTTTTCGAAATGACCAATATGTTACACGACAAAATTAACCAAGACGTTGCGAATAGAAATGCAGTTCTATGCATTTGCAACTTTTTGGTCAGTACTATAAAGTTACATTGTGGTCGTGAAGAATAGTTTCTTTTTTTGTTGGTCTTTATAGCACTTTTGATACATAATTGATATACACAGAGACAGTCAACCCGGGCTGGCATGATCGGGTAACGAAACCGCAACTCATGGATTATTTGAATCTGACAAAAAAAAAATATTTAAATCAAATATACGTAACACCTTCCCCCATACAATAAAAAGAAAGGTTTATATAATAAAACTTTCTTTTTACCACAAGCCAATTTACACCTGAGGTTAAAAAAAACTCGTATAAATTACAGTGTATATAAGATATTGCTATACACGGGAAAGAGCGTCTGCTATTATATTATCTTACTTGTCCATGTCCCACAATATGTCGTAAAAAAAGTCACACTAGCACGGCAGAACTCACTTTTAGAGAAATTAATTGTCAAACATGCATCAGTGAGTCTGTGAAAGAATTTTCGAATAGTTGCTAGATGTTCTATCCAGGTGTCGTTGTAGATGATGACGTCATCTATATAGGCATCACAATTTTCTAGACCAGAGGTGATCATATTCACGAAACGTTGAAATGTACTTTCTTTATATTGATAAAATCCATCTGGAGTCACAAATGCCGAGATTTCCTTTGCTATTTCCGTTTGTGGAATCTGCCAAAATCCTTTCAGTAGGTCAAATTTGGTGACATACTTGGCATTCCTGATTTTATCAATACAATCGGAATGAATCTGTTTTTGTGACACTGTTCACCTTCCTATAATCAGTGTACATATGGAAAGTTTTATCTGGTTTTGGAACAAGTATGCATGGTGAACTCCAATCATTTTTACATATGGAAAGTTTTATCTGGTTTTGGAACAAGTATGCATGGTGAACTCCAATCATTTTTACTGCGCTCGATAAAATCATTCTCCAGCAAATATTGAATTTCCTTTTTTAAGTATTCCTGTTTGAGTGGATTCATCCTGTATGGATGTTGTTTAACACGTTTGGAATTTTCAATTTCAAAGTCATGAAAAATTTTGTTTGTCCTTGTAGGAATATCTGAAAATAAGTGCTCATAGTCAAATAATAACTGTTTCAGTTAATTTCTTTCTTGCACTTGTAAATGTGAAAGTTTCTGGTCTAGATTTTTCATAATTTCTGAATTAAAAAGATTCGTCATTTCAATATCAGTCATCATTTCAATATCAGTAGAACATGGCTATCTCTTTCAATATACTCTTTTAGCATGTTTATATGGCAGAGTTGTTTTTGTTTACGCCTCCAGGAGTATTTATGATGTAATTTAAGTCATTAATTTTCCTGTCAACTTTGTAGGGACCATAATATTTGGCCTGAAGAGGATTTTGTGGCATTGGTACGAGAGCCAGGACTCTATCCCCAGGCTGAAAGCTCCTTTCCTTCGACCTTTTATCATATCTTGATTTCATTTTAGATTGAACAGAGTGCAGATTTGCTGTTGCGACCTCACAAGCCTTTGCCAACTTGTATCTAAAATCAGAAACATAATCAAGAAGATTGATCTCAGTATCTTCATTAGAAAGAAGTTTCTCTTTCAATAACTTCAATGGTCCATGCACAGTGTGTCCAAAAACCAGTTCAAAGGGACTGAAGCCTAAAGATTCTTGAACCGATTCTCTAACAGCAAACAATAGTAAATGAATGCTGAATGCCTAAGTCATAAATAACTTGATGGAAAATTCCAGACATGAAGTTTGAACCTTGATCAGACTTAACAGATTTGGGAAGGTCGTACTGAGTAAAACACTTATCAAAGCTTTTACTATTGTTTTAGATTTTATATTCCTCAACAGAATTGCCTCTAGAAACCTAGTTGACGCACGCATAATGGTCAACATGTATTGGTTACCTGACTTATCTTGGGTAAGGGACCTACACAATATACCATAATTCTACTAAATGGTTCGTCAAAAATACAGGAATAGGTTGTAGATGAGCCTTAGGTATTTTCTGATTGGGTTTACCTACCATATGACAAGTATGACAAGATCTACAGTATTTGATGACATCACTTTTGATTTTTGGCCAATAGAAGTGAGTCAAGATCTTGTGATAAGTTTTATTAATCCCTAAATGACCAGCCTAAGGAGTTTCATGGGCCAGATTAAGTATTTCCAGTCTGTAAGGTTTTGGAACTACAATTTGATAGTTCACCGACCACTCATCACCAGCAGGTACCTCGGGAGGTCTCCATTTTCTCATAAGAATTCCATTTTTAATGAAATAACAGACAGGAACTTCAGTGGCTTCAGTCTCGCTTATGGCCCTTTGAAACTAACAGGAGATCACATGATCTTTTTCCTGTTCGACGACAAGTGACTGTCGTTTATCACCCTGATTAGAATAAAGAGAATGAGTTGTTAAAAGAGGATCACTATGATCAATACCTTCTGATTGATCCAAACAAGGAGTAAAAGTGACTTCATCAAAAGGGTGACCTATACACGTGTCAGCTAAAGGATTGCTGTCGTCATCAACATCATTATCAAGAGCTTCCTTTGCAATAGCTCTGGTAACTACACAAGCTTGAAATATATCATGAAATTCTTTTTCAATTGGATCAACTTTCTGATCCAAATTAGGCTTGTCAGTTACAAGTGGATTAATCACAACCTTGTCTCCAGCTAAGTCGTTGCCTAGCTATAAATGAATGCCCTCTACAGGTAAAACAGAGACTGTTTCAATTGTCACAGGTCCTGACACTAAGTCTGATGACAAATTTACACAATGGAGAAGAACATTAATTAAGCCGCACTCTACTCCCTGAATAGGAAAACTTTCATTAGAAGAAGATTTCTCAGAAAAAGGCAAAGTACCTGACAATAAAAGACTCTGAGAAGCTCCTGTGTCCCTTAAAATTTTAATAGGGGTGGGATTGGCTGAATCACCCAAGAGTGATATAGAACCCTTCAAAATGAATGGTTCATAATTCTCCATAATAAAATCAGACTGGGATTAATTAGACCCAACAAATGTATTGCTTTCAATACATGACCGTGACCTTGACCTCTTAGAAATAAGAGCATTTGGAACAGGTCTGTTTTGATTCTGATGCCTATTTTTCAATTTGCAAAATTCAGAAATAACGTGTCCTTTTTTCTTGCAATAGGTACACGTCGGAAGAGATAAGGATCTAGAATCAAGCTTCTCTGATGTCTGATTTTTGAAAGTTGTGCTAGTTTGAGTTTTAGAAGGGCTTGTATTAGGCGGATTATTAGCAGCATTTTCCAAGGTTTCAATCTTATGCTCATCAAGATAAGACTTAACATCACTATGGACACAGTTTTTGAACTCTTCAATTAATATAATTTGCTTGAGATTTTGATAATATTGTTCAACTTTCTTGGCTAAGCACCATCTATCAAACAACTGTTCTTTTTCTCTAGCAAATTCGACATGAGTTTGTCCAGCTTCTTTTCTGTAATTTCTGAATTTTTGCCGATAAGCTTCAGGGAATAACTCATAACCCCTTAGAATGCATTCTTTAACCACATCACAGTCACCACTTTGCTGAATGGACAGTGAAGTGTAAATCTCACTAGCCTTACCAGTAACTACACATTGTAATAACTGAGTCCAATTCTCTCTTGGCCACTTTAAATTTTCTGCAACTTTTTCAAAACGAATGAAGTATTTGTCTACTTCTTTTTCTCTGAAAGGGAGCACTAATCTAATATTCCTTGATAAATCAAAATTGAAATTTGTATTTGAAGTATGATGGTGATTTTCACTTGCCAGCTCTAATTCTTTCATTTTAATTTGATATTCTCTTTCTTCCCTCTCTCTCTCTCTCTCTCTCTCTCTCTCTCTCTCTCTCTCTCTCTCTCAATCCGCATCTGCTCTTTTTGTAATTCAATTTGCCTTTCTCTCTCTCTCTCTCTCTCTCTCTCTCTCTCTCTCTCTCTCTCTCTCTCTCTCTCATTCCGCATCTGCTCTTTTTGTAATTCGATTTACCTTTCTTTCTCCTCTTTATCATATTGTGATTGTCTTTCTTTCTCCATTTTCTGATATTCCAGCTTCTTGAACTCTAATTCCATCTTGAATTTTAATTCTAATTCCTTCAGTTTAATGTCAGAGTCTGATGCCGACTAACTGACCGAAATCAAAGCACTTTGGTCCAAAACATCCTTTTCTATCAAATATTGGACCAAAATCTTTTTGATATCTTGTTTCGTTTAAGAAGCCTTGACTTCAGAAAGATCATATTTTCTGGCAAGTTGAATCAACTCATCTTTTTTGAAAAGATCTAATTGCTCCTGGGTAGGATTAGAAAGAAATATTTCTTCTTTATGTCATTTTAATACAAGCATGTCAGTCTCACTAAAGATTTAAATTTTCAAAAACTAATGGAATTCAAATTTAAACAAAAGTTTTCTGAGAAAAATTCTAGCCAAATTCCAATTTGTCTCAATTCCGGACGAGCCCCCAATTTCTATGTTACGTGCTTAGGCTCGAATAAGCAGCAACATAGAAAGAAGTGAAAATAACTGTTAAAATTTAACAAACAATTTATTGAGTACCAATATTTTCTTAAAAGTCCAACAATTAATCCAAAAAGAATTCACAATATAATCCACTAGTGGAATTGCAAGAGTCCTGATAATCAAATGTCCTAATAGTTCCCGGTTCAAATCTTGACGATGTAATCCAATATGGACGACGATGTCACGTGATGAAGTCAGTTTTAGTTTTATAATAATTCAAATAAGCACAAGTAATTTCTAGATAAATAACACAATAAATTGCTCTTGATCCCAAACGAATTGATGTGATTTACACTCAAACAATAAAACATATCTTTGTATTCCAAAGCCCAGACTAACTACTGAACCATTAGTTTCTAAAACACAGCTATATACTGATTCTCTCGTAAACAGGAAGGGGTCACGTGATTTTCTAGAAGTTCACAGAACAAACCCATGCTCGCAAAGTCACGTATACAGTATGATCTAGAACGATGTCCTTGGAATCAACCAAACATTTTTAAAATAAAGCTCTAATGTCCTTGGAATCAACCAATCATTTTAGAAGCTTGTTTACGCTCTGAAGCAAGGTCAGAAAATCAGGTTAACATCTGTTCTTTACTTGTAGAGTGAAAATTTCTTGAAAAATTTCCCTATGAATGAATTTTTAATCCAAAATTTCAAATTTGAATCTGACAAAAATAAATAAATTATTTAAATCAAATATACGTAATTATATATATATATATATATATATATATATATATATATATATATATATATATATATATATATATATATATATATATATATATATATACATATATATATAATCGCGCTGAACAGAAAGAAAATATCATTGTTCTTTAGATTCTTGCCATTTTAACATAATATTTCCTTCATGACGAAAACGAACATTATATAATTATATTCATTCAGTGAGTACATCTATCATGCATCTCCTTATATTTCTACCTCAAGATTGTGATGACAATAGATAACAAGATTGTGATCACAATAGATAACAAGATTGTGATGATAATAGATAACAAGATTGTGATGACAATAGATAACAAGCAATCGACTTTGATCAATCGAGTGGCTGAGTCAAACAAAAGAAAGGATAAAACGATAAGGGGATATAACATTTTCTTGACTAGTAGACCATATTGGAACATTATTATTGTTTATTTCAAACTGACAAGCGGTAAGAAAGAAAATTCAAACATCATCCATATGTTTTTATAAAGATAAATGGCATTGAAATATCGGTCGTTGTACATGCAGTAGGGGTAGAATAAGCAAGTGCATGTGGCAAATTAGATTTCCATTCAATTGTCTCCAACTGAATGAACACGATGATAAAATTAAATTTCCTTTTCCTAAAGTACAGCCAGGCAACAGTCTACTCAAAATGATTGTTGCACCATAAACGACAGCCCACCTCTGACCGAAAAAGGTTATTGTCCTGACGGATGGAACTGTCAGGATAACAGCCTGATATTTTCTTACAGGTTCTGGTCCGTAAATGAAAAGTATAAAGGACAACTTTGGGAATACCAGGCTGGCAATACACAACTTTGGGCGGCCTCATACAATCAGGGTTTACTGAAAAGAAAAGAAGAGATGATATATTCATTTCAATGTTTTACAGTCTTCTCGTTTTCGACTAGTGTCACAATAATTGGAATAAATTACAATGAAAAAATTTCCATCATGTCTTTCCCATCCTGCAGCAAGAAGTATCCATAACGTTAAGCTATCGGTCAAACTTCTGTTTCAGATAAGTAAAAACATTTGAAATACTCGTTCAAATTAATTTACTTTTGATTAGAAATTTTTTTTAAACAGTTTGAGGATGCATTTTAATATGCTTTTGCATCACACATATTTATCGAATTACAAAACACCGCAGTTTAATTTTTGTATATACAGTCAATGATATAGCAGCTGAAGATGTGTCAATTACCTAATCAAATGAACTAACAACGACTTCTGATTGCTTAATACCCGGGATGCTTCTGATTGGTTAATACCCGGGATGCTGTGGATGATAAAATTTACAAAAATGTCTTACCTGGATGACGAGATGATGTAACCATGGATAAAACTCAAAACAGATAAAACATAACCTACTTGACATGCCGAGTGACTCATTTTCAATAGAATCAAATGAAAAATGAATATCGTGTCAAAATATAGTTTTTTCTGATTGTAAAATTATGAGAAATAAGTAACGGCAAAAACAACTATGCACGTTAATTATATACAGAATTGTTTATTCGTTTTAATGAGATTACATTTGTGAATTATTGAGAAATTTATTAATCAAGACCAATTTCTACTTTTGTTTGTTTCTTTGATTAGGATTTTTAACGTAGCTTTAACAATGTTTTAATCATATCGCTACGATGTCTGCAGTGAGGAAGTTTATAGTTATGTCTAGCACCGGGACATCATGCCAAGGCATGTAGCATGATGTCTCACCAAGTCACATTATCCTGACATCAGACCGACCAGTCCTAGCACTAATCTCAGTGCTGAGTACCAAGCGAGGCAGCTGTTAGTAACATTTTTGTAAGTCTTTGGTATGACTCGGCCGGGGATCAAACCCACGACCTCCCGCTTCCGTGGCGGACGCTCTAACCACTAGGCCACCGGAGCGGTCCAATATCTACTAACATAATCTGCTGATGTCAGGAGATTGTTATAACTGCGTACATGTCAAATTCAGACTGATTGTATTGGAACGTTGTAAGTTTAAGCAATTGCGTAATCTATGCTCAAAATGATCGTATTCCCCTGCAACGTGCATACTTGCATTATAGATTACAATCGGTTACAAGACATTTAATCTCTTTTTCACTCTAAAAAACAACACACGCGAGTTATATTCCATTCGTAATTCTTTTACGCACGACAATTATGATATTATTTTCCAGTTGGTAGTTTTTCCTTTGAAAAATATGTGCTTTTTATTTAATACAACTTTTTTGGAATGGCTCATATTTTTAGGTGAAATATCAACAGATTACAATGTCTGCACAAACTTAAAAGGTAGGATTGGTTTGGTTGACATTCGTATCACTGGTGCAATATCGCAAGAATGCCTGGTACATGTGCAAAACGCCTAGAAAATGAGATATATCTAACAAATACATGCAATTACGCGAACGAGGAACATGCGTTCGAAGGATAAGTCATATGTGCTCTTGGCAGTTTACCGTCGTTTCTTGTCACCATTGTCACCAGCATTCTGGACACACACACACACACACAAACATTCGTGGGGGCACTGTAAATGAGTTGGATACCTAATTGTACGGTCAAAATTAAACTTGAAAATATTTGGGCATTAATTTTAATATCTCCTAACTACTAGAATCCATCCATGTTTTCGAGTGCATGCTTAAAGATATCTATCTATCTATATAATCTATCTATCTATCTATCTATCTATCTATCTATCTATCTATCTATCTATCTATCTATCTATCTATCTATCTATCTATGTGTCTGTGGGGGGGGGAAGGGCTTGTTTCTACTACTGGGCAGACTGCGAGAATAGGTGATCATCCATAATTGTTACTGACATCTTCTGTTCAAGGTAATAACATCAAACTATCACAAAATTTTGGGAAATATCGAATTATACTGTAACTTTTCAGAATGAAAGTCTATACATTTTCCTTATTGTTTGTTTACATGCTTGTTTGGGTGGGTGTGTGGATGTTTTGTTGTTCTAGTTTTAATTATGTGTATTCAATTATTCATAGATTCGTCTTACTTCCCAAATCAGGAGGGGTTGCGGAAGAGCACACATCGTACAAGGCAACTAACATAATAAACAGAACTGTTTTCATCGGCATCTTCATTCTGGAAATAAGAAAAATAAATTAAAAATCAGTTGTAAAGATATACCTTCGATCACAACAGCATATGACAATACATCACTTCGTTTTCTGAACATCAAATAAATATTTATATTAATTTACAATTTTTGTAAAAGCCTTAGAAATTTATAAATTTGTCAACTAAAGTGCAGCATGTAACGAAAGGTCATAGCTCATAAGGTTCACATATCAGTAAAAGTTCAGACCTTGAATACTTACCAATTGGAGAATTATGGCAACATGAGATTCAAATACAGAATTCAAACACTCGTTCATTATATTCTCTACCTTTGCCTCTTAGTATTTCGGAAATACGTGTTTTAAAAAAGGTATGCTATCGCGCACCGCATTAAAATTAAATTCACATTCAAGTGTTCAACGGACAATGGTGAAATCCAAGACTATCCAAATGCAAACACGGTACTGCCAGACAGCACATGTCCAGACATCAAAATCGGCGAACAATTAATTTTGTATTTTCTTTAATATGTCACAAACTGAACGAAGTGTGTCGAGCTGTTTTGAAAATTGAACTATTCTTAAATAAAACTGGCTTAAGTCGGAAATTAGAAGACGCAACTAGGATAAACTAGAAGGGTTGGAACTAGCGGGGAATACGGACTGGTGTCTTCCCTTGTGCTATATTGTTATAGGTTAGACCCTGATTCATGGACGGATACTCCTAATTTGCTTTGTAACGAACCCCTGTGATTAGATCGATAATTTTGGAAAGTGACAGTGACATTTTTACAAATAAATCTATGGAAGACAATGGCACTTTAAAGCTCAACAAGAACAGCTCAGACAAAGTTTAATAATGAAATCCAACAGAACGATCAAAAGATTAAAATGCTAATTTTTGGCGCAATGATTTCAGACACAGGAAGATGGCAGCTAATGCTAATAGGGTCTCAGGGCTGCTGGATAAAGATGATTTAAAACATTAAAATGTTTACTGTTGTGTCAATGTAAATACTATGAGTGGATCACGTGACTGATCATACAAAAAATGAATGTTTACTACTGCGTCATTTATTTATGTTGGGGATCACGTCATATGCCAAACAACCAGGATTTGGGATGTTTTCATTTTCTGCTTTGACATATATCTAAATTTGACTGCGTGCCTTATACAGATATAGAAATGTATCAGCGTGATCCTTTTCACTTACAGTTTAAAAAGTCGTGCTATTATAAATATGCACCTGTGAGTTTTGTAAAACAAAATACAATTAGATTAGTCAATACTTGAATTTTTTATTTTTTATTTTTAAGCAAGATAATGATTCACACATGAATTTTATGACTGTAAAAAGGTACATGTATATATGGGCGAGACAAAGTGTGAATGTATCAGTGAAATGTGTTTGTGCTTCTTTTATGTATTGTACGTGCGCGAAAGTCATCCAAAAAAAAGAACTCTGCAATTTTTGAATTATTATTAGTTAGTATTAGTCCTAACTCTCAATATCTACAGTCGCCCTAAATTTCAAATGACAAGTGTTGTGATAACTGTCATTTTTTATAGAAGAATGTACACCTGTAATAGGAGACTGTACACTTTAATAAGAAACTGAACATTTGTACCCTGAGACTTTTCATGTGTAATATGAGTCTGTACATTTATAAAGGAGACTGTGTTTTATAATATGAGACTGTACATTTATAAAGGAGACTGTATTTTGTAATATGAGACTGTACATTTATAAAGTAGACTGTGTATTTTGTAATATGAGACTGTACATTTATAAAGGAGACTGTGTTTTGTAATATGAGACTGTACATTTATAAAGGAGACTGTATTTTGTAATATGAGACTGTACATTTATAAAGTAGACTGTGTATTTTGTAATATGAGACTGTACATTTATAAAGGAGACTGCGTATCTTGTAATATGAGACTGTACATTTATAAAGGAGACTGTGTATTTTGTAATATGAGACTGTACATTTATAAAGTAGACTGTGTATTTTGTAATATGAGACTGTACATTTATAAAGTAGACTGTGTATTTTGTAATATGAGACTGTACATTTATAAAGTAGACTGTGTATTTTTGTAATATGAGACTGTACATTTATAAAGGAGACTGTGTATTTTGTAATATGAGACTGTACATTTATAAAGGAGACTGTGTATTTTGTAATATGAGACTGTACATTTATAAAGTAGACTGTGTATTTTGTAATATGAGACTGTACATTTATAAAGGAGACTGTATTTTGTAATATGAGACTGTACATTTATAAAGGAGACTGTATTTTGTAATATAAGACTGTATATTTGTAATAAGAGACTTACATTTGTAATAAAAGACTATAAATATACAAAATAGGAGACTGTACATTTACTATAGGAGACCGTACATTTCAAATTGGAGACTGCACATTATAAAACCTGAAAAAATATTTTGCAGATGACGTCGTATTCCGTGTGAATTTCTCGTCAAGTTTTTAAATTAAGTTTCTGCCACCATTTCATTGATATTTGTTTGCAATAATGAATTCGTCGAATAAAGCGTATTTAATTCTTACTTCTTTATATATTTTAGAGTATTCAACTTGTTTCCCAAATTCCACTATGTGAACACAAGTTTACATTAAATTCAACGTTTTTTTTTTCATTTTTGTTGTGCTCAATTATATGTATGATGCAAATAGGCTTGAAGATATCGTCATATGTTTTTAAAAAGAAAATTTCCAAGTGTAATGGTATTTTGATTTACATTTAGCTTAATTCTTTACTACAGTTAGCTTGTTACGTTCTGAATTGTAAGTCAGTAACAAATACTTTTCAAATTATATGCCTTAGACAATTTGCATCATAGAAGGAAACACAGTATAGCTATTTCACTGACTAGTACTTAATAAACTTTGCCGAAGATATTGGATTACTTACAAGTAAAATAAACAGTAACAGTCTAGCCATTTAGCAGTGTATGCAAACGAATATGTAATAAATATATTCATGAGTATGAATGAATACGGTGCCTATTAACATTTTTTCTTTCAATTAAGCAACATTTAAATATGTCCATGAAGAAGGTTTTACTTACGATTTCGACTTGTCCTGTTTCGTGATCGTGTACTTCTAAGTGATTTTTTTACACATATAAATATTATATACGTAGATAAAGCTGTTTTGTTGAGGGCATGGGGCGTACAATGGGGTTTATGATACAGACTAATGATAATAAATTTTAAAATGTGACTCTTTTCCTAATGGTGATATTATTTCCTTTGGGTGCCTCAATTTTTTTGAAAAGGCGCTTTTGTTTAAAATGAATTATCAATAATATACGCCATTGTCACTTATTTTTTAACGAGATTTTACACACACATTCACACAAACATACACACATACACACACAACCAAATGCCCTGTGAAATGTTGCATGTCAACAACAGGATGTGTACGTGCCTTGGGCGATAAAAAAAAGTACGAACATGAATCCGTAATATAACGTAAGATTTCTCGAAAGAGCCATTATTAATATACGTAATCAATGGAATTGAAAAATACAAAATGTTTTGCGAAGCAACCAATTTGTTGAAAACTTTTTTTAATAAAGACCTTAGGACCTAGTTTTAATTAAATGAACTTTTATTCCAGGAACTAGTATGTAGAGTTTAAAACGTACAACACACACACTCTCTCTCTCTCTCTCTCTCTCTCTCTCTCTCTCTCTCTCTCTCTCTCTCTCTCTGTGTGTGTGTGCGATTTGGATTTTTAACGATGTCGGCAGTGTGGCAGCTTATATGATGTCTAGAACTGGGGCATGCTGCCACAGACATGTAGCATAATGTCTCACCTGGTCACATTATCCTGACACCAGGCCCACAAGTCCTAACACTAACCTCTTTATGCTGAGCGACTAGCGAGGCAGCTGTTAGTACCATTTTAATGTCTTTGGTATACAGCAGGCCCGGGTTGGAACCTGCGATCTCCAGCTTTGCTATTTAACACTCTCCATACGTCAGTATCCCCAAATGTCTGTCAGTCCGTATGTCTCTATCGTTCTGACTTGTATAATATATACGTATAGGTCTTTCCAGGTCAAATTGTGATTGTTTATTAAATTTTATTTATCACATTTGATGTTATGGCAGTAGAGAAATGCCGAGTCTATTGTAATGCTATTTAGTACACCATACGAAAATGTTGGTTAAAATATTTACGGTACACAGATCAGATTACTTGGGCATATTGCTCTAATTCATCTTTATGATTGGTCATACCCCAAGGCACAATGACATCCTAGTGTTGACACAGAAAATATTTCACCTAGTTTCAGCAGGGACAAGGTACAAGTTAGAACTTTATGAAATGTCAGAAGTTTGTAATCTCATCCACGACACAGCTCCAAACCATCCCTTTCGATTTAATTACAATCTACGCAATAAAACTAGGCAAGGATGATCTATTGTACCAACGCGGCATAAAAAGCTGTACATTCATACAAAACAACAATGCAGATCAATCGCCCTGGTGGCCTAAGTGGTTAGAACGCCCGCCTCGCATACGGAAGATCGCGGATACTAACCCCGGACGAGTCATACCGAAGACTTATAAAAGTGGATACCAGCTCAGCGCTCAGCATCAAGAGGATACTGTTAGAACTGGTGGGTCTGGTGTAAGAATAATATGATTAGGTGAGACATGATGCTCCATGTCTGAAGTATGATGCCCCAGTGCAAGCGATATGAATGAAATACTGTCAAACCTATGTTAAACTTCCAAATCACACACACACACACACACACACACAGAGACATGCATACACACATACACTGTAGATCAGAAATGGCAGCTTCCAAAGCAAACTATGTAGCTTGCAGAAGTAGTATAGAAAAATGGGGGTCTGCCTCATCTAGCTCTACGAGTTAGGAGAGGAGTACATTCCCGTGAACTATACTACAGAAAATAGGTGTGCTGTCTTATCTGTGATCTGGGGGGTTTCCGGCTCACTTTTATTTGCTCATTTATCTCCCTAATACTCCTTTCCCCGTGAGGTTTTGGCACTCTTTTTGGGTACCGGAGTGGTGGTGGTGGTGGTGGGGTCTCTAGCTCACATTTTTTAATGTCTTTTTGACCATGAGCGAATGTGTGAATGGCATCAGAGTATCTTTTATCGTCAAATCGATATAATCTATTTTGCTAATAAGTGTTGTGGATTACTGGTGTCGTTGTAAGTATAATATTCTCATGGAGTAGTACTGGAGATGCGCATGTTGTGATTTAGCATAATGCTGATGGGGGACTATTTTGGCAGTGTGTGTTTTCTTTTAACTCCTCTGACTTTATCATGAGGATGCCATCGTCAGTGGTGATGCAATACATTTTGGATCAAAGTCCTGTAAATTCACTGATCAGAGATGGGTATACCGTGAGTTCCATCAAAGAACATTCCAAGTTTCTTTTTATTATCGTTGGAGTGGAATGGGCATGTTTCAGGATAATCGCGCTGAAGTCGAAGAGTTTACGATCTTGATGCATGTCACGTAGACATCTTCGATGTCAATCTCGTACACAAGCGAATCCGTATCAGTCATGAGCAGCGTGGATTTATTAACATGCATATGGTTGATGACGTCCTAAAGAAATGGCAGAATGTGCATTTTGGAGTGACCGAGAACGGCTGCACCGACATAGATAGGTTTGTCAGCAAGAGATTAATCTTTTCTTCATTCGATGGCGACAAGTTGTTTGTCAAAGTTTGTTGACAAAAGGCTTCGTTGCGAACGAGCTAATCTCGTCGACGTTGGTCATTGACGATTTCGATGTTCTTTCGAGGTCGAATGTTTCTCATGGCTTTTCCGGACACGTTTTTGTTCATCAGCATATATAAGTCTTTTTCAAATCAGTGGTAGTGTTGAAGCACTGTGATATGTTGAGATCTATGTAGGGTTCCATCCATTGAGACCTCTCCAGTAGCTGTGTGGTTAGAGCGCCCGCCGCGAAAGCTGAAGGTCAAGATTTTGATCCACGGCCGAGTCGTACCAAAGACTTACAAAAATGATACTAACAGCTGCCTCGTTTGGCGCTCAGCATGAAGAGGTTAGTGTTATGACTGGTCAGCCTGGTGTCAGGATAATGTGGCTGGGTGGGACATCATGCTACATGTCTGCGGCGTGATGTCCCATTCCTAGACATCACTATAAACTGCCTCACTGAAGACATCGTAGCGATATGACTGAAAAATTGTTAAAGCACGTTAAAGATCACAGTCACACACAAACACACACACAAACACACACTCATTCATGGAGATTGACAAAACTTGAGTACTCGGGGAACTTTCTCGAGAACGAGTCCGTGCTGGACAGCTTGCTCGAGATGTCGATAGTGCATTCTGTTGTGGGTTTTGTGGCTGAGATTTAGTTTGAATATTTCACCTTGGCATCTCCATGCCCAAACTGCTTTTTTTATTGTAGATGCTCCGGAGACATAATTGAGTTGTCGACAAGTATTTGTTCAGCACAGAAGTTGCAATCGTTTTGAGCATCGTGGAGTTGTGACGAATAGCTGCGATCGACGTCAGTAACATATCTCCAGTTGCTGTGATATCCGGCCTGTCTTTCTTGGAGAAATTGTTCGTCGATGATCAAGTGAACATCTACATCAGGAAAGGGTTGTGACATTGCCTGGCCATAGTATTTGTTTATATCCTGCTAGAGGATGTGCATGGGGTTTGGTCGGGGCCTTGTGTTTCTTGCATTTGTAGTTATGCGTATTTCTTCCTGATGATTGAAATAACTCATCGACCCGTGTCTTCGGTTAACATGAACATGTCAGGATCGGTGAGGAGTTCTAGGGTCACACCAGTTTGTTTCAGCATTGCATTCCATGATAGTTCCGTTGATAAGAAATACCAAAATGGACCGTATTGGTAATGGCTTAAAGGGGACAAACATGCAAGAATGAAATTCGCTCAAATTTTTTATATTATTTGCTATATGTATATTGGTCACTTTCTGAAAATTTGAACATTTCATTCCTACTCGTTACGAAGAAATTTATGAAAAAACGATCATATATCCCGATCCGTCTTGAAAAAAACAACACGCTTCCCTCCCCCTCACAAATAGTGGAAGTGACGTCATTTGAGACACTGTACACAACGGCATTGTTGATAATGAATTATGGAGAGCTCGTCCCATAGTGAACAGGTAGAAGGATCCTATTTAATAATTGCGAGATGTCGTCACATGATTGTTAAGGCTTTATTTATTGTTGTCTTTCTTTAACTTAATAACTTATTAAAATTAAAAAAATTTTAACTTTTCAAGTTTTCCATTTGATCAACTCAGCCTCTGTACTTAACGAAACAGAAGAGACATCTGTCCCTTTTGCTCTGCTCTTCAAAATTATTTGATATATTTTAATTGGGGGAAAAAATGAACATGATGTGAAGTTTTATATATGAAAGAGCTCCAACCTAATAAAGAATGATACTTGAATTCGATTTTTTAAAAAAACAGCATGTACGCATACTCGGAAAATACTGTTGCTACTGAGTTCAACATCGTTTAGTCTGTTTCTTCTTATTTGTTAGTGTTTTCGTAATTTTATTAGTTCTTAATAAAGCAAACTATTTAAAGTTGAACGACAATTTTAAAAAATATTTCACTACTAAATTGTCGATGCAAAATAATAATGTTTACGTCATTTCATTATATATAACTACACCATGATCACGCGTACTAACGGGATTGTGTTACCTTAAATACATATTTGAACTGCTCGACGTACTTGGGTTTGGACATAATGAGAAAATCATCTTTAACAACAATTTTAAATTTCACGTTTAAATCCTGTACAAAACTGAATAATATTTCACATGGTCCGAATCAGAAATTTGGAGAATCAGCCAGATAGCCCAAGTGGTCGAGTGGTTTAACGCGCTCTCCGTTATAGATCACTGCCATCTCACCTCTGTCGACGCGGCTTCGAGTCTCAGATTCGGCCTATGGGGTATGTGAGAAAGCGTGCCAGTAGCTTCTCGTGGGTCGATGTGTTTTCCGGGGTTTTTCTCGGGTTCTTCCTCCATCATTAATACTAGCCGCCATTTATAGCCTATCGTGTGCTGGAAAAATGACGTTAAACCCTACAACAACAACAACAACAACATTATATATACCATTAACATCCAACCTTACATGATAGATTCGTGGGACAAAGATGAGCAGGACTCATCAGATTTTGACAAAAATGGAGCTGCTCTTGGGTCTTTAGAGAAACATTCAAACTCGAAATGTCTCTGGCACAATCTGGTGTGTTGAGTTACCATAAAGCCTTCTCTCTTTAATTTGATCGCCCGTACAGCTCTCCTTTTAGGGTCCTTTGGGAATGTGAAAAAAACTAATCTTCTGTCTGGAACTTATATTATTCACACCTCGTTTTGGGGGGGGGTTGGGGTGGCAGGCACCATACAGATCCCAGCTTCCATTTTCTTAAACAAAGGAACAAAGTTTTCATGCGTTGGTGGGTTCCTCCCGATATGTAGTTTGGTGGTTTTTTAAATATATAATTTTTCTCCTCTTTCTAAAATTTCCATTTATGTAGTTAAACTTTGAGGGGTATTGTATCTTTAATGTTTCCTGGGTTGATCATCCGACTAGGTTTTATTCATATAATCTCAAACTTCATTCCCCAGTTCATTTTGTCGACCTTGGCAAGAGATAACCTGTACGCTATTTATGTTGGTGCTATAGGCATTTGATATATATTTTTTTTAAAAATTTAAAAAAAAATTATATACATTTTTTTGATTTTTAGTTTTGAACGAAGTACGGTGTACTATCTTTGTTTATGGGGGGAGGGAGGGAAAGAAACTGATTATTTTATAACTTGTATTTTTTTCCGTGTCGTTCTTCGCATTGTCTATTTATTTCATATTGAATTCGACTGTGCTCGAGTGGAGGTCCATACATTTTTTTTTAAAAAATTGTACTTCTCCAGACCCTTATTTATTTATTTATTTTATTTATTTATTTGTTTGTTTGTTTGTGTTTGTTTCTTTGTTTGTTTGTTTGTTTGTGTTTGTCTGTTTGTTTGTGTTTGTTTTTGTTTGTTTGTTTGTGTTTGTTTTTGTTTGTTTGTTTTTATTTGTTTGTGTTTGTTTGTGGTTGTGTTTGTGTTTGTTTGTTTGTTTGTTTGTTTGTTTGTTTGTACTTTTCCGAACTTGTTTAAGGTACCCTTTCATATGGGTTCTTTGTGCAGTGCGGGAGCTGCCCAGCGGTGTAATAGAAGAAGAAGAAAGTATTCTATATGTTCCAAGTTTTTCTTTTCTTCCTAAAAGATTTATTCGTGAGAGAGAGAGAGAGAGAGAGAGAGAGAGAGAGAGAGAGAGAGAGATATTAAAAAGAACGTAGATTTCTAAGTGTTTGTTTAAATTTAATGGAAAAGTCGTTGATATTAATTGATTCTGTTAATTTTGGGCGAATGGATTCAGCTTATCATCATTTATTTGTAGCTTACTACACCGCATCCATGACTTAAAATCAGAACACTTCTCTATGCTTTAGATGGTGAAACCATCTTCATTTGAACAGCTGGATTTATACATTTGAGTGTCGCATCCACTTACATACATATCTCCAACTGAACAAGCGGATGTACGAAATGATAATTCACTTGAGGTTGAAATTTGAACTGGTAAACAAAGTCATTATTCACTGACTAATCGGTCAAGTGTTATCGTGTCATATCTTTCTACATAATACAGGATGTAAAATCAATTGCCAGTAGCTTCTCGTGGGTCGGTGGTTCTTTCTGGGGGGTTTCCCGGGTTCTTCCTCTACCAATATATACTGGCCGCCATGTATTGCCTATCGTGTGCTGAAAATGGCGTTTAACCCTACAACAACAACAACAACAACAACAATAACATTCCCGAAGTAGAATATTATATTAACATCCAACCTTACTGGATAAATTCGTGGGATAAAGATAAACAGGACTCGTCAAATTCTGACAATGGCGCTGCTCTTGGGTCTTTAGAGAAACATTCAAGCTCGAAATGTCTCTGGCACAAAGTGGTGTGTTGAGTTAGCATAAAGCCATCTCTCTTTAATTTGATTGGTCATACAGCTCGCCTTTTAGATTCCATTAGAAATGTGAGGGAAAATAAACAATCTTTTGTCTGGAACTTCTATTATTTACACATCTTTTTGGGGTGGGTGGGGTGGGTGGAGGGTTGGGGTGGCGGGCACCAGACAGATCCCCGCTCCCATTTTCGAAAACAAAGGAACAAAATTTTCATGCGTTGGTACGTTACTCCCGAAATGTAGTTTGGAGTTTTTTAATATATTTTTTCTCACCTTTCTAAAATTTCTGTTTATGTAGTTATGTGATGGGGTATTGTATCCTTAGTGTTTCTATAGGGTTGATCATTCGAGTAGGTTTTATTCATCTAATCTCAAAATTCTTTCCCTAGTTCATTTTGTCGACCTTGGCTAGAGGTCACCTGTATGATATTAATGTCGGTGCTATATGTATATGATATATAAGATTTTTTCAATTTTTTATATATATTCATTTATTTGATTTTTAATTTTGAAAGAAGTACGATGTACTATCTTTGTTTCGGGGGAAAAAAGAAACTTTTGTTTTTACGGTTTGTATTTTTTCCGTGTCGTTCATCGCATTGTCTATTTATTTCATAATGAGTTCGACGGTGCTCAAGTGGGGATCCATACATTTTTTAAAATTTAAATTCTACTTCTCCATACTCGAGTCTTTTTTTAATTTATTAGTCCTTGTAAAGATTTTCCTAAATTGTTTAAGGTACCCTTTGATATGGGTTCTCTGTACAATTCGGGAGCTGCCCAGATGGTGGTATAGAAGAAGAATAAAGTATTCAATATGTTCCTTATTTTTGTTTTTCTTCCTAAAAGATTAATTTGCAAGGCATATTTATAGACACTTAACTTGTATATTTGATTCACACAATTCAGAGCTGCGTATTGAACCATCTTGTTTCTACTTGACTGCACAAACTGAATATGACTTGTATACGTTAATCGTCTCAAATGACGTCACATCCTGTGTATTTGGAAGGGAGCTAACAAATTCGCGGCAGGGTCTCTCCGTGTGATCTCGCAAAACAGGACAGTATTCTTTTATAAAATTGAAGTGCAAATACATAAGATGCAAATAAACAAATAGTTGGGATTGATTAAATACACAAACTACTAAATATCCTTCTATTTACAATAAAATTATGCAGGTCCGGGTTTTTGTCCCCTTTAAGCACGTGTGTCAGAAGTTTTCATATATATGCGCGAGCTGGAGTACATATGTTTTGAGATAAACATCGTGATATTTTTCCAGACTTTGACAGTCAAATTCATTCCAGATCTTGCACACGTATTGCTATTAATTTTCGGCGATCACTGTCAGGCTTAGATGGGAATACGTGTTTTTTGTGGATGGTAGCAATGTTTTGTCGAAGCCTGACCTCAGTGACTTTAACTCTACAAATACGTCACTTCCTCATAGGGTTAACTTCTTTTGCTTGAGAAAATCTTCTTAATTCCCAAACTAATTTCCGAGGTGTGCAAACTAAGGACAGTGTTGAGCGCGTTCTTCGAGCAACACCGACATAACTGGATTGAGTCAATGAACCGGATAGGCCCAGTGGTGATCGATATATACTTTTAGAACGTTTTGGGGATGCATATGATGCTTGTTCCCACTTCAGCACCAATCTGACACGTGGATGATTGAGGGCTGCCACTATGAAATGCCCATCATATCCTCATAGCTTATGGACAATCACTTGAATTAAATCTGGATCCTTAAAACTTAAGTTTCAATCCGCGTGAGTAGCTCCTCGATATTGATCAGAGATGTGGTAGTCTTTTCTAACTTTGTAATTATGTGGTTTAGTATTCTCTTCGCAGAGGTGTCACCGCTGTGTTGACTTGTGCTGTCTCATTTGTTATTGGGTAGGTGAAATGATCGGTGCTGACCTTTTTCATATGACTTGAATGCGTTTCCATTCAGCGACGAATTGCTCAAGGAACTAGACGATGGAATCCGTTCCGCAATACTGATAATACGGAAAAGACAAACGTTTATCGACGGAACAGCAGATTTTACAACCAGTCGAGCACGGGACATGGTTATGTTCCACCTGAGTGAAAAAATGATAGGGCAAAGGTTCTTTGACTGTTTACAGCCTGGCCTGGTAGTCAAATGGGATATAAACGGTATGCGCATATTTTTTGTCGTGATGTTCAAAATTGGGTATATTATGGCGAGGCATCTGAATGTTTCGTAATTCTTGGCAGCGTTGGACGAGATGTGTTCGTGAAGACATTATGGTTGAGGAAATTATTGTAAGCCTAGACAGCATATATATCCATGCTTTTTATGATGCGTGTACTTAGATCAACACCCCCGACTGACGTGTTTGATCATTACGAATTGGTTTTGGTAATACAGTAAACTGAGACTGAGTTGTAAGGCTGTTTTTGAGATCATGAGCGGATTAACCAGAAACTGTTTATCTCCCTACGTCTTTTCATTGAGTCCAAATACATTGATGGAGAGTCCGTCGTGTAGTGATTCCAGTTTTGGGACGTTTTTGACAGCTACCGATAAGGTAATGACAAAAGCACAGCTCTAATTGACAGGAACATAATGATGAAAAGTGAGACAGAACTCCCTTTAAAAAACCCACAAAGTGAGCCAAAACCTCATGGGTAAAAAAAGAAAGATGGTGATAGATGAGCGCGAAAAGAGTGAGCCAGAAATCTCATCGATCACAGGTGAACCAGAATTCCCATTTTCCAGTAGTATAGTTTCAAGGAAAGTAAACTCGCCGTGCTCGTTGAGTTGAGACAGAACTCCAATTTACTATAGTACTTGCAGATGAAAAAAAAATTCTTTACTCCAATGTGTGTACCTTAATGATATATCACATAACGTATTTTTTTGACAAATTTGAAACAAAAGGTACATTTGTTTTTAAAAGGCTTCCCCATATAACATTTAATTGTATTTGAAACTATTTTTCTCTTGTTTCTTATAATCTGTAAAGAGATTGAGTGCAGGATCGAACTATAAAATAACGTTCTATAAAATAATTCCCAGTTTCAAAGACAAATCCGTACACCAGCAAATATATTCCTTGACGTGTATATCACAGTAACCTAAAAATGTAGTAGAAGTTTAACAATACTGCTACCATGCAAAAGGCGTACTTTATAATTTATAATCCGGGTACTCTTAGCGTACTCTCTAACAGATAGCAAGGCAACTTGGTTAAAGTTTACGGATGTAATTCTGTCATCTCTGTCACATCGTACAATTTCAAGGTGGGTTCATAGTTTCAGGCATGGTAACGAATCCACGGAAGATGACCCTCGTTCTCGAAGACAGTTGTCTCCGTTTTTTGTGTAGCAAGTGGCTGTTGTGATGGTCCGGATTTATGAAGATGTTCGACACTCGGCGAAGATATTTATGTTGTCACGAGTATTGATTGGTCAGTTG
This sequence comes from Unio pictorum, assembly GCA_030141615.1. Classification (NCBI taxonomy): domain Eukaryota; kingdom Metazoa; phylum Mollusca; class Bivalvia; order Unionida; family Unionidae; genus Unio; species Unio pictorum. Next base: position 1,952,785 of record JARLTB010000107.1, on the reverse strand, counting down.
TTAATGAAGAATTGTTTGCATCCCAGACAGGTTTTGCGCAAGATGTGTTCTACATTTGCTGACAGTCTTGGGTTCAAATCGCATACTCCCCAGATACCAAAAGAGTGACCATAGATGTTTGAATAAGACTGTAACGGGCGATGAAATATAGTTACTGAGCAAAGGACATACCTAAATGGTCATGTATTTTTAAGCCACACTGGTCACTACACTACATTAAAATCTCATCGGTCAATCCTACACATTATACTTCAAATTTATACTGAAGCTTTCATTCGAACAACTTCGGCTATTTACCACGAATCTATTTCGAAATGACCAATATGTTACACGACAAAATTAACCAAGACGTTGCGAATAGAAATGCAATTCTATGCATTTGCAACTTTTTGGTCAGTACTATAAAGTTACATTGTGGTCGTGAAGAATAGTTTCTTTTTTTGTTGGTCTTTATAGCACTTTTGATACATAATTGATATACACAGAGACAGTCAACCCGGGCTGACATGATCGGGTAACGAAACCGCGACTCATTGATTATTTGAATCTGACAAAAATAAATAAATTATTTAAATCAAATATACGTAACACCTTCCCCATACAATAAAAAGAAAGGTTTATATAATAAAACTTTCTTTTTACCAGAAGCCAATTTACACCTGAGGTTAAAAAACTCGTATAAATTACAGTGTATATAAGATATTGTTATACGCGGGAAAGAGCGTCTGCTATTATATTATCTTACTTGTCCATGTCCCACAATATGTCGTAAAAAAAAATCACACTAGCACGGCAGAACTCACTTTTAGATAAATTAATTGTCAAACAGGCATCAGTGAGTCTGTGAAAGAATTTTCGAATAGTTGCTAGATCTTCTATCCAGGTGTCGTTGTAGATGATGACGGCATCTATATAGGCATCACAATTTTCTAGACCAGAGGTGATCATATTCACGAAACGTTGAAATGTACTTTCTTTATATTGATAAAGTCCATCTGGAGTCACAAATGCCGAGATTTCCTTTGCTATTTCCGTTTGTGGAATCTGCCAAAATCCTTTCAGTAGGTCAAATTTGGTGACATACTTGGCATTCCTGATTTTATCAATACAATCGTCAATTCTTGGTAATGGGAATGAATCTGTTTTTGTGACACTGTTCACCTTCCTATAATCAGTGCACATACGGAGAGTTTTATCTGGTTTAGGAACAAGTATGCATAATGAACTCCAATCACTTTTACTGGGCTCGATAAAATCATTCTCCAGCAAATATTGAATTTCCTTTTTTAAGTATTCCTGTTTGAGTGGATTCATCCTGTATGGATGTTGTTTAACACGTTTGGAATTTTCAATTTCAAAGTCATGAAAAATGTTGTTTGTCCTTGTAGGAATATCTGAAAATAAGTGCTCATAGTCAAATAATAACTGTTTCAGTTCATTTCTTTCTTGCACTTGTAAATGTGAAAGTTTCTGGTCTAGATTTTTCATAATTTCTGAATTAAAAAGATTCGTCATTTCAATATCAGTCATCATTTCAATATCAGTAGAACATGGCTATCTCTTTCAATATACTCTTTTAGCATGTTTATATGGCAGAGTTGTTTTTGTTTACGCCTCCCAGGAGTATTTATGATGTAGTTTAAGTCATTTATTTTCCTGTCAACTTTGTAGGGACCATAATATTTGGCCTGAAGAGGATTTTGTGGCATTGGTAAGAGAGCCAGGACTCTATCCCCAGGCTGAAAGCTCCTTTCCTTCAACCTTTTATCATATCTTGATTTCATTTTAGATTGAACAGAGTGCAGATTTGCTATTGCGACCTCACAAGCCTTTGCCAACTTGTATCTAAAATCAGAAACATAATCAAGAAGATTGATCACAGTATCTTCATTAGAAAGAAGTTTCTCTTTCAATAACTTCAATGGTCCATGCACAGTGTGTCCAAAAACCAGTTCAAAGGGACTGAAGCCTAAAGATTCTTGAACCGATTCTCTAACAGCAAACAATAGTAAATGAATGCCTTCATCCCAATCTTTATTAGTAACAAAACAATATGATCGAATCATATTTTTCAAAGTCTGATGGAATCTTTCTAATGCCCCTTGGCTCTCAGCGTGATAGGCAGAGGATTTGAATTGCTGAATTCATACATAACTTGCTGGAAAATTCCAGACATGAAGTTTGAACCTTGATCAGACTGAACAGATTTGGGAAGGTCGTACTGAGTAAAACACTTTATCAAAGCTTTTACTATTGTTTTAGATTTTATATTCCTCAACAGAATTGCCTCTAGAAACCTAGTTGACGCACGCATAATGGTCAACAGGTATTGGTTACCTGACTTATCTTGGGTAAGGGACCTACACAGTCTACCATAATTCTACTAAATGGTTCGTCAAATACAGAAATAGGTTGTAGATGAGCCTTATGTATTTTCTGATTGGGTTTACCTACCATATGACAAGTATGACAAGATCTACAGTATTTGGCAAACATCACTTTTGATTTTTGGCCAATAGAAGTGAGTCAAGATCTTGTGATAAGTTTTATTAATCCCTAAATGACCATCCAAAAGAGTTTCATGGGCCAGATTAAGTATTTCCTGTCTGTAAGGTTTTGGAACTACTATTTGATAGTTCACTGACCATTCATCACCAGCAGCTACCTCGGGAGGTCTCCATTTTCTCATAAGAATTTCATTTTTAATGAAATAACAGACAGGAACTTCAGTGGCTTCAGTCTCGCTTATGGCCCTTTGAAACAAACAGGAGATCACAGGATCTTTATCCTGTTCGACGACAAGTGACTGTCGTTTATCACCCTGATTAGAATAAAGAAGATGAGTTGTTAAAAGAGGATCACTATGATCAATACCTTCTGATTGATCCAAACAAGGAGTAAAAGTGACCTCATCAAAAGGGTGACCTATACACGTGTCAGCTAAAGGATTGCTGTCGTCATCAACATCATTATCAAGAGCTTTCTTTGCCATAGCTCTGGTAACTACACAAGCTTCAAATATATCATGAAATTCTTTTTCAATTGGATCAACTTTCTGATCCAAATTAGGCTTGTCAGTTACAAGTGGATTAATCACAACCTTGTCTCCATCTAAGTCGTTGCCTAGCAATAAATGAATGCCCTCTACAGGTAAAACAGAGACTGTTCCAATTGTCACAGGTCCTGACACTAAGTCTGATGACAAATTTACACAATGGAGAAGAACATTAATTAAGCCGCACTCTACTCCCTGAATAGGAAAACTTTCATTAGAAGAAGATTTCTCAGAAAAAGGCAAAGTATCTGACAATAAAAGACTCTGAGAAGCTCCTGTGTCCCTTAAAATTTTAATAGGGGTGGGATTGGCTGAATCACCCAAGAGTGATATAGAACCCTTCAATATGAATGGTTCATAATTCTCCATAATAAAATCAGACTGGGATTAATTAGACCCAACAAATGTATTGCTTTCAATACATGACCGTAACCTTGACCTCTTAGAAATAAGAGCATTTGGAACAGGTCTGTTTTGATTCTGAAGCCTATTTTTCAATTTGTAAAATTCAGAAATAACGTGTCCTTTTTTCTTGCAATAGGTACACGTCGGAAGAGACAAGGATCTAGAATCAAGCTTCTCTGATGTTTGATTTTTGAAAGTTGTGCTAGTTTGAGTTTTAGAAGGGCTTGTATTAGGCGGAAATACTTTTCTGCCAGAAGACTGTTGAATAGAACTCTTGTTAACAAAATGAACTTTATGTGTCAAAGAATATTCGTCAGCAGCTTGAGCAGCATTTTCCAAGGTTTCAATCTTATGCTCATCAAGATAAGACTTAACATCCCTATGGACACAGTTTTTGAACTCTTCAATTAATATAATTTGCTTGAGATTTTGATAATCTTGTTCGACTTTCTTGGCTAAGTACCATCTATCAAACAACTGTTCTTTTTCTCTAACAAATTCGACATGAGTTTGTCCAGCTTCTTTTCTGTAATTTCTGAATTTTTGCCGATAAGCTTCAGGGACTAACTCATAACCCCTTAGAATGCATTCTTTAACCACATCACAGTCACCACTTTGCTGAATGGACAGTGAAGTGTAAATCTCACTAGCCTTACCAGTAAGTACACATTGTAATATCTGATTCCAATTCTCTCTTGGCCACTTTAAATTTTCTGCAACTTTTTCAAAACGAATGAAATATTTGTCTACTTCTTTTTCTCTGAAAGGGAGCACTAATCTAATATTCCTTGATAAATCAAACTTTAAATTTGGATTTGAAGTATGATGGTGATTTTCACTTGCCAGCTCTAATTCTTTCATTTTAATTTGATATTCTCTCTCTCTCTCTCTCTCTCTCTCTCTCTCTCTCTCTCTCTCTCTCTCTCTCTCTCTCTCTCTCCGCATCTGCTCTTTTTGTAATTCGATTTACCTTTCTTTCTCCTCTTTATCATATTGTGATTGTCTTTCTTTCTCCATTTTCTGATATTCCAGCTTCTTGAACTCTAATTCCATCTTGAATTTTAATTCTAATTCCTTCAGTTTAATGTCAGAGTCTGATGCCGACTAACTGACCGAAATCAAAACACTTTGGTCCAAAACATCCTTTTCTATCAAATATTGGACCAAAATCTTTTTGATATCTTGTTTCGTTTAAGAAACCTTGACTTCAGAAAGATCATATTTTCTGGCAAGTTGAATCAACTCATCTTTTTTGAAAAGATCTAATTGCTCCTGGGTAGGATTAGAAAGAAATATTTCTACTTTATGTCATTTTAATACAAGCATGTCAGTCTCACTAAAGATTTAAAATTTTCAAAAACTAATGGAATTCAAATTTAAAACAAAAGTTTTCTGAGAAAAATTCTAGCCAAATTCCAATTTGTCTCAATTCCGGACGAGCCCCCAATTTCTATGTTACGTGCTTAGGCTCAAATAAGCAGCAAAATAGAAAGAAGTGAAAATAACAAGCTTGTTAAAATTTAACAAACAATTTATTGAGTACCAATATTTTCATAAAAGTCCAAAAATTAATCCAAAAAAAATTCACAATATAATCCACTAGTGGAATTGCAAGAGTCCTGATAATCAAATGTCCTAATAGTTCCAGGTTCAAATCTTGACGATGTAATCCAATATGGACGACGATGTCACGTGATGAAGTCAGTTTTAGTTTTATAATAATTCAAATGAGCACAAGTAATTTCTAGATAAATAACACAATAAATTCCTCTTGATCCCAAACGAATTGATGTGATTTACACTCAAACAATAAAACATATCTTTGTATTCCAATGCCCAGACTAACTACTGAACCATTAGTTTCTAAAACACAGCTATATACCAACTCTCTCGTAAACAGGAAGGGGTCACGTGATTTTCTAGAAGGTCACAGAACAAACCCATGCTCGCAAAGTCACGTATACAGTATGATCTAGAAAGATGTCCTTGGAATCAACCAAACATTTTTAAAATTAAGCTCTAATGTCCTTGGAATCAACCAATCATTTTAGAAGCTTGTTTACACTCTGAAGCAAGGTCAGAAAATCAGGTTAACATCTGTTCTTTACTTGTAGAGTGAAAATTTCTAGAAAAATTTCCCAATGAATGAATTTTTAATCCAAAATTTCAAATTTGAATCTGACAAAAATAAATAAATTATTTAAATCAAATATACGTAATTATATATATATATATAATCGCGCTCAACAGAAAGAAAATATCATTGTTCTTTAGATTCTTGCCATTTTAACATAATATTTCCTTCATGACGAAAACGAACATTATATAATTATATTCATTCAGTGAGTGCATCTATCATGCATCTCCTTATATTTCTATCTCAAGATTGTGATGATAATAGATAACACGATTGTGATGACAATAGATAACAAGCAATCGACTTTGATCAATCTAGTTGCTGAGTCAAAGAAAAGAAAGGATAAAACAATAAGGGGATATAACATTTTCTTGACTAGTAGACCATATTGGAACATTATTATTGTTTATTTCAAACTGACAAGCGGTAAGAAAGAAAATTCAAACATCATCCATATGTTTTTATAAAGATAAATGGCATTGAAATATCGGTCGTTGTACATGCAGTAGGGGTAGAATAAGCAAGTGCATGTGGCAAATTAGATTTCCATTCAATTGTCTCCAACTGAATGAACACGATGATAAAATTAAATTTCCTTTTCCTCAAGTACAGCCAGGCAACAGTCTACTCAAAATGATTGTTGCACCATAAACGACAGCCCACCTCTGACCGAAAAAGGTTATTGTCCTGACGGATGGAACTGTCAGAATAACAGCCTGATATTTTCTTACAGGTTCTGGTCCGTAAATGAAAAGTATAAAGGACAACTTTGGGAATACCAGGCTGGCAATACATAACTTTGGGCGGCCTCATACAATCAGGGTTAACTGAAAAGAAAAGAAGAGATGATATATTCATTTCAATGTTTTGCAGTCTTCTCGTTTTCGACTAGTGTCGCAATAATTGGAATAAATTACAATGAAAAAATTTCCACTATCATCTCTTTCCCATCCTGCAGCAAGTCGTATCCATAACGTTAAGCTATCGGTCAAACTTCTGTCTCAGATAAGTAAAAACAATTGAAATACTCGTTCAAATTAATTTTAATATGCTATTGCGTCACACATATTTATCGAATTACAAAACACCGCAGTTTAATTTTTGTATATACAGTCAATGATATAGGAGCTGAAGATGTGTCAATTACCTAGTCAGATGAACTAACAACGACTTCTGATTGGTTAATACCCGGGATGCTGTGGATGATAAAATTTACAAAAATGTCTTACCTGGATGACGATATGATGTAACCATGGATAAAACTCAAAACAGATAAAACTTAACCTACTTGACATGCCGAGTGAATCATTTTCAATAGAATCAAATGAAAAATGAATATTGTGTCAAAATATAGTTTTTTCTGATTGTAAAATTATGAGAAATAAGTAACGATAAAACAACTATGCACGTTAATTATATACAGAATTGTTTATTCGTTTTAATGAGATTACATTTGTGAATTATTGAGACATTTATTAATCAAGACCAATTTCTACTTTTGTTTGTTTCTTTGATTAGGATTTTTAACGTAGCTTTAACAATGTATTAGTCATATCGCTACGATGTCTGCAGTGAGGCAGTTTATAGTTATGTCTAGCACCGGGACATCACGCCAAGGCATGTAGCATGATGTCTCACCAAGTCACATTATCCTGACATCAGACCGACCAGTCCTAACACTAATCTCAATGCTGAGTACCAAGCGAGGCAGCTGTTAGTAACATTTTTTGTAAGTCTTTGGTATGACTCGGCCGGGGATCAAACCCACGACCTCCCGCTTCCGTGGCGGACGCTGTAACCACTAGACCACCGGAGCGGTCCAATATCTACTAACATAATCTGCTGATGTCAGGAGATTGTTATAACTGCGTACATGTCAAATTCAGACTGATTGTATTGTAACGTTGTAAGTTTAAGCTATTGCGTAATCTGTGCTCAAAATGCTCATGCACCTTGTTTGACCGTGATGTTCCTGATACAGTCGTTTTTAATTATTCAAGTATTCCCTTGCAACGTGCATACTTGGATTATACATTACAATCGGTTACAAGACATTTAATCTCTTCTTCACTCTAAAAAACAACACACGCGAGTTATATTCCATTCGTAATTCTATTACGCACGACAATTATGATATTATTTATTAGTTGGTAGTTTTTCCTTTGAAAAATATGTGGTTTTTATTTAATACAACTTTTTAGGAATGGCTCATATTTTTAGGTGAAATGTCAACAGATTACAATGTCTGCACAAACATAAAAGGTAGGATTGGTTTGGTTAACATTCGTATCACTGGTGCAATATCGCAAGAATGCCTAGTACATGTACAAAACGCCTATCTATCTATCTATCTATCTATCTATCTATCTATCTATCTATCTATCTGTCTGTCTGTCTGTCTGTCTGTCTGACTGATTGACTGTCTGACTGTCTATCTATCTATCTATCTATCTATCTATCTATCTATCTATCTATCTATCTATCTATCTATCTATCTATGTGTCTGTGTGTGGGGGTGGGTGGGAGGGGCGTGTTTCTACTACTGGGCAGACTGCGAGAATAGGTGATCATCCATAATTGTTACTGACATCTTCTGTTCAAGGTTATAACATCAAACTATCAAAAAATTTTGGGAAATATCGAATTATACTGTAACTTTTCAGAACGAAAGTCTATACATTTTCCTTATTATTTGTTTACATGCTTGTTTGGGTGGGTGGGTGGAAGTTTTGTTGTTCTAGTTTTAATTATGTGTATTCAATTATTCATAGATTCGTCTTACTTCCCAAATCAGGAGGGGTTGCGGAAGAGCACACATCGTACAAGGCAACTAACATAATAAACAGAACTGTTTTCATCGGCATCTTCATTCTGGAAATAGGAAAAATAAATTAAAAATCAGTTGTAAAGATATACATTCGATCACAACAGCATATGGCAATACATCACTTCGTTTTCTGAACATCAAATAAATATTTATATTAATTTACAATTCTTGTAAAAGCCTTAGAAATTTATAAATTTGTCAACTAAAGTGCAGCATGTAACGAAAGGTCATAGCTCATAAGGTTCACATATCAGTAAAAGTTCAGACCTTGAATACTTACCAATTGGAGAGTTATGGCAACATGAGATTCAAATACAGAATTCAAACACTCGTTCATTATATTCTCTACCTTAGCCGCTTAATATTTCGGAAAGACGTGTCTTAAAAAAGGTATGCTATCGCGCACCACATTAAAATTAAATTCACATTCGAGTGTTCAACGGACAATGGTGAAATCCAAGACTATCCAAATGCAAACACGGTACTGCCAGACAGCACATGTCCAGACATCAAAATCGGCGAACAATTAATTTTGTATTTTCTTTAATATGTCACAAACTGAACGAAGTGTGTCGAGCTGTTTTGAAAATTGAACTATTCTTAAATAAAACTGGCTTAAGTCGTAAATTAGAAGACGCAAGTAGGATAAACTAGAAGGGTTGGAACTAGCGGGGAATACGGACTGGTGTCTTCCCTTGTGCTATATTGTTATAGGTTAGACCCTGATTCATGGACGGATACTCCTAATTTGCTTTGTAACGAGCCCCTGTGATTAGATCGATAATTTTGGAAAGTGACAGTGACATTTTTACAAATAAATCTATGGAAGACAATGGCACTTTAAAGCTCAGAAAGAACAGCTCAGACAAAGTTTAATAATGAAATCCAACAGAACGATCAAAAGATTAAAATGCTAATTTTTGGCGCAATTATTTCAGACACAGGAAGATGGCAGCTAATGCTAATAGGGTGTCACGGCTGCTGGATAAAGATGATTTAAAACATTAAAGTGTTTACTGTTGTGTCAATGTAAATACTATGAGTGTATCACGTGACTGATCATACAAAAAATGAGTGTTTACTACTGCGTCATTTATTTATGTTGGAGATCAAGTCATATATCAAACAACCAGGATTTGGGATGTTTTCATTTTCTGCTGTGACGTATATCTAAATTTGACTGCGTGCCTTATACAGATATAGAAATGTATCAGCGTGATCCTTTTCACTTACAGTTTAAAAAGTCGTACTATTATAAATATGCACCTGTGAGTTTTGTGAAAGAACATACAATTAGGTTATTCAATACTTAAATATTTTTATTTTTTATTTTTAAGCAAGATAATGATTCACACATGAATTTTATGACTGTAAAAAGGTACATGTATATATGGTCGAGACAAAGTGTGAATGTATCAGTGAAATGTGTTTGTGCTTCTTTTATGTATTGTACGTGCGCGAAAGTCATCCAAAAAAAAGAACTCTGCAATTTTTGAATTATTATTAGTTAGTATTAGTCCTAACTCTCAATATCTACAGTCGCCCTAAATTTCAAATGACAAGTGTTGTGATAACTGTCATTTTTTATAGAAGAATGTACACCTGTAATAGAAGACTGTACACTTTAATAAGAAACTGAACATTTGTAGTCTTGAGCCTTTTCATATATAATATGAGTCTGTACATTTATAAAGGAGACTGTGTAGTTTGTAATATGAGACTGTACATTTGTAATAAGAGACTTACATTTGTAATAAAAGACTATAAATATACAAAATAGGAGACTGTACATTTACTATAGGAGACCGTACATTTCAAATTGGAGACTGCACATTATAAAACCTGAAAACATATTTTGCAGATGACGTCGTATTCCGTGTGAATTTCTCGTCAAGTTTTTAAATTAAGTTTCTGCCACTATTTCACTGATATTTATTTGAAATAATGAATTCGTCGAATAAAGCGTATTTAATTCTTACTTCTTTATATATTTTAGAGTATTCAACGTGTTTCCCAAATTCCACTATGTGAACACAGTTTACATTAAATTCAAAGGTTTTTTAATTTTTGTTGTGCTCAATTATATGTATGATGCAAATAGGCTCTGAAGATATCATCATGTTTTTAAAAAGAAAATTTCCAAGTGTAATGGTATTTTGATTTACATTTAGCTTAATTCTTTACTACATTTAGCTTGTTACTTTCTGAATTGTAAGTCAGTAACAAATACTTTTCCAAAATATATACCTTATACAATTTGCATCATAGAAGGAAACAAAGTATAGCTATTTCACTAACTTGTACTTTAATAAACTTTACTGAAGATATTGTATTACTTACAAGTAAAAGAAACAGTATGTCACAGAATTAGGCGAAAATTGAATTTATTTTTCTTGAATTACAAACTAATCTCACCATTTGTTTTTGTTTCGTCGTACATGCGTTACCTGGGGTGAATAAGTGGGTTTTTCCAAGGTAAGCGGCGTGTAACGATTTGCATGTGCCTGACTTCGTATCACTTGGAGTCAGGGAACACCAAGAATCACGGGGTGCACGGTAATTTTGCCGTGAATTCTGCTCACCTATTTGAGGGTATATAATGCAGAACATTTCTGATAAATATTACGGGACCAAAAGTATCTTATCGTAGGAAAGATAGCCTGTCATTAATCTCCAGCCAAAGGGGTGAGTGTTAAATTTATATTTCGTTTTATTGTGAATTTTATTCCGTTTATCATTTCATGTAATGATGCCTTGATTACAATGCAGATTTAAACGTGGAATATTTGGAATTACTAGTCACTATTAGGCTTTAAATGCAATAGCGTGATCTAAGGTTTAGATTATTTTTTGAGACAACTGTTATTAGTCTGGTTTCTTTATTGTAGCTGATAACATCACTGATAACATCTGATAACATCTGATAACATCTGATAGCATCTCTGATGGCATCTCTGATGGCATCTCTGATAGCATCTCTGATAACTTCACTGAGAACATCTCTGAATTATAGCTGATTTATTGCGGAACATCTCTGATAACATCTGTTATCGTAGCTGAAATTGTTGCTGATTTATTGTGCAATCGAATTGAAGTATCTGACTGTCTGTCTGTCGAACTGTCTGTTCGTCTACATCTGTCGTGACGTGTAAATATCCGGAAAGCTAGAAGTCCGAGTGTCGGAGCTGTCTAGAGTTGTAAACATCCGGGGCGACATCTAGGGTATTGAGGAACGTTGGTTCTAGTAGATGTTGTATGCTGTCTGTACGTATAACTGTGGTGGATCCGTGAAAGGCAAACGGCCGATAAAAGTATTGGTCAACCCTAGGTCTTCGGGGAAACTGGGCGGCGATTTTAACTGTGGGTGAATCGTACGGTTATACAGGGTCGAGACACATGTGTGTGTTGCAATTGTAGTACAATTGAATACATTGTTGTATTTACATGGTTATTTCAGAACACAATAGTATTTCAAGGCATTGCATGATTCTCAATAAAAGCTAGCAACTTGATTGAATACCTGTATATGTTCGTGCTAGTTGTCGCAATCCATACGTGCGATAGTATAGTTTGATGTTTGTGTTTATTATCGTGATTTATACTTGCGTTAATATAACTTTTGTAAAGGTTCTTTGGATCTGTGTATAGTCCAAGAGATTCCTTTGTATCTGTGTTTTATTTTGTATTAATATTTCATTTATTCATGTATTGTGAATGGTTGTGATTGTAATTGTGGGTTGAACGCATGAGTTATTGTGTTGATACATCATTATTTTTTTTCATTAATGATTTATTTCATAAATTTACATTATCTTTCACACTTGTGTTTGTGTTGTTCATTTAATCCACCATCCACTCGGTAACAATTATGTTACACAGTAACAGTCTAGCCATTTAGCAGTGTATGCAAACGAATATGTAATAAATATATTCATGAATATGAATACAATGCCTAATAACATATTTTCTTTCAATTAAGCAAAATTTAAAGATGTCCATTAAGAAGTTTTTACTTACGATGTCGACATGTCCTCTTTCGTGATCATGTACTTCTAAGTAATTTGTTTACATATATACATATTATATACGTAGATAAAGCTGTTTTGTTGAGGGCATGGGGCGTACAATGGGGTTTATGATACAGACTAATGATAATAAGTTTAAAAATATATGACTCTTTTCCTAATGGTGATATTATTTCCTTTGGGTGCCTCAATCGTTTTTGAAAAGGCGCTTTTGTTTAAAATAAATGATCAATAATATACGCCATTGTTACTTATTTTTTAACGAGATTTTACACACACATTCACACAAACATACACACATACACACACAACCAAATGCCCTGTGAAATTTTGCATGTCAACAGGATGTGTACGTGCCTTGGGCGATAAAAAAAGTACGAACATGAATCCGTAATATAACGTAAGATTTCTCGAAAGAGCCATTATTAATATACGTAATCAATGGAATTAAAAAATATAAAATGTTTTGCGAAGGAACATATTTGTTGAAAACGTTTTTTATAAAGACCTTACTCCCTAGTTTTAATTAAATGAACTTTTATTCCAGGAACTAGCATGTAGAGTTTAAAACGTACAAGTGTGTGTGTGTGTGTGTGTGTGTGTGTGTGATTTGGATTTTTAACGATGTCGGCAGTGTGGCAGCTTATATGATGTCTAGAACTGGGGCATGCTGCCACAGACATGTAGCATAATGTCTCACCTGGTCACATTATCCTAACACTAACCTCTTTATGCTGAATGACTAGCGAGGCAACTGTTAGTACCATTTTAATGTCTTTGGTATACAGCAGGCCCGGGTTGGAACCTGCGATCTCCAGCTTTGCTATTCAACACTCTCCATACGTCAGTATCCCCAAATGTCTGTCAATTTGTATGTCTCTATCGTTCTGACTTTTATAATATATACGTATAGGTCTTTCCAGGTCAAATTGTGATTGTTTATTAAATTTTATTTCTCACATTTGATGTTATGGCAGTAGAGAAATGCAGAGTCTATTGTAATGCTATATAGTACACCATACGAAAATGTTGGTTAAAATATTTACGGTATTACTTGGGCAGATTACTTGGGCATATTTCTCTAATTCATCTTTATGATTGGTCTTACCCCAAGGCACAAAGACATCCTAGTGTTGACAAAGAAAATATTTCACCTAGTTTCAGCAGAGACAAGGTACAAGTTAGAACTTTATGAAATGTCAGAAGTTTGTAATCTCATCCACGACACAGCTCCAACCCATCCCTTACAATTTAATTACAATCTACGCAATAAAGCTAGGCAAGGATGAGCTATTGTACCAACGCGGCATAAAAAGCTGTACATACATACAAAAAAACAATGCAGATCAATCGCCCTGGTGGCCTAAGTGGTTAGAACGTCCGCCTCGCATGCGGAAGATCGCGGATACTAACCCCGGCCGAGTCATACTAAAGACTTATCAAAGTGGATACCAGCTCGGCGGTCAGCATCAAGAGGTTACTGTGGGTCTGGTGTAAGAATAATATGATTAGGTGAGACATGATTCCCCAGTGCAAGCGATATGAATGAAATATTGTCTAACCTATGTTAAACTTCCAAATAACAGACACACACACACAGACAGACATACACACACACATACACTGTAGATCAGAAATAGCAGCTTCCAAAGCAAACTATGTAGCTTGCAGAAGTAGTATAGAAAAATGGGGGTCTGCCTCATCTAGCTCTACGAGTTAGGAGAGGAGTACATTCCCGTGAACTATACTACAGAAAATGGGTGTGCTGTCTTATCTGTGATCTGGGGGGTTTCCGGCTCACTTTTATTTGCTCATTTGTCTCCGTAATACTCCTTTCCCCGTGAGGTTTTGGCACTCTTTTAGGGTACCGAAGTGGTGGTGGTGGTGGTGGGGTCTCTAGGTCACATTTTTTAATGTCTTTTTGACCATGAGCGAATGTGTGAATGACATCGGAGTATCTTTTATCGTCAAATCGATATAATCTATTTTGCTAATGAGTGTTGTGGATTACTGGTGTCGTTGTAAATAGAATGTTCTCATGGATTAATACTGGAGATGCCCATGTTGTGATTTAGTATAATGCTGATGGGGGACTATTTTGGCAGTGTGTGTTTTCTTTTAACTCCTCTGGCTGTATCATGAGGATGCCATCATCAGTGGTGATGCAATACATTTTGGATCAAAGTCCTGTGAATTCACTGATCAGAGATGGGTATACCGTGAGTTTCATCAAAAAACATTCCAAGTTTCTTTTTATTATCGTTGGAGTGCAATGGGTATGTTTCAGGATAATCGCGCTGAAGTCGAAGAGTTTACGATCTTGATGCATGTCACGTAGACATCTTCGATGTGAATCTCGTACACGATCTAATCCGTATCAGTCATGAGCAGCGTGGATTTATTAACATACTTATGGTTGATGACGTCCTAATGAAATGGCAGCATGTGCATTTTGGAGTTACCGAGAACGGCTGCACCGACATAGATAGGTTTGTCAGCAAGAAATTAATTTTTTCTGCATTTGACGGCGACAAGTTAATCGTCAAAGAATTTCTTGTTGACAAAAGGCTTCATTGCGAACGAGCTAATCTCGTCGACGTTGGTTATTGACGATTTCGATGTTCTTTCGAGGTCGAATGTTTCTCATGGCTTTTACGAACACGTTTTTGTTGATCAGCATATATGTCTTTTCCAAATCAATGGTAGTGTTGGAGCACTGTGATATGTTGAGATCTATGTAGGGTTCCATCCATTGAGACCTCTCCAGTAGCTGTGTGGTTAGAGCGTCCGCCGCGAAAGCTGAAGGTCAAGATTTTGATCCACGGCCAAGTCGTACCAAAGACTTACAAAAATGATACTAACAGCTGCCTCGTTTGGCTCTCAGCATGAATAGGTTAGTGTTATGACTGGTCAGCCTGGTCTCAGGATAATGTGGCTGGGTGGGACATCATGCTACATGTCTGCGGCCTGATGTCCCATTCCTAGACATCACTATAAACTGCCTCACTGAAGACATCGTAGCGATATGACTGAAAAATTGTTAAAGCAACGTTAAAGATCACAATCACACACACACACACACACACACACACACACACACACACACACACTCATTCATGAAGATTGACAAAACTTGAGTACTCGGGAACTTTCTCGAGAACGAGTCCGTGCTGGACAGCTTGCTCGAGCTGTCGATAATGCATTCTGTTGTGGGTTTTGTGGTTGAGATTGAGTTTGAGTATTTCACCTTAGTATCTCCATGCCCAAACTGCTTCTTTTTTTAGATGCTCCGGAGACAGAATCGAGTTGTCGACAAGTATTTGTTCAGCACAGAAGTTATCATCGTTTTGAGCATCGTGGAGTTGTGACGGATAGCTGCGATCGACGTCAGTAACATATCTCCAGTCGCTGTGATATCCGACCTGTCTTTCTTGGAGGAATTGTTCGTCGATCATCCAGTGAACATCTACATCAGGAAAGGGTTGTGACATGGCCTGGCCATAACATCTGTTTATATCCTGGTAGAGGATGTACACGGGGTTTGGTCGGGTCCTTGTGTTTCTTGCATTTGTGGTTATGCGTGTTTCTTCCTGATGATTGAAATAACTCCTCGACCCGTGTCTTCGGTTAACATGAACATGTCAGGATTGGTGAGGAGTTCTACGGTCTCACCAGTTTGTTTCAGCATAGCATTCCATGATAGTTCCGGTGATAAGAAATATCAGAATGGACCGTATTGGTGATGGCTTAAGCACGTCAGTCAGAAGTTTTCATATATATGCGCGAGCATCGCTGTCAGGATTGGAATACATGTTTTATGTGGATGGTAGCAATGTTTTGTCGAAGCCTGACCTCAGTGAATTTATCTCTACAAATACGTCATTTCCTCGTTGGGTTAACTTCTTTTGCTTGAGAAAATGGCTTAATTCCCAAACTAATTTCCGAGGTGTGTAAAGTCAGGACAGTGTTGAGCGCGTTCTTCGAGCAACACCGACATAACTGGATTGAGTCAATGAACCGGATAGGCCCAAAGGTGATCGATATATACTTTTCGAACGTTTTGGGGATGCATATGATGCTTGTTCCCACTTCATCACCAATCTGACACGTGGATGATTGAGGGCTGCCACTATGAAATGCCCATAATATCCTCGTAGCTTATGGACAATCACTTTAATTAAATCTGGATCCTTAAAACTTAAGTTTCAATCCGCGTGAGCAGCTCCTCGATATTGATCAGTGATGTGGTAGGCTTCTCTTGCTTTGTAATTATGTGGTTTAGTATACTCTTCGCAGAGATGTCACCGCTGTGTTGACTTGTGCTGTCGCGTTTGTTATTGGGTAAGTGAAATGATCGGTGCTTACCTTTTTCATATGACTTGAATGCGTGTAACGGGCGTCTCGGTCGTCAAGCGCTATTAGTACAATATCGCACAAGCCCTGGTCAGAGGTATTGCGCAACTTGGAAAAACAACACTCGGAACCGCCTCCCGCTAATTCTCGTTATCTAAAGGATGACCTCTACGGTGTAATTTGCCCGGTTAAAATGGATATGGTAATCTGAGATGGTATCTTGAACAAAGACAACACACGAGCCCCCGTAAAGATAAAATAAGAATTTAATGAACATACAATCAAGAGAAGAATGACACAGGAAATTACACTTTTCTTTCCTTCTGACTATTCTTCGTTCAGAAGCAATTCAAAACCGAAGCTTTAAAATAATGGATACGTTAATTAAAAATTCAAACACTAATAAAATAGATGAATTTAGCCGTTAATAACTGACAGTAAATTTCATCATGAAATCGAGTGTTCATTAACATTGGACTGTTGGTTGATTCACAATGACCTTGTTTGTCGACTGTTTTTTTTTCTTCTGCGTGCGTCACGACTTTAATTTGCCCTTTGATTGAACGAGGAATTCCACAACTCTGACTTCTGACTTCTTTTCCCTCCTTTTGCTTGACTTCCTCGCTATTTCTCACTCTTTCATCAAACAAACTATTTTCCTTTGAAAAGAAAAGGGTAAAACGCCCTAAGTATCTTGTTATGCTTTAAGAGTTGAGATTGTCCGTCCGTCTTTCTGGTTCGAACAATCAGATCTTACTATCAGTGTTTACTTTTATACGGCTAGTAAATACTACACAAGTCTTCAGATCAATAGAGCTATAATGCTAATTATCGACATCAGAATTTGGATAAGTCACATATATTAACGTAAATCATTATGTAAAGTGAGGCAATGTATCGCACCCCACAATCCATATTCACTAATATGATAAATTCAAAATTAATGTAGCACTTTCCAATCATAAATGTACACAGCGGGTTTTCTACACCACCCATTAACCTACCTAAGTATATAAGGTGAAAATGCTAATTTAGAATTCAAACGTACATTATTAAATCAATGTAATACCGAACTATCAAAAATATGAACACATCATGCATCTGTAACGAAGAAACATCATATCAAAGTACGTTATTAAATCAATGTAATACCGAACTATTCGTATCATAGTATCAATGCATCATTCATCTGTAACAAAGAAAACATCACATAAATTACATCATGATAAAGGTGAATTTGAGTTAAATACCTTGTGTTGTTTGGCGTCTTACAATCGTCCCACATTCAGTTTAACCTGGAACCACAATTTTTTTTTACGAACGACTTTCTTGCAAAGAACGCTCGGAGTCCTGGTAATTACTTCTACCTTCGGTTCTCTCTTGCAGATAAATTTTCAGACTGCTAGAATTCATGTGGTTTGGAGTATATATTCTCTTCAATATTGGGATCGACCCAACCCTCTGATTCCATATTTGACCAATCGAAATAAATGCTATTCCTACAGACATATGGAAAACCGTCTATCAAGATGCCAAACAAATGCCACCTGGGGTCGAAATATCACCCTACCATTTGTTTCCAATCACTTTGACAGCTATACGTGAGAATTTTCCATCTCTCAGGCCTGTCATACACCAAGTTCGGTTCTACTATCAATATTCTAACAGCATGAACCAGTTAAGTAAACATTCCTTCGTCCAAACTCTACTCCGAGACAGTTAATTATCGGCTAGACTAAGAATTAATTAATGAATTTCACTGGCGAAAAAATTGGCACTTGACATTACCCCCTTGCTAAGAGTAAAATCGTTATTTTTACTCTCCCAAATTTTCCGGTGAACTATTCTGCTCCCGTTACATGTCCTTAGGTGACCTATCCACCTCAGACATCCCTAACCGACTTAAACAATCTGCTCCCACATTATCCCTACCTTTGATGTACCGCACTTGAATCTGATACTGCTGTAGAAACAGTGACCATCTCATTAATCGACCGTTAGTTAATTTCGCCTGGGCCAAATACGCCAGCGGTTGATGATCTGTTTCCAAAGTAAACTTCCTACCATACAGATAACGTTGGAACTTAGTTATTCCAAAGATAATCGCGAAACATTCTTTCTCAGACACTCAATAGTTAATTTCCGCATTTGACAGTTTCCTACTCCCATACGCAACTGGGAATAAGCTTCCCTCGTGTTTTTGCAATAACACTGCACCTAAACCTCTATCACAAGCATCTGTCCTCAAAACAAAAAAAAAATCCCGTGTCACGTCAGGCAATTTAACTATGGCGTCTGACGTCAGTCTGTCTTTTAGCGTCTGAAATGCGCGTTCACATGCGTCTGTCCATACTACTTTGGTCGGCGCTTTTTTCCGAGTCAAGTCAGTCAATGGACTCGCAATAGCACTAAAATTTGCGACATATCTCCTATAGTACCCTGCCAAACCTAAAAAAGATCTAACTTCAGTCTTAGTAGTCGGTCGTAATGCGTCCCTAAGTTGTTTGACCTTTGAACTCTCTGGGGTTAATGTGTCCTCGCTGAGGGTATGTCCTAGGTAGTCTAATTGTCTGAACCCTATATGGCACTTCGATGGTCGTGCGGTCAGTCCGGTTTGTCGTAGTCGTTCTAAGACGTTTTTCAGCAAAAGTATGTGTTCTTCCCATGTAGCTGTAGCTAATAGAAGATCGTCCATGAAGTTGGAAACTCCCATCCCCCGCAATGGTTCAAGGAATTTCCGAATCATACGGGTGAAGACACTGGGCGCAATCTGCACCCCGAATGGCATGACTACCCACTGGTAAGTCCCATCTGGAGTTGCAAAGGCTTGCTTTGCTCTGTCTTCACTACGGACTGGAATTTGCCAGCATCCTTTGGACAGATCAATCTTTGAAAAATATTTTGCATGGGTTACTCCTGCGAAAATAGACTCAGGGTCAGGTAAAAGTTCTACCTGGAATTCTGTGATTCGGTTTAACTTTCGGTAATCGACACAAAATCTGTGTGTCCCATCCTTCTTCTGGACCAGTACAACAGGGGAGCTATATGCTAACTCGCTTGGTTCGATAATACCTAAGTCTAACTTAGTTTCAACTTCCTTGCCGACCGCTTCTAACTTCGCGTACGGCAACGGATATGGTTTTAACTTCACTGGGTTCTCGTCCAGCAGCTTCAAAGAGAACTCCTCCAGCTCTGTCTTTCCAGGTTTCAGTCGCGATACCGTACAAGGCACGAATCAATTTGATGGGAAGATGAGACTGAAGGGACGTCATGTTGACGATGTATGAGACAAGGTCAAAGTGACCCAAGGTTTTTATAGATTTTTTTAGTGCTTCATATGGTTATGTCGACGACGAGGACGTGTACACGACAGGTCCTCCGTCTTGACACCAGTCGTGAAACAAATCGGTACGAAATCGCAAATAATCAGGGGTAGTGGGTTTTAAATCCACGAGTAAATAGGCGTGTGGCGATTGAGTGCCATCATCGTACGCATGAGTCAGCCAAGGTGTTCCTAACTGTTTGGCTAAGACTTGCACTTGTGATTTATCTCGAGGACTTTTAAACAAGACCACGTAATGAGCATTGAGACTAATGGTACGATGGGCTTTACTTTGTTGAAATAAATTTTGTGTAATGTAAATGACACTGGCATTACGATGATGCCCTTTACGTGTAAAGCACAGTTTAATTTCTTCTTCGTCTTCTCCTAACATGTCGTCAAAAATGACCCAATGAGTTTGACTAGGGTCAGACACGATCCCCTCGTCATCTTTAGGAATGCCTTCCACAAACACAATGGAATCACCTTGACTTTCTTGCAAGAGGCTGTATGTGGATTGCCACTCTTTGTAACACCACACGATGCGCTGAGGTGGACGATCGATCAAATGATGTTTATGTTCGATCAAACGTTTGACAAATTCGGTTTTGCCTGAACAGCTCGGTCCAGCAATTAACATGTTAAAAGGATGACGAAGATACAAGGCTTCCCAACTAGCATGATCTAAGTGTTCGTTAATGACTTTGAATGTCGAGGAGGAAGGAGTAGTAGAAATAGTAGAGTGAGCCATAGTCATGTAGGGTATGACACTATTGACACAAAAAACAGACAAGACAAGAGGTTTTTATACTTTTTTTCAAGACACGTTTATTTCAATGCAACACGAAAGACAAAAATACATAATAGCCAAATGGATAAATACAGGAATAAAATACACAGGGAAACGATCAAAGTGGCATATAAACAAGTCACTGTACAACATGGTTTGGGTAACGAAGGTGTCCTAGAGGTAGTGTGTAATGTTCTTATAGTCCCCTCTACATGGGGTATAGTCACATAGGTGTCTTCTCGAAAGGGTCTTTGTGAGGGAATGTCAATGACGGTTCTGTCTTGAACAGAGGGATAGTCCTGGGTGACAGATTCTTTTTCTTCTTCTTCTGGTACTGTCACTAACACAGGTTTAAAAGTGATTTTTACGAACACAACGCTTGGGCATAACGGGATGCTTCGTTTGTCCAAGCCTCAAAATCCCAACTTTTCCAGTCACGTACATCTGTCCAATGAGGGTGTAAATAACAAGCTACACACACATCTTCGTACACCGCTTCCGTACGTAAAAGTTGAAGAATCTTTTTTACCTGTAGGGGCCGAGACGTATCCAGATGAAAGCGTAAGGCTTTGAACAGAATGAGTCTCTCGTGGACATTTAAAGGAGTCACCATACTGTCTTTTTTTGGTAGGTAGTGTTAGTAAAGTGTCCACAAGGAATCGGCAGGTAAACGAAATCCCAGAAAGCAAGTCACTAAAACACACACTACACGTCGACCCCAATTCATAGGGCACAGTTCTTGCAATAAGTGTTCGTAATCCTTTACCGTGTGAATCTTCTCATTGATATCCTTCCATGGAATCTGTTTGATCACCAGTGATAAAGGTTGTGGCATGGTCGTTCTCTTTTATACTTCTTTTTTGTCGAAGACCATCAGTGTATATTCTGCACAGAATCAAATCTTTTCCAAAAGCGAAAGTGATTAATATAACGTGTAATTTCGTCCCACTGCCATTCAGGGTAACAGTTAAGAAGGATCAAAACATCTTCAGATGTAAACGTACTAAATTGGAAACAGAGCAAAAAAATACCCTTGATCCAGAGAAATCTAACTTGTTGGTTAATTTTTGTCACTTTCCTCTTGTGAATTTCACGACACAAAAGTTCTACAGTCACCCCTTGAGATTTTTCTTTAGCAAGGCCCTGCCAAACGTCCTTGTAGATCTTCTCTTGCAATTCGTGGGGTAATCCTTGAATATTATGTTTTAGAGAGGGTTTATATACTGGTCTAGGTTTGTTCAACGACATGAAGTAGTAATGTCACTACTAATCACTAGGTCCTACTAAAGGTAGGTATTGAGAATTCGGAGACCATCGAGCATGTTCCAGGTAAGCGGAATCTTTATGTTCCCACTCGTAAATGGACACACCACAACTGAAGCACTTGACTTTATCCCCTTCGCCTAAGTAGAAAAATCCGACTCTGGCTAATTCTTCAGGAGTTGGTCCAGGCGGATAATTTGGCCATTTATCTTTGAAGGTTTGGAATCGACTTTTAAAGTGACAGTATTCAGGCAAACTTGTCGGGAACGAATATTCGACTCTCCTCACTTCAGTTCGATGTAGGTACGGTGAAATTCCTAGGAGTTCACGATAACGTGTGGCACCGCTTTCGCATCCCTCAGGTTTGACACGCACAGCATCACTTTCCAGGGTAGATATAGGGGTAGTAGTCATAGCAAAGTTCCCACGATATCCTGCTGAATCGCTAAGGTCACAGCGCCTGGCATCATTACAATCGCAAGATTTAGCATCGCACTCCACTTGAGAATTCCCAAATTTGAATGATGTCTGTTTAAATGGATTCATCTTCTTTTCGCTTGGTCGATGTAGTGACAAATGAACTATTGGTCTTGGACGATGTCCCTTTTTATATGCTGCCCAATCTCGACGTGACCGTACGGTAGAGTGAAGTGACTGGAAAGTCGTACTCTTTTTTGGTACACGATTTGATAGACTTTTTCCAAAGGTCGGCTAACGATTTGATGTGTGGGTAAACGGACAATCTTGTGCGGTTCGTGGGTAGTCACTTTAAACGTTTCATTCTGTCCAGACTGTAAGGCTTCTTGAAGCACGTCAAAGTTCACCACTCGACTGGTGCGATAATTGAGAGTCAATCCTTTCACTTTACATTCGGTGTGCATTTCTCCTTGGGGGTCTCGGTATTCGTAGCCGTAATTTTTAGGCCCGCCACTTGCAAAACATAGAATCTTGTCGTCGGGATGTTCATCAGTCCAGGCTCCTAAACGGTCTCCTTCGATGACAGGGTTACACTGGTTCGGTCGATGAATGTAGATGCAACTGTCCGTGTCAAAATACAGCACACAATCTCCTAACAGTTCTAACACTTCGTACAATTTTAAGCGAGCGTGGGCTGTCACGTAAGCCGCAATGATGACATTGCCAAATTTGTCGGCTTCTACAAAGTCTAGTTCTTCTTCGTAATTGACTAAGATCAAGTCCTCACGAATGACGTCCACGTGTCTGATGACTTTGGTTTTGTCGTGAATCATCTGGAAGTAGCGAGAAGGTTCAGACAAATACTCTGTCTTGGGTAAAGACGGCCGTTGTGCCATTTT
Source organism: Unio pictorum (assembly GCA_030141615.1). NCBI lineage: Eukaryota > Metazoa > Mollusca > Bivalvia > Unionida > Unionidae > Unio > Unio pictorum. Next base: position 1,929,292 of record JARLTB010000107.1, on the reverse strand, counting down.
ACCCCACAAGCAATTGAGCATCACTTTGGCAAACGATCGCCTTCCTTCGTTTTTCTCGATGTGGTCTAAAGTGATGCCTTTCTGCTCCCAATATTTTTCTTTGAATATATTTTGGTCTTCGGGAGTGTGACACCAGGAAGGATAGCCACTAGCTTCTTGTTTTAGTTTTAAAAAGGCATCCACGTAGTCTGCAAAAATACCTTTCTGTGTCTCGTCACCCTTGCGGTATTGTTGTGTCTTGGAAAAGTGGTAAATTTCGTACACTTCTAACAGTTGGTATCCCAGGTCCAGTGCTTTAAACAATTCCACGCTCACCCACGTTCCTGTCAAGGCGCGTTCTTCCTGGCTGTGCTGACAAGGTTGATCTTGGTTGCACATTTCGGCACATGTGCGACACAAAGGAAACATCAGTTTTCCTTGGCAATGGTGAGGTAAAACGGGATGGTACAAGTCTGTGGGAGGTAAGACTTTACACTTGATCAATCCTTCGTACTGTCGAATGTGGTCCATGTCAATGTGTTCTGTCATCAATTTTGGATGTCCTACGGGAAAGTGACAATATTTGCAGACGTAAGGATACAGCGAACACACGTCCAAGTATTTGATTTCTTCTCCTTTCTCCTCGTCCACCTGGTACAGCAAACAAGTGGAATTCGTTCGTCCTCCGTACAAACTATCCCGGGGGTTCAGGGGGTTCACCAACTTGTAACTTTCTACGATGCGTTTAAACTCGGGATCGGTTTTCAAACGCTGATCGTACTCGTGTTCCCACATTTCCACTACCTGGTGTCCTTGCTGTTCTAACTTCAAACGTCGCTGACAAGTAGTCTGGTACAAATCTTCCATAGTCCGTTGTAAAAACTGATTTTTGGTGTCACGCTAAGGGTAGCACAGGGGACATCCGTGAAATAAGCATCCGTTAAACTCGTACACGATCTGAGGGTTTTCTAAGTCCCAACCATCCACCGAATACGTTCCAATGGTCTTTTCGCCTCCTCCGTTGAGAGCGTGTTGGATCCATTTGTCTTCCTTGTCGCACAAAATAATGGAGCCAGCGTAGGGCTTTGACCGAGTATTGACGTTTGACAAAATTTGTCGTTTGAGGACTGATGACAGCTAGAGTATTTTCAGGCATAAAGCGTTTTCGGTACACTAAGGAACATGCTTTGGCAATGGTACAAGCTTCTTTCAAAGGATCGATCCCTCCGTACTCCATGAACAATTCTCGAAATTTTCCACAGCAACGTCGTAAAATGTCCACGTCAGATCGACATTACTTTAACATTTCTTCTTGAAAATCAAAGGGGTCCGGGGCGTGAGTCTGGTACCAAGCATGGAAAGCTTCTCGTTGTTCGGTGCGCATGTTATCGGGGTCGTAATAGTGAGCCTCAGGCAAATGAGGTAGAACGGCATGTTGATTGGTTTCGGTATTAAAAAAGTGTGGAAAATAACCTTTAGCCAATTCTGTCATTCCAAACGTTTTAGGCATACGACTCAAAGGCATGGCCAAGTAACACATTGAATCTTTAAACTGTACTTGTCCTACTTGCATAGAAATGATTTTGGCTCCGTTTAAAGTGACTTGAGGTCGTTCGGTACTTTGTTCCGCATAGTATCTGAGCAGAAATTGCCCATCGTATCCCGAGAAATTGTGAGCCATGACTGTGGCATGGCGATGACAATTGCCGTAACGTTCGATGTCTTCTGGACTTCACGTCTCGTCGATGGGGTTAAGGATCCATTGGGCAAACTTGGCTAACGTGTTTGACCCTCGAAAGATTTTTTCACGTCCTCCAGGAATCTTGCTGCAGTAAGGGCAATAACTAAAGATAGGTTCTTGGATGCACTTCTCGCAAGCACGATGAGCCACGCAGAAATTGGGAATGTGAATACCAGTTTCTTGCATGCATTCGAAATCAAAAAAGATAAAATTTCCTTTCTTCTGGGTATCTTCTGGTTGGGGTTGATATTTTTGAATGAAGCATTCGTGTTCCAAATCCACGATTTGGCGACAAATGTGACATCGTTTCTTCCCTCGACAAACGTGAAACTTATCACTATTGGTACGTATGTCTTGTCCACAAGTAGGGCACAATCTCAGCAGTTGACAAACACTTTTCTGCTGTGAACCTCGCATCTTCAAATGTTGTTGGTAACAGGTAGGACTGACAAAAGTGCGCTGACACACAGGGCAATGCACTCTTTCTTGTCCTTTGTCCAGACAAGGTTGTGAGGCCAAACATCCCTCACATTTTGATCCACAATAGTTGTGTTGTTCTCGATTGTTATAACCATAGTCACATTTTTCACAGTAGTAACTGTATCCCTGGAATGCAGTGATACTGGTAATGGTATCAAAATGACCATCGTGATGATAGACGTGAATGTATTTTCTGTCTTTGAAATCGTGGCCTCGAAACAAAAGAGGACCACGCACTTCTTGAGGGTGTACTTTCAAAGTGTAACGTGGAGCCAAGACGTCTTGCAATTGTTGCATTTCTGGAATACCACAAGGAGTGTCTTTGGATATCCCCGCTTGCTGTAACAGGAGTTCTGCTTCACTTCTTTGTTTGGCTCGGTCCGATTGTTGAATAGTTTTCCAAGCTCGTTTCCATTCTATTGTCTCGTTCTTGTTGGCATACGTTCGTCCCACGACGATGGCACGGGCTAAACACATCTGGTCTTGAGGATTGTTAATTTGGACGAGGCTTCGCTTCATGCTGCGAAGGCTGTTCACCAATAACACTTTTTTGCATCGTCCGGTCCCCTGGGGAAGACACACGTGGGTCATAAACAGTGTGGCTTTTCCATCGGTGATGTGAAACTTGTCGTTGGATTGTTGCACATGTTGAATTTTGTCGATGACTTTGGAAGGTGTTAATTCTGATGGGCTAGTAAACTCGATCCAAACGGGAGACTTTAAATTATCGTGATGAATAGAAAGTCTCAAGCGATCGTCTTCTTTGGCTTGACACTGCTGTTTCAGTGCAGTTAACATAGAATCCCACACCTCAGTAATGAACCCTTCTGTATTCTCCAAAGGTACATTGGACTTGAAATCTTTAAACTTTACGGCATACGTGTAAGCCGTTGTTCTAAATTTTCGAGAGGAACGCTTTTCCGTCTCTCGAATGTGATAGTAATTTTCAAGGTTTACTAAAGGTGGTGCACTTTGCTTGGACGTCGATTGTCTGGGTAAAAATTCGGGTTCACTCATGTCATCTTCAAAATCACTGGCATGAATTTGAGCCAAGACTTCAGCTACTGTACTAGGCGATACATTACGTTTCTGTCTCTTACTGTCTTTTCCTTTCTCCACAACATGATGCGGCCTTTTCATCTTGTCTGCAAAAAGTCAAATGACTACCTTTTAAAGACCATAACTCCTATATATTCATGTCCGATCCGTGCATATATAAATGGTCAGTGTCTAACCTTTCAGTATTCATTTCACTCTCACATTGACCAGAACGATGGAAGAACCTACACAAGTGGAACTTCTCATCAGAGCTTTACGTGGGGTCATACGAAAGTTTTCTTCAGACCAGCCTACGGCCTACTCTCCCTCCTATCGAGATAAAAGTCAAGATACTTGCTATATCTGTAAGAAGAAAGGACATTGGGCTACAGAATGTTCAGATCGTGACAAAAACAGAAAAGGTACCAATAGAGACAAAAGTCAAGATACCTGTTATTATTGTAAAGAGAAAGGACATTGGTCTCCAAACTGCCCTAAGAAACAACAGGAACAGGAGGAGGGGGAAAGAAATTCTGAACAGGAGGAAGAGGAGGAAGAGGTACCCTCCCCCAAGGAAGAACCCCGACACGTTCACAAAAACAAGAAAAGAAGACAAAACGAAAGTGAAGAGGAAGAAGAAAAAGCTGTGACAGTAAAGAAAATGAAAAAACAGAAAGAGTGAAACAGAAGAAAACCTATGAACTTTTTAAAAGTGGTATTGTGTTATGTTATGTTGTGATCTTGAATTGTAACATTTGTACTAGAATACACCAGAGAGAAAAAAACGTAAGTGTCTCTTGGTTTTGATTTGATAGAATAATCACCTACGCTCACACATTCATTCACTCACACATACATCATGGGTTTTAAAAAAATAATAAAAAGGACATTTGAGTTTTCATTGAAATAGGCAATTGAAATAGTATTTCTTTTCGAAATAATTGGAGTGGCCCTGAAAAGGACCGTTGGTGTTTTGTGTGTTTAAAACAAAACAAACTCAGAAACGGGACGAAATCCTCTTCAGCTGACTTAAGCCTTTGCCACGGCCAAGGCCTACTTCGGGACTGGTGGTTCCTGTCAATGATTTGGTAGAAATCACTAACGGTGGTATGGCAGACGTAGTCACAGAGAGATCGGGTTGTTTCGCTCGAGAAGGTCTTTTTCTCTTCGGTCGTGATAAAGAAGTCTGATACATTTGTTTCAGACTCCTTAACTCTGCTAAAATATCTAAAAGTACCGTCGTGACCGTTTGATTTTCACTATTCTCTTTCTGTCCTTAGTCTTCATTCTTCTCTGTTGTTGCTGTTGCTACTGTTTCTTCCTGGTGTTTCCTTCTTGCTTCTTCTTCCTGCTGTTGAATAAGAAAAGCTTGTTCTTCTAATTTCTGTTGTTGTAAAAATCGCTCCAATTCTTCTTTTTGTCTTTGCTTAAAATCATCGACGTGTACATAAGAAGAAGCAGAAGGCAACGAAGGTTCCGGAATAAATTCTTGTGATGTTAAAAAATCCACAATATCCCAGTTAAAATCAACTTCTTCTGGCTGTAGATTTGTCATGACTTTAGTAGTCACTGTTGGCCCATGACTTGCTGTCTCTACTCCTAGCTCACCCCAATTCATCGTCTTCTTAGTGTCCGCCATTATTGACAACTCTGTCTTATCGATTGACTGCGCACATGAACAGGCGCTAGTACCTCTATATAGAAAAGGTGACGTCACAGACTGCTCTCTTCCGATTGGATGGCTGTGACTGACTTTTGTAACGCACGTTTGGATTGGTCGATACACTCAATCCGTTTCGATCCGCTCTTCCCCTATAAATAACCGCAGTTCACGGCATTCACTTCACCTGTTTCTCATCACAAGATGTGAACTAACGTTGAATCTTCTACCCTTATTTCTACCATGCTGTTTCGGACTGACATACCCATGTATGTCAGATCATCATGGAGTGTCATTCATATGACGGAGACAGCCTTTTGGAAGAGAAGGGTATACGTAGAAAGACAAGGTTGCTTAAAGAGAGTTCTCTTCTATGGACCCACAGTAAGGAGAAGTTTAAGGAAGAGAAGAAGATCTGTGAGATGTCCTCTGTGTTAACAAGATACTGTTAACAATACACATAACGGTCCTTTTCAGGGCCACTCATAGGTCTCGAAAAGATAGTAGCTTTCTTTGCCGCCATTATTTCCCTTGTCCCTATATAGGCCCACCCTGTTCCATTTCCCTTGACGCTATACAGGCCCACCATGTTCCATTTCCCTTGACGCTATACAGACCCACCATGTTAAATTTCCCTTGACGCTATACAGACCCACCATGTTAAATTTCCCTTGACGCTATAGTGCCCCAAGCTGTTTTGACTGGATTTTCCCTTGACGCTATATCGCCCCCCATCACTAAATTTAATCGTATTTGAAATTTTTTTTCTCTTGTTTCTTATAATCTGTAAATAGATTGAGTGCAGGATCGAAATATAAAATAACGTTGTATAAAATAATTCCCAGTTTCAAAAACAAATCCGTACACCAGCAAATATATTCCTAGACGTAACCTGTATCTCTCTCTCTCTCTCTCTCTCTCTCTCTCTCTCTCTCTCTCTCTCTCTCTCTCTCTCTCTCTCTCTCTCTCTCTCTCTCTCTCTCTCTCTGTATATATATATATATATATATATATATATATATATATATATATATATATATATATATATATATATAGTAATATATATATAGAGTAATATATATATATATATATATATTACAGTAACCTAAAAATGTAGTAGAAGTTTAACAATACTGCTACCATGCAAAAGGCGTACTTTAAAATCCGGGTACTCTTAGCATACTCTCTGACAGATAGCAATGCCACTTGGTTAAAGTTTACGGATGTAATTCTGTCATCTCTGTCACATCGTACAATTTCAAGGTGATTTCATAGTTTCAGGCATGGTAGCGAATCCACGGAAGATGACCCTCGTTCTCGAAGACAGTTGTCCGCGTTTTTTGTGTAGCAAGTGGCTGTTGTGATGGTCCGGATTTATGAAGATGTTCGACACACGGCGAAGATATTTATGTTGTCACGAGTATTGATTGGTCAGTTGTTAATGAAGAATTGTTTGCATCCCAGACAGGTTTTGCGCAAGATGTGTTCTACATTTGCTGACAGTCTTGGGTTCAAATCGCATACTCCCCAGATACCAAAAGAGTGACCATAGACGTTTGAATAAGACTGTAACGGGCGATGAAATATGGTTACTGAGCAAAGGACATACCTAAATGGTCATGTATTTAAGCCACACTGGTCACTACACTACATTAAAATCTCATCGGTCAATCCTACACATCATACCTCAAATTTATACTGAAGCTTTCATTCGAACAACTTCGACTACTTACCACGAAACTATTTCGACCGAGACGTTGCGAATAGAAATGCAGTTCGATGCATTTGCAACTTTTTGGTCAGTCCTATAAAGTTACATCGTGGTCGTGAAGAATAGCTTCTTTTTTTGTTGGTCTTTATAGCACTTTTGATACATAATTGATGTACACAGAGACAGTCAACCCAGGCTGGCATGATCGGGTAGCGAAACCACGACTCATTGATTATTAATCGGAGGTTCTACCAACTGAACTACCACAGCTACATCGGAAAAAATTAATAAACATGGTATGAATATAGTGTAGTTGTTTTGTAAATTGTTACGCCATTGTACATCTCAGTCTTACTTTCAGAAGAAACAAAACAACAACAACAAAGTGGTCTGAATGTGGTCACTAACGTTGGTCAATAACCTCGGCTTTACAACGTCATGTTTAATCTGTCACTTCAGAATGGACCTGTACATTTTGGACAATATTTGGTGAAGTTAAACATTTTACTTCTTAATTCTTGTGGCAATTATTTAAACAATTGTAGGTATTTGGTATTTTTTTTAAAGAAATAATCTAGGTGCTGCTCGGAATCATATTTTTTGCAATGTATGAATTCTGCTGCTTTCAGTTTAAATCGAAAAACTACGTGGTCTATTGACCAAAGCGAGGATATAAACCTTTAGCAATAGCGAGTCTTAGTTTCCATAATACAAAATAGAAATATCTGTTTTAAAACATAACCTGCATTCATTTTATCTGATTTGTTTATATTTTTGTTGACAATTCGTGTATGACTGACTGACTGACTGACTGACTGACTGACTTTATTTCCTCTTCAGTAGAGATTACATCAGATTAATCAAATTCAGGATAATACAAAATCATGAAATACAACACAAAAGAATATAATTGAAACAAATTGGAAACGTATACCAGTGTAATTATCAATGTAGTTCTTTCTACATGACATATATGTTTATGCATACATACATACACACACACACACACACACACACATATATATATATATATATATATATATATATATATATATATATATATATATATATATATATATATATATATATATATAATGTACACACATACACATACATATATATGTACACACCTAAACACATATTTACACATACATATATACACACATATACACACATTTATACATATATATGAGGAACAGCATGAAATCCTTCTCAAAGGAATAAAGATAGCAAAAGGTGACACTCGTATATTATATGAGCCAGAGAGCATTATATCTCCGTGATCTGTAATACATCAAAATTGCGGAATTTGACAACAGCAGAATATTTGTTTTTGTTTGTTTTTTTCAAATTAATTTATTTATTTATCTAAATTAACTACTTATTATTGCTGTTATGTTATGACATGTTGGTTGAGAGTAGGGAATGCATTTTATTGTAAAATGAGGTTATGCTTTTTGCCGTTACCAACATGAGTTTATCCCATACATCATCGTCGATAGACGACAAGCAATCTACTCTGCTTCCAAGAAGTGTCTCCAATAGTATATCGTCTTCTTGATTAAATAAATTAACCCCGTCTCTCACCTCTAAAGTGTCAATCACCCTCTCAAAGAAGACGTTTCGTTCTTCAAGGAGCTTTTCACAACCTAAGATAAGATGTTTCGCTCTGTCGTCAGTCTCTTTTCCACAGAGTTTACATATCATAACTTTTCCAACAGGCATGATATATAGTTTCACTATTTCAGAGAGAGGCCATAACATAGATGGAAATTTACGTCCAAGAAACCATATACTGCTTGGTTTTAAGTCCAAATGAATGTTTCTGAATTGAATTAAATCGCTCCTTAGTTCAATATCTGTATTCCAGGTAGATTCTTCGATGTTTTGAATATTATCAATAATATTCCGATTCCAAACAAGTTTACCTTCGGTTTGTACTCTTACTGCATAGTCTAAGAGAACACTTCCCATACCATATTTCTTGAATATTTTGTCAATATCTGCTATAAACCCCGTCTGTCTAATTGGGTTGGTCAAGTACTGACATAAACGCAAAATGAAAATCTTTTTCCAGATAAGAGTCCAATCGCCCCTACACAGCCGGTTGAGAAAGCACAATTTCATCTTGTCAATGTATGCTTCCATTGACCAGAGTCCTAAGGTACTACGCGTAGCCTCTATGGGCGAATATTTATCGAAAGCTTGCATACGTCGCGCTGCATATCTCTGACATAGCTCAAGTTCTTCTATATTGGTGTTTGTCATATTCGACCATAATTCACATCCATATAGGACTGAAGGTAGAATGATTCTTTTCCAGATTTTTATACTTATTAGAGGGTTCATTCCTCGGTCTCTGATACCAATAAAATAAAAAGAGTTTAATAAGTGTTTACCTTTATCGCATGCTTCTTTTATCGCATCGTTAGGTTTAAAGATTTACGTTAGAGGTATGCCGGCATATTTCTTACTTTTGACTACTGGAATTGGCGATTTGTCGAATAGAAAAACAGGGATATCATTTCTTCTTTTGTTTGTAAAGAGGATGCTGCAACTTTTATCTGCGTTATATTTCAATCTCCATCTTTTCGCATAATTAGAGATTGTATCGAGCAGATGCTGCATCGAATGATGCGAATTAGCCATTACAGTTGTGTCATCCGCTAATAAGACACACGGCAGGTGGAGATCGACAAGATTTAGGCCTCGCAAAGTGTGATCTAAATCAGTGATCAAATCGTCTATCATAACGAGAAAGAAACAAGCGGACAAGATACGACCCTGCCCTACACCCTGCTTAATATTGAAATATTTGGACAATTTGCCCGCAAATAAAACAGAACTAGTTACTCCCTTAAACGAGTCTTTCATGATGCGCCACGTCTTCCCTTTAATGCCAAGTTTGTACAGCTTGTAAAATAACCCATTGTGCCAGACTGTATTGAATGCCTTAGCATTATCAAGAAATGTTGCATAGACAGGAGTATCTTTATCCATATAGTAGCATATAGATTCTTTGATACAAAATGCTGCAGTGATACTGCCACAATTATTCCTAAAACCTTGTTGCATTGGATTTGGAAAATTAATGTGCTTAGAAAATATAAGTAGTCTATTATATATAATTTGCTCTAGGATTTTCTGAAGCACTGGAACTATAGTTATATCACGGTAGTTATTCATATCTAATTTGCTTTTTCCCCCTCCTTTAAATATTGGTATTACTAAACCTTGTTTAAAATGGCATGGGTACTCCTCGGCCTCGTACACTTTTTTGAAGACAGTTTCAAGTAACTGTACACTGCTTTGAGTGTCCGCAAACAGTAAATGCTCGGCAACAATACCGTCGTGACCACATGCCTTATTTTTACTGAGAGAACTAATTGCACTACTGATTTCTTCTCTAGTGGGAATTTTGTCAAGAACTTCATCAAAGTGGGAATGGGTTTCTATACTCTGTTTTTTAACCTCTGCTAAGACCATCTGGTAATGATTCTTATCGTACAAATAGGTATTGTCAGGTAATGATAAAATGGAAAAATGATTTGCCCATAAGTCTCTTATAGAGTCGTGGTCACGTACAATTGTTCCGTTAGATTCAATTTCGTATATGTAACCACGTTTATGTCTTTTATTCCGTATAAACTTATAGAAAGTAGAAATATCGAGCTCTGCAGCCTTTTCAAGCTCACTGAACTGTTCTCTGTCATACATTCCTTTTGCTCTCAGTAACTCTTTTCCAAAACATTTCTTCGCTTTCTTATAGTTCGCGTATGACTGAAATTCCCATCCTCTTGGCCTACCATCAGAGATCCATACCCTACGTTTCAGCCTCATTTCTGTATGAAACTTTTTTACGTTTAGTAATTTCCAATAGGGGTTAGCGTATGGGCAAAACCTTTTTATGGGCAGAAACCTAGAAGCTGCGTCATGTAAAATCTTTACCGTGTCTTGAATAATACTATCAATATCGACATTTGTCACTAGTTCTGCCTTATGCAGTTGCGCTAAAAATTCATTGCGTGTTGCTTCCTTATACCTATTTATTTGTTCTGCCGATGCTTTCTTCCAATTTATGGAGGGAATTATATGCTTGTCAGCCATGATTATATTATATGCAAGAGGAATGACCAACTCTATTTTTACAGGATGATGATCTGAAATGTTCAAAGGATGGTCATCAATTATTTCGGCCTTAACCACTAAATCGAATTTGTCTTTTTGCAATAGAATATGGTCTATCAACGATTTGGATTTACCATCGATTGAGAAAAATGTAAAGTCAGGTCCTTCACAAATAGATTGACTATTAACGGATATTAAGTGCCTATCGGTCAGAAACTTTTCTAGAATAGCACCTCTAGCGTTTGTTGTTAGACAGTTCGTTTTGAAGCTAAGCAGTGAACTTAACTGGCCATTGAAATCACCCGCGAGTATGGGAATGCCTTCTTTACAGAACATATCAAACTGGTCCTTTAATTCTTCCATTGTTTCATAGTAACTTGCAATAGGAAAATTAGTTGATGGCAAAAGTGCTCCGAATACAAAATATTTCAATTTATCATTACATATCACTTCTATTCCTAAGACTCTATCACTGCCGACGCTCAACAAAGGATTAACGCAGAGTGACTTCCTATATAGGATTGCTATTCCCCCAAACCCTTTATGTCTTATCCTTTCTTCGAAATTCACTTTTAACCTATTGTCAGAGCGTGAGAAAGATTTAAACTGTGGATGTAAATTGTCTAGAAAGTTGAGTTGCTCCGGAAGAAGCCAGTGCTCAGTAAGCACTGCAATATCTACCTCATTTAGCAAAGAGTACAAGTATGGTGCACCATACATAGCTCCTTTTACGTTCCATGTCATCAGACGAAATGTATGACTAGACATTTGTTGACTTAAAAAATAGATTTTCAACACAAGTAGTACAATGACTATAAAGTAGTTGACCATAATTTATACATATATATGCGACTTACTACCCCTTTATATAGTTCCAACTGAACCTCTTGGCGTCCTTATCACCGTAATCCTCATACCATTCTCTTGCCCATACAAAATCTGGCCAAAAACCTTTCTCTAAAACCTTCTCAAAGTCTAAGTCATCTACTGTGACTAAAGCAGTAAAAGTGTCCTTTCCTCCTCTTACACGCCAGTGCTTTAAGATCTGAGAGTCAATTATTTCTATTCCTTTGTTTCTGGCGTGCTTTTCTATACAAGTTCTCATCTCTTCTCTCGTTCTGTCAACCGGTATCCTGGACATTAGAACTCGACGTTCATAAGAGTTCCTCACTCTTTTTTGAGGTCTGCAGTTTCTGTTAGTTGTGATGACATCGATTGTTTTGCTTCCTTTATCCAAGTCTTTTGATGAGGTGGCTGAATTTTTTTTGAATGGTGATCTTCTTTCCCTGTTGATGTATCTTGCATTTTCCCGTACTGAGTATTTCTGATCATGATGATAACCACGTTCTCCATTATCTTCAATTACTGTCAATTCTTCAGTTGAGGTACTGGGTATTGTGGACGGAGTCAGAACCACTCCTTCCCTTGAATCAGTGGATTTCAAGAGACCGCCTTTGTTCTTCTCCGTATAATCCGTTTGGTCCGATAAATACTTCCGTCGTTTTGTACGATCAAGATTTAGAGCAGTTCTCACATTCACCATATTTGCTGTTTGTGTTTCAGCTGAAGGTTTGACCATACGCACTATATCAGCTAGTGTTATTTGAGTCTGTGCATCGCATTTCGTGCTTACATTTTCTTTATCCTTATCACATACTCTATCTTCGAGCAGTTGATGTAAAAACAGTTGGTGACCTTTAATACTTTCCAACTGGTTATTCTTCTCCCTGAGTGATATTCTCAAGGCCAGATTGTCTTTAGATAACTTATTTTCTTCCTCTTTGCATCTTTTTAATTCCAATTGTAGTCTAGTAACATCAACATCTCTAGTGTGCAGTTCTTTACGTATCTTGTCAAGCTCAGTTTTCAATTCATTTCTGATGTCATCTTTCATTTGTTGAATACTGCTTTGTATAAAATGTTTTAGATCTATTATCTTGTATAAATTCTCTATTGTTACGGAACTGTCATTTTTATCATTTAAAAGAGATGATACTGAATTGCGTTCGGAGTTCTGCATCACCTGTTCTGGTTCTGATTCTGATCGCTGTGACTGCTTGTTAGATCCTTTTCTTTTAGATACTCGGCTCCCATATGTACTACTATCATGCATACCCGTGCGTGGTTTCTTTCTCGACGCGAGGCTTTTCACTTCAGATAAGTTGTTATCTCCTGCTAAGAAATGGTATAGAATAAATATATCCTCAGCTAATCTCTCCTCTAGAGGCGCACTATCACATCTTACTGTCCTCTCAACTATACAAGTCACAGGATAATTACTGTTTTCCAATTTAGCCAGGTCATGTAGTGATAGTCTGATATCTTTTAAATTCTGCTCATCCAATTCCAAACACATCTTCTTTTTGAAATCATCTCTGTCCAAAGTTCCAAATTTAGAATCGATTTGAAGGTATATATTTTTCTCAGTCTGAGTTGCTATCAAGTCTTCTTCTAAATCTGACTTTTCATCACCACTGTACCGCTCATCTATTTCTAGCTCGTCATCCATGTTCGTAGTTCACATCATCTATAATATCCTACTGATAAAGCATTTTGGTACTTTTCTAATGAAAATCTCCCAAATTTTAACCAAAAAAACAAAATTATAACAAATCCTCCATGTTTCATATATCACTCAATCGCCTCTAATTGTTAGGAAATTAGTCAGAACTATATATTCAATGATGAGCATTCTGATTACTCAAACTTAAATTACAAAAATTACATACTGCAGATTATCTGCAGTTTACAAAATTCATACAAACGGCAGTTTGCAACTCAAATTTGTTACACAAACACAATTGATTGACACTCATTGATTATTAATCGGAGGTTCTACCAACTAAACTACCACAGCTACATCGGAAAAAAATAATAAACATGGTATGAATATAGTGTAGTTGTTTTGTAAATTGTTACGCCATTGTACATCTCAGTCTTACTCTCAGAAGAAACAAAACAACAACAACAAAGTGGTCTGAATGTGGTCACTAACGTTGGTCAATAACCTCGGCTTTACAACGTCATGTTTAATCTGTCACTTCAGAATGGACCTGTACATTTTGGACAATATTTGGTGAAGTTAAACATTTTACTTCTTAATTCTTGTGGCAATTATTTAAACAATTGTAGGTATTTGGTATTTTTTTTAAAGAAATAATCTAGGTGCTGCTCGGAATCATATTTTTTGCAATGTATGAATTCTGCTGCTTTCAGTTTAAATCGAAAAACTACGTGGTCTATTGACCAAAGCGAGGATATAAACCTTTAGCAATAGCGAGTCTTAGTTTCCATAATACAAAATAGAAATATCTGTTTTAAAACATAACCTGCATTCATTTTATCTGATTTGTTTATATTTTTGTTGACAATTCGTGTATGACTGACTGACTGACTGACTGACTGACTTTATTTCCTCTTCAGTAGAGATTACATCAGATTAATCAAATTCAGGATAATACAAAATCATGAAATACAACACAAAAGAATATAATTGAAACAAATTGGAAACGTATACCAGTGTAATTATCAATGTAGTTCTTTCTACATGACATATATGTTTATGCATACATACATACACACACACACACATATATATATATATATATATATATATATATATATATATATATATATATATATATATAAATGTACACACATACACATACATATATATTTACACACCTAAACACATATTTACACATACATATATACACACATATACACACATTTATACATATATATGAGGAACAGCATGAAATCCTTCTCAAAGGAATAAAGATAGCAAAAGGTGACACTCGTATATTATATGAGCCAGAGAGCATTATATCTCCGTGATCTGTAATACATCAAAATTGCGGAATTTATGTATGTATGTATGTATGTATGTATGTATGTATGTATGTATGTATGTATGTATGTATGTATGTATGTATGTATGTATGTATGTATGTATGTATGTATGTATGTATACATGCATGCATGTATGTATGTATACATATATGAGATACAATTTTATATTCTCTACAAATAAAAAGTTTCAAACGCATAATAGTTGGAAAAATAATTATTTAATTTTTTTAAAATCAAATGCAAAATCCTGAATCACTGTATGTTTGAATTTTTACAGTTTTATTTTCCCCGTAACTCGTGTTAAGTGGAGTTATTTTTTTAGATAATCAAACAAAGTTTAAAATACGATACCTGACTCTACATCCAAATCTATATCGAAAGTGTTACACACATCCTGGTCACGTTTCTTTGTATTAGGTCTTTATAATAAAAAAGTAGTGATAAACAAAATTATTAACTCATATTTTAAAAGAAATCCCTTTGGAATCAATTTAGTTGAATTAAATTATAGTTTTAATTGTGTATTTGAATTATTCCTTGGAATTACAAAGTGGTCATTGAGTTTTGGGCTAAAACACTAGTGTTTTATAATTGTGAATTTATGCAAAGAGTTTCTATAATAGTATCATTGTTTTCAGCAAGACTAATGGCACGTAGGCCAACCATTGGTACATCAGCACATTGAAGACTTTTAATTCATTTGGGATTATCTATCATTTTGGACTTGACATAGAACATCTTGGATTATTTGGTATTTAATTGACAATACAGTTAAGTTCCTCTAAAATGTTCTTTTTTATAAATTAGAGAATGAACTTATGTGTTGAATTTTGCAAAAGTTGTTGGTTTTGCATTAAAGACCATAGAGTAGTAACACGTGTATACAAACAAACAGACATAGAGACCGACAGATATACGAGCATAAAGCATCTCAGAAACATGCATCGATAAATATGTATATAACTACTACATGTCTGCAGATGCATATATTCAGTAGGAGGTATATGATTGCCAACTTAGCGTACTTTAATATCCTGTAAGTAAATGTTAAGAGTGAATCGATGTATATGCCGAGGAATAAATTTCAACTGAAATCAATGTTCCAAGAAAGATAACTCGAACAATATCGTTATTAAATAAAGTGTAATTAACCTCCCTTAAATAAGAATAACAACTCTCTTCCTTGCATACATAATAACAAAACCGACTCGTAATTCTCTCTTGCCAAGGATGCTTTTAGAAATCAGGATCTCTCTCTCTCTCTCTCTCTCTCTCTCTCTCTCTCTCTCTCTCTCTCTCTCTTTCTCTCTCTCTCTCTCTCTCTCTCTCTCTCTCTCTCTCTCTCTCTCTCACACACACACACACACACACACACATACGCACGCGACTACGTTTGGTCAGAAGATATTTATCAATGTATATTTTATCAAAATGAGATCAGACTCATTTTAAAGTCCATGTAATTAATACAAAGTAAAGACACTTTCAAATTCAGATTTTCGTTTCTGTGAAATTTTAGCAGATTAGCGTATCTACAAATTGGCAAATGATCATTGAAAGTTAAATCATCCGGTTTAATAGATTTTTTTGTTGTTGGAGTGATATGTTCCTTCTTCCAGCCATGTTTTTGTTTCGCTTTTTTGTTAGTCTTGGTATATGAAAATTCTATTAAAAGTATATGTATGTTGTAATTAACTATTCCGCCCCCGCCTACACGTTGAAGTGGTAGCTGAAATCTTCGGTCTAGTTACAATAAAACACTTATTTATTACGTACGATTCAGGTATAATTAATTTCAAGAAGAACCTTTGGAGTGCATTCAGATTTGTACAAAGTCTAGGAATATTAATAAATAAATCAGTCACCTGACTTTATATGTTTTAGTGAGGTTTGAGAAATAAAGGTAGCGAAAATAAGCAATGGTACTAGGTGATATTAAGTTGGTATCATACCCTGGAGTAAGCAGAAATAATTATACCCCTCATTAAAACAACGTTACACTGCATTACCCTTTCCCCCCTGAACTGCTCCATTTCTTCATCCGTAAATCCCTCCTAACCGTGGATAAATATACATGTTTATCAGCTGATGTTATTCTTCCCAAAACTGACATAAATGCCAAATTCCTTTGGTTTCCTTCATATTGTCGGATGTATCGTCGTAAACCAGTTACATTTAGTAGGTGAGTGCCCTATCATGTTCCACTAGTTGACGGTTATAATTACAAGAAGTGACTGATTATAACAACAAGACATGGCGCACAAAGGTCCACTTTGATGATCGGTAAACGACAATACATTAAGGGGAGATAACTATCAACCTGACCTGCAGATTATATCAAAACACTGAATAGTTGACTTGTCTTCCCAAATATGGTAAAGGTGCAACATTTTTTGTTGCATACACCTGCCTAAAATAAAATTTACAACAACACAAAATAATACATAAGTGAGGTCAAAAAGGTCAATATTTTTCTATAGGTATAATAAAGCAAAATATAACATTAACATTCACTTGACCTGACAGGTTAGTTGAATTTCATAGAATAAAAAGTTGATGTACCACACCCCCAAAATTTATACAGGAATTGTTCTTGTCCGAAAGTCAATTTTGAGAACAAGGTGAGAATACAGTGCACGCACAAGCCCTGGGTAATAATTTTGAGAAACAATATGTATTTAACAAGCTTGATTCAAATAACAAAGTTGTCATCCTGGCAGTTTTGTTTAGATACTATGCATGGAACAATCTGCTATAAATGACTGGCTCTGCTTCCAAGCCAGCTATTAGTATTTCACTGCAGTGACTACATGAGTTGCACACGCCTCACATCAGTTTCAAGAATGACAGAATTCGGAAAGACCAAATTCACAAATATACTCATATTCATGTTTATAACTATTACCCAAGAATATATCAAAAATCACATCATAACCATACGTTAAGAAATTTGTCTGGAGCCAATTTACGAATCTGCCCCCTGTCACCAATGCAGTTGCAAAGAAAAAAAAAGTACCTTTATCAACACCGTTAAATAAATAAACATTTATAATAATATACACTTTCATATTGGGACTGGGTTGCTAAGAAAAAAAGTTACAAGCGAGCAAATATGAAAATTTAAATTTCCATTTAATTTTACCAGAAACAGACCAATACAAGACGATAAAATTAAACTCTTTTCTTTTTTCGACAAGACCAGTCGCGAAACAGTCTACTCAAACTGGTTGTGGCACCACAAATTGCAGCCCAATTCTGACGGAAACAAGTTGTTTTCCTGGAGTATGAAACGGTCTGGATAACAACCGGATGCCTTCTTACATGTTCTGGTCACCGAATCAAACGTAAAAACGACAACTTGGGGAGCGTCAGACGGGCAGTTAAATACTTGTGCTGGCGTTAAACAATCACGGTTTACTGAAAAGAAAGGAAGTGATGTATTTATTATTCCTTAAATCATGTTGCTGTGTATCGTATAGTCCTCTACCAACGCACAAACGACGAAAGGAAACAGTTGAAGTATTCGTCCTTTTTCCATTCACACGATGTCATAACTATTTAAATTCGTTCTTGCAATTGTATATCGTTAAATATTAAGCACAACTTGTATTCGGCACCAAATTGCCTTGATTGTGCTGATGTACAGTTAAATGATTTTTAATACGTGCGTAACTGTAGTATCCATCACGTTAGCCTACGGGTCAAATTTATGTTTCCGGTATGTGAAAACATTCGATTTCTTCAGACTTTATCCTTAGTTCTATTTCACAACTCTTGATCCCACTAATGTAATAAAGATGAGAAAATAAAGCATGAAAGGTTTTGATTCTTTAAAACAAGTTTTAAAAAGTATGAAGTAACGCAATTTTTTGTCTCCAGAAACAAAACAAGAGTTTCACGATTGAATATGCTGTCAAAAATAAAGGAACTGTAAGGACAAATTCCCAGTCAATATATTCACTCATAAGACGAGTCAATTAGCAAATTGCACAGACCCAGATCTGCTGTCACAGAATGCGCCAGCACATTTGGGTCTGACAAGTTTGTTAGGAGCGATCAGTCCAACAAACTACACAGATACTGACCGGGAGGCGCATTATGCTACAGCAGATCAGGATATTTGTTGTTTGCAATTTGATTCATCTTATAAGCGAGTAAATACGGTACCTGGACGAGTAAATAATGATTCTTGCTGATTAATACAAGCCATGATGGATGTTATGTTATTGTTACATGGTTGTTGTTGTAGGGTTTAAAGCCATTTTTCAGCACACGATAGGCTGTATATGGCGGATAGTATTAATGGTGGAGGAAGAAGCTACGGGAAAAAACCCAGAAAGAACCACCGACCCACGAGAAGCTACTGGCAAGCTTTCTCACATACCGACATTGGCCGAATATGAGACTCGATCCCACGCATACAGCGGTGAGATGGCAATGATCCGTAACGGACAGCGCATTAAAAAGACTGCCACTCCGGGGCCCCTAATATTGTTACATGGATGAAGAAACGTTGTTACCACAGATAAAACCAAAAACAGATTTTAAAAAAACTGCAGTTTTTTGTTGTTTGAAAGAACAAAAATATATATTTTTAAATTATTCTAACATTCGGCATGGAATCTTTATACGACTCATCGATCTTCAAATGGTTTGTAATTATTGTTTAGTTCAAAGCTATGATCTGAGAATATAAAATAAATCGTGAAAATAAAGGACAATAATGTTACTGTTAGAACTCAAATCTGTTAAATGTTGTATGTCTGTTAGCATGTTTGTTAGTTTGTTTGCTGCTTGTTATTTCGTTATTCATCTAGTCGTCTTACTTCCCAAATCAACTAAGGGGGTGGAGTTACAATCATGGTAGATGACAATCGAGAGTAGAACAAGGATGGCTTTAGGCTGCATCTTCAATCTGGAAATGAGAAAATCAAAATGTAGTATACAGGGTTATATGGAACACTGTCGTCATCACAACTTCAAACACCATCTTATTAATATTGTGCTATCGACCCTGAATGATGCATGACAAGTATTTCTCGAAGCACTATACATTCATATTGTAATTTAACAGTTTTAAAAACATGCAATTCTCTTTTACGTTTCCACCAAGGTCATCTAGTAAATTTATAAAATCACCAATTATTATAAATATTACTTCAAGCAAATATAAAACCAAATATAAACATTTATTCTAGACCTTAATCCCTCAAACTTCTACCCTCAAAAATAAATATAAAAACACATACTAAAGATTTGTTAAATTTATAAGCCTGGCGACAGACCTATGTTTCTTGCTAAATGTACTCAATATATTTAGTTCAAACTAACTAGAGTTTGTGATAATTAGCAATTGGACTTCCGTTTTATGAAACGAAAAAGTACTAATTTTGAAATTCAGGAATTTAATGCATTTTGACAATTACATGTAGTCCCTATAATAAAAAAACACGACTCAGGAAGCGTATTTTGGGCTTCCAGTCTGTGCACCTGGCTATGTATTCAAATGCATATATAACAAGTATATTAACGAATAATAAGACCCAGTCCATGTACTTTACGCTGTATGCAAATTCACATATTTACAAAAAATATTAATGAATCTAAACAGACTGAGCCTATGCACTTTATGTTTACGCAAATTAAGTTGCATGTAAAACTAGGTAAATCGTGCATGTTGAGAGCTGTCGACATTTTACAGGATTTATAAAATGATTATACGAATAATGCGTCACAATAATAACAAGTGAGAAAATATGTGACTCTTGTATGCTGGAAAGATCACCTCTTTGCAAATGTGGTGTCTCAGTCTGTTTATGAGCACGCACCTGTTATGAATAGGCACTTACTAATCTGAAAGACGATTTATATGTTTTCTTTTTAATTTAATATTTAAATCAGCGTTTTCTTTATCGTTTGAATTCCCCCCCCCCCCTTGAATAATGCTATTTATACATGCTTTGAACAATAAACATGTACTAGGGTGATTTAGTGTAATCAAGGAAAATGAGTTATACATGCCACATTAATGTGATCCATGACTATAATGCAGATTTAATGTTTTAGACCACTCAGCCACTAGCTCCCCCCCCCCCCCATATATGTATTAGAGGATAAAAACATTGAGATATACGTATTGGGAAGTACAACGGAAGATATAAAAAATGAAATGTTTAACGGCACAGTAGCAATCCGACGACTATCTCGTGCCCGACACCAATCCCTTGCAGAGGCTATGGAGTAACGTGTCTTACAAAGGAAGAGACCACGACAGCTGACTTTGTTCTTGTAAGGATAAGAACCCACGACATTTGGACCGTGTGGTTGATATACCACCATCAATAGATAGATCGACATGTTGTTGTTCTTGTGGGGTTTAACGCCAATTTTCAGCACACAATAGGCTCATGGCCGCCAGTATTATTGGTGGAGGAAGAACCCGAGGAAAGATAGATCGACATACATGCATACAACACACACATACCCCCCCACACACATATACATACATACATACATACATACATACATACATACATACATACATACATACATACATACATACATACATACATACATACATACATACATACATACATACATACATACATACATACATACATACATACAGCTTTCTGACTTATATAGGATATGTTTTACCACAGATTGTCACCTCCTATTCTTTTTCTCTTAACGTTTCATGTTGTTCAATATATATCAATGTGTACAGGAATGCGTATACACATACGTGATTGTGTCCATTGGTATGCACGTCCATATGAGTGCATGTGTATGTATGGGTATGTGTGTATGTAAACGTATGCATATATGTGTGTATGTATGTATATAAGGGTATGCGCGTATATGTATATATGTGTATGTATATATGTGTATGTGTGTCTAAAGAAAAAAACAATATATATATATATATATATATATATATATATATATATATATATATATATATGTGTGTGTGTGTATATGTGTATGTATATATGTAGATGTGCATATGTATGTATATATGTGTATTTATGTATTTTTGTATGTGTATATGTATCTGCATGCGTATGTATGTATGTATGTATGTATGTATGTATGTATGTATGTATGTATGTATGTATGTATGTATGTATGTATGTATGTATGTATGTATGTATGTATGTATGTATGTATGTGTATGCAAATATGTGTATGTACGCGTATATATGTATATGTATGTATATATATATATAATTGTATGCGTATATGTGTGTATATGTATATATATATATATATATATATATATATATATATATATATATATATATATATATATATATATATATATATATATATATATATATATAGTGTTCTCCACCATCTGCAATTAGTCCTTCTGTTATAATAAAGCCGATTACATTGCGGTTTAAAAATACATGTCTTTGAACTGATTACATTGATCTTTTGAAAAAGAATAAGCGCATACTTGCGAAGTGGTCTTCTCGGCCTTGTTATGACTGCGTCATTTAATTTGATGAATCAGATGTGGTTTGTGATCTTTCTAAAGCACGTGAAAGTGAGACATGCAGTCTGGTACTAATCAAATGATTGACCTTCGATCAATGTTTTCTTGCAGTTCACAAACCTCCTTCAATTTCAATTTTATATTCCAAGACAGGATTGAGACACAAAGTCTGCTGCGAATCAAGATGTTACATCTATTGCAAAACTCAGTATTGCAGCTCCATAAATCTCAAAAACTCAAAACAATGGATTTAAGGACAAGTTTCGTTCGGGCTTTGGCAGGACCAGGTTGACAAATGTCCTGTCTTGGACTCAGATCGGTGATAATAGTAACAACATACAGCCATTGACAGACGACAAATGGTTCTTAGTGGTCATGTGACAGGTGGGCTAATGTCGCATGAAGGGGAATATATCACACCGAACATTACCATCAAACGCCACTACATTATTTGGATCTTGTTAATGTTATCCATTGCAATTTTTGAACATTGTGTCTTCTATATGCTTAATAGTTCCCCAAAACAACTAAAGGCAACATATTTTCTCTATATTGGTTATTTAGCTATCATTCAATTGTAAAGTAAGGTAATTTTGGGTCCATTGTCTTTGAAGAAATATATTTATAGTGAATATACTGACAGTTGCATGTCGTTGAAAATATAATTTATGACGGTAAAATGTTGAGTAATTTGTTTTAAAAAGTATAATATGGGGTTTAATGTGGGGTCTGGTGCCATTATATTTATTAAATTAGTTTAAACCGAGAAAAATAACCAGGCGACTGAAACTTTTGAAAAAACATACAATAAATATCTCGAGAGTAGACTGATATCATACAACGTAGATTACTGCTGTGTACGGCTGACATGGAAAAGCTTTCCAATCCACAGCTGTCAAATGGATACTTTGTGTGCGGTTGATTTGAAATAGCTTTCCGACCCACTGCTATAAAATGGATACTTTGTGTGCGGGTGATTTGAAATAGCTTTCCGACCCATTGCTATCAAATGGATACTTTGTGTGCGGTTGATTTGAAATAGCTTTCCGAGCCATTGCATAAAATGGATACTCTGTAGACGTTCGATTTGAAATAGCTTTCCGAACCACTGCTATCAAACGGATACTCCGTATACGTTTGATTTGAAATAGCTTTCTGAACCACTGCTATCAAATGGATACTTTGTGTAGAGCTGACATTGGGAACGATATCCAAATCATGGTTAGGATAGGGATACCTAGGGTACGGCTTAAACGGAATAGCAATGTGCCAATCGTAAAGACAGTGATGCAGTATACGCATGACACTGAAAATGTTTCCGAATCATGGCTATGACAGGGATACCTTACGTATAGCTGCCTTACTTTACGACCCATGGTTATTACAGACATTCATTGACAAGTCTTACAACATATAGCTTCTAAGGCCTGGTACATTGGCATTCTGAGCAGCCATCGTATGCCATGAAAGTTTAGTAAGAACGAATTTCTTATACAATAAAAGCAAATAAGCAGCGGAGAGAGAGAGAGAGAGAGAGAGAGAGAGAGAGAGAGAGAGAGAGAGAGAGAGAGAGAGAGAGAGAGATATTCTATTTATAAAAGCATCCTTGGCAAGCATAATAAAAATGAATACTTACGAAGAAACAAAACAATGGCAGGTACAGACTTGTACACCTGGCTGGTGTTCATCATAATAACTTACTCTTATCAGGCGTCGGATATGTGAAGTTCAAACGTTACTAGATAAAACTTGAATTCAGGTCAATAACGTGTTTCCATCGCCAACTATCCCTTTTGCTGACTCCGAAATGTCCAGATTGACCATGCAACCATTCCTTGATCCCCACACTGGATTCAGTAAAGAATAATACAACTACCAAGACACTTACTTTAACATAATTGATTGTCAAGGTCAGATAATGAGCATCACACTGATCTAAAATAAAAGCATTCCATCTTTGAGCATTTATCTTACGACAAATTTGGTAATTATCTTACAAAGGGAAGTATACTAGAAGTACATCCATCAAGTATAGCTTGCTGGAAGCAGTACACAAATTTGTTTTATAAACCCTACTATAGTATTCACGAATTTTGAATGCCTTATCCGTAATTATTCCTTTCATATGTAGTATAATAAGGATAAAAGAGAGATCCGAAGTTAGGGAACATAATGACGTGTTTTCTTATGAACGCAATATTATGCAAAACTTAACTCTCAATTTTATTTTTTACAACGTGCACAAATGTCCATCGTTATTTTGATTGTAATCAAAGGAAAGTCATTTTGTTCAATTAGGTTCTCTGACTTTCAAGCACGATTTACCTATCTACATTAGATCATCGTGCATTTCTTGAAGAATCTCTAAATTTAAAAATTTAAGAGATAATTTCTGAAGCATTCAGCTGTGATCCACGTTTTATCGGAATTAAAAGCGCGCTTTCAAATAAATATAATGACGATACTGGTATTTGGTACACAAACCACGTCGGTTTTTGTTTTCTCGTGTTTTAGTCAGCGCGTTGGTAAGAGTGACTGGGTAGTGTAACAGTGGTCTGATGATTGACCCTGTACAAGACATTTTTATTTTGTTCACAAAAACTTCCCCGTACACATACACACACATGCGCGCGCAATCGCAATATACTAAAATGGGTATGTGTGTCTGGTAAGGCAATAAATGTGACCTAGATGCGAACTGTAGACGATCCTCTACTTCGGCAAAATATGCAATACGCGTAATATACGATACACGTCTGACTAGAACCACTCATGAGAAAAGGTTCAATAGGAAATATTTCATCAATCCCTTCCTTATTATTTCCTCCTTGGAACTGCGATTTTCAAATGGTTCGGAAAAGCCGCAGGTTAGTTAGATTTGTTTTTGACATTCAAAATATTAAAGCGAAGTCTGACCCACGTTTCTGTCACTGGGAAATAAATAGACGTACAGGTCAAGCAGCACGTGGTCAATTATGGGTCATATGATTGGCACGTGAAATGTACACCCTTGACACATTATATTCAACAGCTAACTAGCCATAAATCTGTTGCAGTGAATGGAAAATGTGCATTCATCATAATTTGGGGACAAAGTTATCAATTACAGAGCATACCTAATAAGTTTACAAAAGCGGCGGTGACAGTAAATTTGCGGATTACCCAGTGCCTATTACCCAAAACCCAAAACCTGCATATTGAAGCCCCGTCACTGCGGATCGTGATTAAAACGTGTGCTGAAGACTCGGTGACATTATTAGATATCATATGTGGGTGTTACTTCATCCTGACCGTAAGACCGTCATAGTTAAAACAATACCTTTTCCAAATAATTTTCACTGACTTTTGTCGATTTTGTTATTTGCAATTTTAAAAAATTGTCTTGTTATTTTGCTTTGTCTTGTACAATATTTGTCTTACTGTCACAGATTATTTTAATAACTTGTTGCAACGTTGTTCTTCACTATATTGGTCTTGTTGGTAGGGATTAATTCAAGTTTAAACGAGTCTTTGGATTTCTTTAAATGGTTCTTGCATCCGACGTACTGCCAATTGTCACGATCACGGCCTTCGTTAATACAAAAGACTATCACCAACATTGTAGTCCATTTTCACCTTTAACGCTTTTATGTATTTCTCAAACTTTGTCATACTGCTGTTATATGTGTTAGTAGCTTCATTGCCTTTTCAAAAGTTTATGATTATGTCGAAACAGTCTTGTATTGCTTAATCCGTTTTCTACGTATAAAATATAATTTTTGAGGCAGATTTTATGAGACTCATTTTCTTATTTAACATTGCGATAACTTCTGATTTTGTATCATCACTATCTGGTAAAATGTGCGTCTATTGTATTGCCTTACATTCATCATAACACCACAACCTTACTCTATACCAAAATCACTCGCAGTCAGGTTGTTCTGCAGTCTTACCTTGTATCAAGACCACACACAGCCAGGCTGTTCTGCAACCTCACCCTGTATCAAGACCACACACAGCCAGGCTGTTTTGAAACGTCACCCTGTATCAAGACCACCCACAGCCAGGCTGTTCTGCAACCTCACCGTGTATCAAGACCACCCAGTCAGGATGTTCTGCAACCTCACCCTGTATCAAGCCCACCCGCAGTCAGGATGTTCGGCAACCTTACCCTGTACCGTGGCCACCTACAGTCAAGCTGTACAATAACCGTACCCTGTATAAATACCACCCACGCCAGGATGTTCTGCAATTTCTCCCTTTTCCAAGAACACCCACAGTCAGGCTGTTCAACAACCTTACCCTGTACCAGCACCAAGACCACCACAATCGGACTGTTCTTTTTTCTCCCGTATAATGATTTACTAGTATATACTAATCGTTTATCTCAATTTCCTTTTTGTTTCAGTAATAGAAACCATCTTTCTAAATTCTTAATCTTTCTCGTGAACTAACTTTGAACATGATATCATCTATTTTACTTATTATTAGGGTTTGTTTGTTGTTTTTTTTTGGGGGGGGGGGGTTGATCGTTTGTTTCATTTGCTTTTGCCTTTGATCAATCTCCAGTAATGATTTGGTGAAACACGAAAATTGTTGCAGAATATGAAATATTTTCAGATGTATGCATTTCTGTACTGACTTAAATTTATCATCCGTACGTAGATGTATTGCATATTTTGGGAACAGGTTTCATAGTGTAAAGTAAATATGAATTTATAAACTGATTCCACTGGCTTTGATGATAGCTTGTAGCCTTCAACATTGCCTGTTTTTCTGTTTGGATTCAGCTTCATACTTTTATATATTAAACATTATGGGTACGCGATATTTTTTATTATATTTTTTATACCAGTATATATTAACTATTTATTAACTATTTATGAGCCAAGAAAGATACATTTGTACCATCCAAAAATGAGATCTTGTAATTCTGTGTGTGTGTGTGTGTGTGTGTGTGTGTGTGTGTGTGTGTGTGGTGCTTAGTGACTGAATAAAGAAAGGAAGGCACAAAATCAAGAAACAATTATAAATATTGATTCAATGGGTCAACAATGAACGAATGAATGATATTCATCGTTTCCATTAGGAGGATGTTGTATCATCGATTGGGAGGGTAGAATTTGAACAGCTATGGTGTTCAGTTGGATTTTTTTAAAATTTGAGATAAGAATAGAATTTCTTTTAATCCTTATGTTTACTGAATATCATTGAGCTGTACAGAACCAACCGTTTTGACATTGCATGATATTTTAGTATATATTTTACTTTTCTATATAGCTAGTGTACAGTTAGGTATTTAATCTAGTATTTGTAGAATTAGGTATGTACTAAATAAGAGCAGTGTTCAATTAGGTATATATTTTACATAGCCAGCGTACAATTAGGTATTGACTGTATACAGCTAGTGTAAACTTAGGTCTAGATTTTATAAGAGCAGTGTACCATTATGTATAGATTTATAAAACCAGTGTATAATTAGATATAGGCTTTAAATGGCCAGTGTCAAATTATGTATAGGTTTATAAGACAAGAGTATAGTTAGATATAGGCTGTACAGGACCAGTATACCATTATGTATAGATTTATAAGTGCAGTGTATAATTAGATATAGGTTTTATATGACCAATGTATAATTAAGTATAGACTTTATATGACCAGTGTACAATTAGGTATAGACTTTATATGACCAGTGTACAATTAGGTATATACTTTATATGACCAGTGTACAATTGGGTATAGACTTTATATGCCCAGTGTACAATTAGGTATAGCCATTATATGCCCAGTGTACAATTAGGTATAGGCTTTACATGCCAGTGTACAATTAGGTATAGACTTTATATGACCAGTGTACAATTAGGTATAGGCTTTACATGCCAGTGTACAATTAGGTATAGACTTTATATGACCAGTGTACAATTAGGTATAGACTTTATATGACCAGTGTACAATTAGGTATAGACTTTATATGACCAGTGTACAATTAGGTATAGGCTTTATATGCCAGTGTACAATTTGGTATAGACTTTATATGACCATTGTACAATTGGGTATAGACTTTATATGACCAGTGTACAATTAGGTATAGACTTTATATGACCATTGTACAATATGGTTTTAGACTTTATATGACCAGTGTACAATTATTTTCGGCTTTACATGTCTTTTATTATGGATCTTTGTGACCGACTAAATACACGTAAGTGTATTTTCTGTACGTTGTATCTTTGGAACACGGTCTGGTATATTTACAACTACAACGTTGTTCTTCTTCAAAGAGTTATCTTTCTTGTAAAGCACTGAAATATATTTTGTGAAGAAAATTTAAGGAGAGGAAACTTAGGCAGAAGCAGTCCCGGATTACCCATTAGGCAGAGTAGGCAACTGCCTATGGGCCCCGCGACTTTTATGGGCCCCATCAGGGGCCCCCATGAGACCGTGACCGTGGGTCTGGGGCCCCAAAAGTTTGACTGCCTATGGGCCTCCACGGTGCTTAATCCGGCGCTGGGCAGAAGGAACAAAAGATTGAGGTAGATAGACAGGTACGTACACGTCGACAAAGAATGAAACGTTTTGCCTTACTGGCAAAAAAAAACCGAAAAGAAACAAACATTTATATTAACTTCATTTGCAAAATTAGAAATGCCTCGAAATTTCTACAAAGTATGACATCAACATTTACGAACAATAAAATCATACTAATCTTGACGTTGAGATACAATGGTAAATGCAACTACAACTCAGTTACAAACAATTATACTGATTTAGAAAAAATTGGGATGAGTAGTATATTGTATAAATTAACAAAAAGCCTTTATAAATTCATGGTTTAAGACTTGATAGGATGATAAGTTAGAAATTAATTCTAACACAGCCGTATAATATAAATCCCCATGGCGTTAAGTATACATTGGGAAAAAAATCAGTGAACATTGTTTTTGACAATATAAATTGGATGATATTCAATATTAATGTACAATTTGATGATTATTCGCTTAAAATCAGGAAAAGAAAACCTGTATGATTTCACATCAGTTTGTTCTTCGAATTTTGCTACTGCTAATGTTACAGTATACAATTATATGCCGATGAAAATAACATTAAACCACCCTGAAGAAAAAAAACACAAACAAAATGTTGGGCTTGAAACAGGCTACAATTGTTTGTAATTTAAGGGTTTATGAATTTATCTGTCTCGATCTTTCGACTAGTATGTTATTGGTCCAGACGTGGTCAAATATTTCCAAGAAATACGGATTCTGAATTCATAGAATGTCCACACCCAGAATCACTGTCGTGAATGGGGTACTGCAAGTAGTCCCAGTCGTTACAGCGTTCAGCACTGTTTTCTCTGAGTTTTAATGCGGGTAATACACCACTTACTGGTCCACGTCTATCTTCGTCAAAGGAGCGCTGACTGACGTCACAACTTGTCATTGTGTAGTTATAAGAACTTCGCTTCTGTTCCGTTCTTGCATCTATTGAATTATGAACACCTGTAGAACTCCTGACGAAATCTTTAGTATGTCTTCGAATTTGACTAGGATTGCTAACAACAGTGTCGATCTTTCCCGACTTTCTGTCGCATTTTGAAATCTTTGGGATGTTGTCCCTACATTTCGTATTCCGTGGTAGTACATAATCGCTTCTCCAGAACACACTTGAGCTCAGATCAATGCATGCGCTCGTTGATTGAACATTGAAACTTTGATCTATATCATTATGTTCAGTGTCCGTCGTGTCAGGGTCAGTAAATATACCGGATATATGTGGATTATGCAGACGTCCTCGAAACGAGCCAGCGATAACCGGAGTAGAGGAAAATGGGGCCTCGAATTCTAAGCTGGACTCATCCGTAGACAATATTGATGAGGAAAGTTGGGGTTTCGGATTCTTTATCCTGAAATCTATATTAGGTTGTGTTGATGTTTTGGGATTTAAATTGACCGATGTCAGTCCTTGAACAGCTGCATTTCCCTGTTTATGACTCATGTCTATATCCTTTTTCCGCTTGGCTGCAAATTCGCTTGCAGTCATGCACGAATAACGCCTCCTTTCTGATAAAAGCATTTTATCGCAAAACGAGAAAAACTGTTCCAGACCCTGTCCATCAACGCCGGACAAGAATTCGGCAAGATCATCATCAGTTTCCGGTTCCTGGTCCCGTTTGTCAATTTTACCAACACTGTTTTCTCGTTGCTGCTCCGCTGCGGTCGTTTCAATCACATTTTCGGTTCCGGCTATGCGAATTTTATTCAGAATGCCGCGTAGCATCATAGCCTTTGGAGAAAGCCTCTTCACTTCTGTCAACCTGTTCCCATATCGTATATCCCTGATTTCATTTTTTCGTGCTATGTCCAAGTCTTTCCGACCTGACGATGGTCCGGATTCATAAGAATATTGTGGATTTGGGTTTGCTGGATGTGTGGATACATGTGCTTTATTAACAATCAGCGAATTGCTTTCTTTCCGGATTTCTTCTCTTAGATTTCTAACGTCTAGAATACGGTTGATTTTTTCCTGTACAGTTTTTTCGTTCTGTTTGATTGGCCTCATGAATTCATAATTTTCGTCATTTCTTTCTGACTGCTGGGGCTGGTCGTATGCATGCTTTAAATCGTCGTTATGACAACCTTCTAACTCGTGCACGTTGTTCATCAGATCAGTTTCCGACTTACAACGCTGGTCAACCCTCACTTGATCGCGTCGTCGGAGGTGAGATGCTGATTTACTTTTACGACTCCACGATTCCCATATATTTAAGATTTTCTTCAGATTCGGTCTAACGCGATTCTTGTCTTTGATATTGTCCAGAAAGGTAGAGGATTCAGCACTTAGGTCTTCGTGTGGAGCACATTCCAGAAAGGGTTCACGGATTTGGTTCGTTTCTATAAACGTTGGGGCTTCTCTTTCCATAAAGTGCACGTGCTTTTGTGACTCTGGTTCTGTGTCATTTTTCTTGACACCAGTAAGGCAGAAAATTTTATCCTTTCCCGATCCTTGTCTCGCCATCTGAAAGGAGAAGACAGCTAGTGACATTTGGGTAATGGCAAAACTTGTAATATGTAGCCCGTGATAACAATAAAATTGATATAAACAACTGCGTGCTAACAATAAAACTAATTACTATATATATATATATATATATATATATATATATATATATATATATATATATATATATATATATATATACGATAAAATTCTAAGAAGATTTGAACTCTTATAGCTGTTTGAAAATGTGTATAAATCAAATGCATTGACTGCAGGTGATTTAAAGAGATCTGTTTATATACACAAAGCCAACGTACAAGACTTAAAGATTTAACCTTCATAATATGACGTATATTCATATGCTGGTGTCAAATATGGGATACATCATTTATATTCAAGAGTTTGGAGATGCGCAATATTATCAACATTTATCGATCCTTAAATCGAATGTGAAATTTTAAAATACTTCATACCAAAGTGTTTATTATCTAGACGTCCATATAGTATGTATGTATTTCAGTTCCTTGTGAATTCAACTAATGAGGAATACATGTCGGATAGTTTTGCCCAATGCAATAGGCCAAGGATACAAATCGCTCAGCAGCATGCACACGTGTGATCAGTGATGGATTCAGACGGGTTGAGGTCGTGAGTTTACATCCCGTTCGTTTTAGGGAGAAGAAAAGGAGAAAACAATAAATTTGCCCATTTTAAGCCAAATGATTTAACCTTTGTCCTAACTAAACCAATGTTTACCAATTAAATCATGGATACCCCACTGACGATGATGTGTAAAGAAAATATCTTCATTATAAGATGAAAATACACACTTTTCCACATTTTGTGTAGATGTTTTGATTGAACTAATTATTTTAGAAATGAAAAAACACTCTGTCTTAAATTAAGTCGCACACATTTGTAACGGTTTGATTTAGTATTCAATGCTTGCACATGCAAAACCATTTTGGTGAATGTTGCGAGTTCAATAATATGTTGGTTTTTAGTTTTACTAAAATGCTGCACTTTTATAATTCGTCCTGATTTAGTGGATCGCGTGAAATCACAAAATTTGTTTTGGGTTTTCTAAAAAAGGGTTTCTTTATGACGGGTTTATGCCTATGTTAAAAATTAGACAATAGCTATATTTTGTATGACGAAACGATAGGCAATTTGGATGAGATTGAACACAAAAGTACGTGTTGTAATAAAGAATTTATAAACTAATGAAAAGAAATTCAGATGACCAGTCATTTTGAGAAGAACACTGTATGAATTGTTTGCTTTCACAATCATGCCGAAAAGCCATTTATCGATCTTTAGTATACAACATTGTAAATCATGCTGTAGGGAAATCAGGAGCACTAACAGAAAATAATATTTTATTTTTACCAAGTGGTAAAGATTCCTTATGTAAACTTTCGTTTTTATTTCATTCCCACACGATAAGCCCTATAACATTCAATCGACTTGTCAGAATCAAAGTCCATGCAATGATTGATCGCGCGTCAGTGACCCGGTGATTAAAACCGTGTCAAATTCCGCGACGAATCTGATGATGTCCCCCGGGTATGATTAGTAGTCAATCCTTAGAATGGTGATATAATTTTGCGTAAAAGGCAAAAGTCAACTTCAAATTTAAGGCAAATAAGGAACGATCGATTAGATCTACATAAGGGTATGTGTAATTTAAAAAAGAAATACAAGTGAAATGATTTATCGGTGATCTTAAGTATGCTGGCTTTGTGTTATCCTTTATCTAGACACAGCCATGGCAGAATCTTAACATTTCCCTTAAGGTGGAGGTTGTTTCAGAAACAAATGTACGTCAAAATACAACACTTGCGCAAGATCATCTCACTTTGTTTGAGCGAGTAAGTGAAATAATATCAATTTTCTTTATCAACACTAACAACTTGATCCAAAGTTACCCCCCCCCACACACACACACACACACATCACTAAAAAAAAAAAGAAACACTAGTCATATATATGTTTATAAACTATCACTTATGTAAAGACAAGTTCTACACTATCCATCATAGACGGGTTTTCTATTTGTATTCATTTTACCGTTGGAGGAGAAGAAAAGTGATTCTCCAGATACAATAAAGCATTAAATAAACTTTGCAAACATAGTTAGTCTCTGCGCTCCGAGATAACCGAAATGTCCGTCATACTGACGCAGACGTCTACGAAGCCAGCCGATACTGAGAAAGGCTGAATGATAAATTGTATCCAATTATCAAGCATGAGTTTCGTAAATAATTGAAACACGAACATTGCGCGAAAAGCAGACAAATGTCCTTTTTGAGGACGTCAACAAAATGTGTTCCTGATAAAAATCTAACTAATGGAGTAAACGCGTTTTAGGGAGAAGTAATACTATTTTGAATTTAAAGAACAAGCAGCTTAATGCAAAGATGTAAAACTAATGAGACATCTTTGGCTCAAAATCAACCTGTAGAAATCGGTAATTTTGGTATTTATTGTATATTTGCATTCATTTCATATACAAAGACCAGCATGTTGTTTTGCATAAAGATTGTATTAAAACAAATACACGTATTGCAACAAGGTAATATGAAATTATTGTATAAATTATAAAAAGAATAAAACCACTAACGTGATCTTTTTACCTTCTTCCTTTTAAAAACTAAATCGAAAAGAAAACATTAATAAATGCATTCAGAGTTTAGTAGTTTTTTATATTAACTTGAAATTGTGCCTAAAACATTTCAAACTATTGAGCGAAATCATGGGAAAATCTTGTTTCCTATCAAACTGAAGACAAATGTCATATTGTTTGGTTTTGCTGGTTTACTTCAGTAGTTTTAAGTGTTGGTAGAAATTTCCGACTAAAATGGTATCGTACGGGCCTAATTTTTGGCATACCTTAAAATTTGTCTCTGTATTAACTTCGTAAATATTATAATATGCTTGATGAATTTGTAAATAATTTTTATAACAAATGTGAAACATCTGCTCGCCTGATTGGTTTCTTATTGTACACTGCGTATAAAGACAAATAAGTTTAATATTTGTGCTACTAAAATAACTATATTCATACATGTCTGAACGCGTACATGCCTTCCTCCATTAAATAAATTCAAATCCTGCACTACAAGTACTTAGGGGTGAGAAACCAATGTGTTTGCATGTGCCATTAATGAGTTTAAAAAATCAATATATTTTATTTATCTATCAAAGGTATAAAACATCCTAGAAAATATGTTTGTAAGAAGTATAAGCGGTCTATTTTTACATCACTTTTATCGTCATTGTTATCATGGTTAACATCATGATCAACAAAAAATTGATATGTCATCATAAATGGCACAAAAACTTGAAAATGGATTATAGACTTCAAAATGGCATATAGAATTAAAAAATGGCATACAGACTTCAAAATGGCATATATACTTCAAAATGATATATATTCTTCAAATTGGTAGATGCAGAATGGATATGATGACCACCCTTCACGTCTTTAGACTGCAGTCATTTCTCACATCAACGACTCGGATTATTCCATCTCTCTCTCTCTCTCTCTCTCTCTCTCTCTCTCTCTCTCTCTCTCTCTCTCTCTCTCAGACACATATACAAGCAACACAAAATTCACACACACACACACACACACACACACACACACACACACACTCACATTGTTTCAAACTAAGCCAAGAGCAATGTTGGTAATCGTCAATTGTAAATGAAAAATTTATGATGAAATCTACCAACACATTTGGAAACAATTTCGTTTTAAAATTTTAAAGAAATGAAGTTAAACACACACACATATACATACATACATACATACATACATACATACATACATACATACATACATACATACATACATACATACATACATACATACATACAGACAAACAAGACATAAAGACAGACAAGACATAAAGACAGACAAGACAGGAAGACAAGACCGTCTCAGGTTTTTTCTCACTCAAACAACGCCTTATAATACTGTTGTTTTATAAAAAGTACAGCATGCAAAAACAGACATCTTCATAAAAGTTAGATATGCTGACCATAAAAATATTAATGGGTGTTATGGGTCCCCTTAATTCATTTTACGATTATTTACTATAAAAGGATAATCTGCCTATAAATGACACGCATGTGTTGTCCACTAAGTGTCCATTATAGACAGGTCAACATATCAAGAGAATGCCATATTGTCCCAACATTTTCACCGGTTCGTGGCAATGCTCATTGTAGTTTGCAAGTAATAACATAAAATCACAAAAGCGACTCTTTTCACGAACAATATAAACATGAACATTATACAGTCAATAATAATAATAAAAATAATAATAATAATAATAATAATAATAATAATAATAATAATAATAATAATAATAATAATAATAATAATGAGGATTCTGTACAGCGCCTGATCTTTCAAAGCTCTAAGCGCTTTACCACATCTATAATGATATGTCTACACTACATACAAACAAAAAACAAAAACCATTAAATTATAAAACATACTGACAACATTTAAGGTACAAAACATTTTTAGGTCTCTAAGTTTGTTAATGAAGTCGAAAGAGGTGAGTTTATTTCACACTATAAAACGGGACCACTGTATTTTCGTCACCACTGTGTATAACAGTCTCTTAGGAGGCCAAAGAAACACGGTTGATATAATCAAGTGGTCTTTATATACAGGTAAGAGAGTTATCAGTGTTTTTGAAAGAAATGATGCAGAAAATAGAAGAAAAAGTACCTAGATAGTAACTTTGTGTAATTTTTCAAAGTTAGTAATTGAAACGAATGCTTCCGTGATAGGTAATTAATTTCATGATGAAAAAAATAGACATTCAGACATAATAAACGTGGGTCGTTAAATGTTGTACAATAGGAATTTATCGAACCGCTTAAATAGTGGTCATTTGATGCGTTGAGCAAGTGGTCGATGCGGATAAACTTTTCGAAATAAAATCTTAGGGGTCTGAAAATTGGTGGTCGGCGTGGGTTTTTGCTGGACCAGGATTTGTATGTCATAGTGTTACACTTCACTTTATATTCGATATAGTTACCGTTTTGTCATTGGCAACAAGGAAAACAGTACTAGTTACATTAAGAAGTAATCATAGTCGCGGAAGTCATACATCATGAAAAAAAATACGCATGTAGTGTATAATATGGCATGTTATGTATCTTATGATAATCATACAACAGGAAATAACATGCATGTAGAGTATCTTATGACATGTAGAGTATCTTATGACATGTAGAGTATCTTATGACATGTAGTGTATATTGTGACATGTAGAGTATCTTATAACATGTAGAGTATCTTATGATATGTAGAGTATCTTATGACAATCATATATTAGGTAAATAAAATGCACGAGGCACATCAGATAACAAAGAAACGTTTCCTTGGTGAAACATGAATAGTTTTGACACTTATTTATCATACGTACGCTAGCGGTAAAAACTTGAATCCCCATTTATACTGGTAAGTTATTTTCAAATGTAAAGTATCTTTAGTCCATGACAAAATAATGAACTTAACGTGTTATATTAATTAAAAGTTTAATTTCATATTTATATACGCAGTTTTTTTCGTCATTTGTATCTGCATGCAGTTAATAATAGATCGTGTATATGTTTCATGCAATACAGTATTGTTCTCAGCTATTTCAAAGCATATAAATCAGCCACCAAAAACCTATTGTTCTGCTTTGTCTAACACATGCCAAGGATTTATCAAAGGAATGTTTCAAAGGCTGATAAATGTACAATGGCTGATTTTTGTTGTTGTTGTTCATAATCCAGGTACGAAACATTTAGCTCACGTTTGTTAATTAGGTCGACAGTCAAAACACCTTTGCCCAAAAAATGAAAACTACCTCATTTATCCATTGTAAATGATTATATATCTAACCAATATTGACAAATAATAAATTGACGACACGAATTAGAAATCAGTTTTTTTTATGTTACGCTCAAGGCTATATCGTATGACTTTTACATGAGTACAGTTGTTTGGGTCTCCCAGGGTAGACAAAATGGTACAAATAAACAGCCGGCGCCCAATGCATATAGAAGGCACGCGCTTTGCATAAATATACAAATATTGTACATAATAAATATGTCTACCACAATTGGTTGTTTTGGAAAAGTCTATTGCCACAATTCGTTTCGAAAATATAGTCTACTGTCTGTGTGTGTGTGTGTGTGTGTGTGTGTGTGTGTGTGTGTGTGTGTAAAGTAACTAATAATTTACCTGTCTTGTGCATGGAATATTCAGTTGCAGTAT
Source organism: Unio pictorum (assembly GCA_030141615.1). Classification (NCBI taxonomy): domain Eukaryota; kingdom Metazoa; phylum Mollusca; class Bivalvia; order Unionida; family Unionidae; genus Unio; species Unio pictorum. The sequence goes on along the minus strand of JARLTB010000107.1, from coordinate 1,891,937 downwards.
CGTCGTCACCTCTCTTCTAAATGTTTATAAAGACCCAAAAATGTTTGGCTACCCTTCTTTACCTGGACTTTTAAACCGTTTGACAGGACTACTCATGACAGGTAAGCCAACAGGTACTCTGCAAGTAAACCTAGGTGAGCACTTGACAAGCTAATTAAAATTCTCAAGTAATAGAATAAAAACCCTAATCAAGCGTGGGGACACCTGGATAGGACATCCCTGTACAATATGTCTAAACTGAGTAAATACGCTAATACCCAGAACAATGCCATCGCTTATCTTCCGTATTAGTTTCAAGCGGATAATTTTCCGTGTTTGTTATCTTGGCCTTACTTGATGTAGATTAATAAACAAAACCATTGACACAAAGTAACAAACTGACTACATGGTGATAAGTTTGCGTTAGGTTTGAAAACGACGTGCAGTTGGACAAAGGATGAAGCGGAAAAAATCTGACGTTGATATGTAAGTATTTGTATAGATTTATAGTTATATGTAAGCTATGTAGATAATTTACATAGTGCCATAAACTGTTGCTTACAAAGATATTAACAAAATATAAATTAACATACTAGGTCCCTTAAGATAGATACATATATCATTATTTAAACATTTAAATAAAGATAACTGCTTATCCAAAATCATAATTGAACATCAATGAAACAGTGGACTTCCTTTCAATCTTAATAATGTGTGGCCCCGATGGCCAAGTGATCTAACGCGATTTCCTTTTAACGACCGCTGCATTTCACGTCTGTCTGCGAGGTTAGAGTCTCAAGGTCGGCCATCCATCCATCTCCTATAGGAGAAAGCTTGCCAATCGCTTCTCTTGGATCAGTTGTTCCTACCTGGGTATTCCCACCTTTTCTCCGCCATTTGTACAGGGCGCCAATGTATAGTCTGTTATGATGTGCAGTAAAATGGTGTTAAACCCATACAACAGCAGCAACAACAACAATAACTCTTAATACGTCGTAATTACAACGAGTGACATAAACTTTAGTGTTGGTGATGTCCAAGTGTTGAATTCGATATGAAACAGACGATTCAACGATATCGTAACTTGTGTTATTACAACTACTACCTACTACTACTACAACTACTATTTCTGCTGTAGTGTCAGCAGAATTAGTATCAGTAGTTGTAGTAGTTAGTAGTCGTAACAATAGTAGTAGTAGTAGTAGTAGTAGTAGTAATTATAGTAGTAGTAGTGATAGTTTGTTTGTTTATTTGATTAGGATTTTTAACAAAGCTTTAAAAAAAATTAAGTCATATCGTTACCATGTCTGCATTGTGGCAGTTTATAGCGATGTCTAGCACTGGGGCATCATGCAGGAGACCCAGTCGCATTATCCTGACACCAGGCCGACCAGTCCTAACACTAACATCTTTATGTTGAACGCCAAGAGAGGCAGCTGTTAGTACCATTTTTGTAAGGCTTTGGTATGACTCGGCCAGGGAACGAACCAACAACCTCCCGTTTCCGCGGCGGACGCCCTAATCACTAGGCTACCGGAGCGGTTTATATTGATAGTATTAATAGTTGAAGTAATGCTAGTAGTAATAGTAGTAGTAGTAGTAATATTAGTAGTTGTAGTAGTAGTGATAGTAGTAAAAAAGTAATATTTGTTGTTTTTGTTCGTTTTAGAGTTTAACGCCATTTTCAGCACAAAATAGGATATACATGCGGCCGGTATAAAAGGATACGGGAAAACCCCGGGAACGAACCACCGAGAAGCTACTGGCAAAATTTCTCACGCAATTAGTAATACTAGTAGTAATAGAAGTGATAAAAGTAGTAGTAATGTTAATAGTACTGGCAATAGTAGTACTAACACAAGTAGCAGCAGCAGTAGTAGTAGTGGTGATGATACTAGTTGTTGTACAGTTATATGCCATTTTTCAACACGAGAGAGGAAGAACCCAGGAAAACTTTGGAAAGAACCAGCGACCCACGAGAAGTTACTTTCTCACATGCTCAAGGTGGCCGAGTCCGAGATTCGAACCCACGCAGAGGTGAGATGGCAATGATTCGTAATGGTGAGTGCTTTAGACCACTCGGCTTTTCGGGGCCCCAGTGATAGTAACAGTAGTTGTAGTGGTAGTAATAGTAGAAATGATAGTAGCAATTGTAGCGATAGTAGAAGTAGTAGCGATATTAGCAGTAAAAATGATAGCAGCAATTGTAGTAGTAGTAAAAGTAGCGATAGCAGAAGTAGAAACGATAGTAGTAGTAAAAATGATAGTAGCAATTGTAGTGGTAATAGTAGTAGTAGCGATAGTAGAAGTAGTAGCGAAAGTAGCTGTACAAATGATAGTAGCAATTGTAGTAGTAGTAGTAGTAGTAGCGATAGTAGTAGTAAAATAATAGTAGCAATTGTTATAGCAGTAGTAGCGATATTAGTAGCAGTAGCGATAGTAGTAGTATAAATGATAGTAGCAATTGTAGTAGCGATATTAGTAGTAGTAGCGATAGTAATAGTAGAAATGATAGTAGAAATTGTTGTAGTAGTAACAATAGTAATAGTAATATATAGCAGTAGTTGAAATAATAGTTGCAATTGTAGTACTAGTAGCGATAGTAGTAGTATATGGTAGTAGTAGAAATGATAGTAGCAATTGTAGTAGTAGTAGCGATAGTAGAAATGATAGTAGCAGTTGTAATAATAGGGATAGTATCAGTGGTGATAGAACTAGTAGTACTATAAGTAATGGTAGTAGTAGTAGCAGTAGAGTGATGTGATGTGCTCTGGATTTTTAACGTAGCTTTAATAATTGTTCAGTCATATCGCTGCGATGTTTGCAGTATCGCAGTTTCTAGTGATGTCGAGTATTAACAAAAACTAAAAAATGGCACTAATAGCTTATTCGCTTGGCGCTCAGGATTAAGAGGTTAGTGTTAGGACTGGTCGGCCTGGTGCCAGAATAATGTGACTGTGTGGAACATGATGCCACATGTCTGCGGCATGATACCCTAGTGAAAGACAAAACTGTAAACTGTCACATTGCAGATATCAATGCTATATGACTGAAACATTGATAATACCACGTTAAAAAACTAAAGCCCCCCCCCCCCCCCTCGTCATGGTTGTCGACATTAACGTTATGTTTCAAAAAGCTATATAATTACTGTTTGTTCGTATCTTACCTTTCGGTCAATGGTGAAGTGGTAAAATCCAAGACTATCCGAATGCAAACGGCACTGTCATTATGCGCTTGTCCAGACGTTAAAATCAGCGAAAAGTTATTGTATTTTTTTCCACTATGTCACAAACTGAACGAAGTGTGTCGAGCCGTTTTGAAAACTGAACTGTTCTTGAATACAACTGGTTTAAGTTGGAAATTAGAATACGCAATTAGGATAAACTAGCAGAGTGGTAACTACCGAGGTGTGCCGACTAGTGTCTTCTCTTGTGTTATATTGTGACACGTTAAACCATCCCCCCACCAACCCGTCTTGATTAGTGGACGGATACTCCTAATTTTCTTTGTAAGAACCCCTGTGCACGCCACTGTCAAGCAAACAACGTACTAGACGTGAGTGCAAGTTGATTAGATGTGGATAAAACTGGATGCGATTGTAACGGTTATTACTTACTTCATCATCATCAGTCTCTTGACCTAGTATGGTCGTTGAGGCACAATGCTACCGAACATCTGACCAGTTCCCTCCACTTGTTTCGATCATGTGCCAATGTATGTGTCTCCGCAAAACGTTTCCTGGTCCATTATGTGATGTTGTCTGTCTACCTCTCCTTCTGCCATGCTGGACGCTGCCCTGCAGTACTGTTGTAGATAAAGTGTTGGCTCTAGCGACAAGGTCATGTCATTTCAGCATTCTCGTTTTGACAGTGGTGAGGAGGTCTTCATAATGGCCTACTTTGTGCCTGATGGTGTTACGCACTTCTTCATTTGTGATGCGGTTCAAGTGCCTGGATTCTTCGTTGTAATTCTGCTGTCAGGGTCTAAGCCTCACATAAATACAAAAAGATTGAGATGCTTAGATTACTTACAAGGCACGATTGATGAATCATGATAGGAAGCAGACTGATTATCGGTACTTAACTGTAAACAATAATCAAATGCAATTAGAAACATATTAGTTGGGTTCAGTAGAAAGCGTGAGATTGATTATACGAGCATTCGCATCCCAGCAGTAGCAAGATCGCGTCATTACAGTTAGGAAACTGAGGTTTACAAACTCTAATGCATGTGTTTGCAGTATGGCAGATATTTGTAACACAACGATAGTTCTGAGGAGAAAAAAGTTTATTTGATAGTCTAAAATGTTTGACAGAATGGTTAATGTATCTATCATTTTATAGTCGTAGGTAAGTACATCCGTTAATCCTTCATGCCTTCATTTCGTCTATTTAGCAACTAATCCATCCGTATCTCTATTGTTATGATCATAAGCTCTTTAACTATAAACAGAAAAGAGTGAAGAACTTTGAAGAACAACATAATTTGTACAATTTAACAAACAATTTAATTTCCTAAAATACAAAATGAAAAGTAAGAAAAAGCAATTTACGAATTATATCCAACGATAATCTCAGAATCTAAACTGATGAAATTTCAGTAATATGTGCTTCGACAGAAGTGCCACACTGTTCGAACAAGGCAAGACTTTCAGGATTACCACACTGTTCGAACATGACAAGACTTTCAGGATTACCACACTGTTCGAACAAGACAATACGTTCAGGAGTACCACACTGTTCGCAAAAGACAAGACGTTCAAGAGAACCAGACCGCTCGAACAAGACACTAATGTTGTCACTTGGAGTGCCATACCACTCGAACAAGACTAGCCGTTTTTCTTTGTATGCATGAACATGAACACACGAAAATCAATAATTGTGTTTCTCACTATATAAAAATTAAAGTAGATCATTTACCAAACATCCTCGTCTTATATATCATCGTTATGTTTCTTTATCTCAATCAATTCTCACTAATATGTTCATTTGTTGAGAATGTTTCGCTGAGAAACGTGATTCAAGAGCTAAACATGTTGGTCATTTCCGTCTTTTATCTGACAAGTGATAATGTAGTTGGATAAAATTATTTACGTTTTCTTTATTATTATTATTATTATTATTATTAGTAGTAGTAGTAGTAGTAGTAGTAGTAGTAGTAGTAGTAGTGTTATTATTATTATTGATATTATTATTATTATTGATATTATTATCGCTATTATATTATTATTATTATTATTATTATTATTATTATTATTATTATTATTAACGTTGTCACTATCAATTGATAATTTTTTTTGTAAACGTAAGTTCAACCAATCAGGCATCAGTTCACACTCTCCTCGTATTTGAATTACTTGAGATTTCTGGAGGAAATGTGTTTTTCTTAACTTCATCTTAACTATCTGAAATTTATAAAGTGGTGTCCCAGGTGAGATTTATTTTACATAATTATTAAAAAGGAAAAATAATTAATCTCCTTATTTTGTGCACGGGGCATCTATATAAAAAAAATTAAACCACACTTTCTTGAGTATTCAAAGTAAAGCGATTAAAAATGGTAATCAGACTGAAATTAGAGCTGTCGCTTGACTGTCTCTCAAAACTGAGAATTCCTTGCTATTTGGTAGAGAATTCCGGCAAACAACACTGGTTATTTTGAATTGGTAAGTTTGGTATTTTGGCAAACAAAACGTCTCGAGATATTTCCACACCTACTGTACATTTATACTCGCTTATTAGCATATCTAACTGTAAACGGCATAAACCCTGATCACTATGCGACAGCGAGTCCAGACTGTAATCATATTTATCAAAGAATTCGGAAGATAATTACAGATTAGGAAGGATGTACCTAGATTAGTTCAATCGTAACATTATATTATGAATACAGGTCCATTGCGAAACGAATGCCATACACATATTTATCCGATAATCCTAGATTTATATTTTTCAAATAAATGTTTCCTAAAAAAACATTAAAGTAATGTTTTACATTAATTAGTAAGCTATTGCAGCGTTGAAATACAAATATATTCATCATTCCTTTAATTTGTTAACTCTCTCTCTCTCTCTCTCTCTCTCTCTCTCTCTCTCTCTCTCTCTCATATAGGTGTCAGTCGATTTACCGAATAATCTACATAATTTTCCGTTTACTGAACCCAAGACTTTATTACCGGTCTAACCCAAGTTTCAGTTAGGTTTAAACATTCGATTTACTATGACATTATTCTTTGTTTAGGATTAAGATACCAAACTCGTTAATAATTGTTTCTATCTAAATCTCAGAAGATCGGGGAAATATGTTTCCATGATATTTATGATGGAAATTGTTTGCAAGACAAATTTCTAATTATAGTTAGACTTTGATGAAAGAACAGCTACAGAGATAAATCCCAAATTTCTCTCCTTTTAAGATGAGGTTAATGTTGGTATCGGATTGATTTATTCCAGGCTCCTTTTCGAAGGAGTTAATCTTGTGTTGTGAATGTATTGAATGTATTTTTTTGTGTATTGTATTTGTCTCTAGGGTGACGTCGATGATATTTTTAGGATTTCGCAATTATGTGTGGTCTATTGTTCAGATATTTGCGTAAATACTTCATTTATCCACCTTTTGTAAATGGCTCCAACCTTTCTTGTTACAAAGATGTTCATGCAGAATAAAATATCTTCGCTCTCCAATGCATTTTGTTCAGCGAGTGTGTGTTTTATGCATGATCGGCATGTTTAATAATGAGTCACATTTATGTATTTGACACTGTATAGGCATTGAGCATTATACAATGTTATGGTATGTGACAATGAGCGTTGGGCTTTTTTTAAGTGTAATGGTATCAATATGACACTGTGCACTGAGATTTTTTTAAGTGTAATGGTATCAATATGACACTGTGCACTGAGATTTTTTAAGTGTAATGGTATCAATATGATACTGTGCACTGAGATTTTTTAAGTGTAATGGTATCAATATGATACTGTGCACTGAGATTTTTTAAGTGTAATGGTATCAATATGACACTGTGCACTGAGATTTTTTAAGTGTAATGGTATCAATATGACACTGTGCACTGAGATTTTTTTAAGTGTAATGGTATCAATATGATACTGTGCACTGAGATTTTTTAAGTGTAATGGTATCAATATGACACTGTGCACTGAGATTTTTTAAGTGTAATGGTATCAATATGACACTGTGCACTGAGATTTTTTAAGTGTAATGGTATCAATATGATACTGTGCACTGAGATTTTTTAAGTGTAATGGTATCAATATGACACTGTGCACTGAGATTTTTTTAAGTGTAATGGTATCAATATGACACTGTGCACTGAGATTTTTTAAGTGTAATGGTATCAATATGATACTGTGCACTGAGATTTTTTAAGTGTAATGGTATCAATATGACACTGTGCACTGAGATTTTTTAAGTGTAATGGTATCAATATGACACTGTGCACTGAGATTTTTTTAAGTGTAATGGTATCAATATGACACTGTGCACTGAGATTTTTTAAGTGTAATGGTATCAATATGATACTGTGCACTGAGATTTTTTAAGTGTAATGGTATCAATATGACACTGTGCACTGAGATTTTTTAAGTGTAATGGTATCAATATGACACTGTGCACTGAGATTTTTTTAAGTGTAATGGTATCAATATGACACTGTGCACTGAGATTTTTAAGTGTAATGGTATCAATATGACACTGTGCACTGAGATTTTTTAAGTGTAATAATATCAATATGACACTGTGCACTGAGATTTTGTAAGTGTAATGGTATCAATATGACACTGTGCACTGAGATTTTTTTAAGTGTACTGGTATCAATATGACACTGTGCACTGAGATTTCTTAAGTGTAATGGTATCAATATGACACTGTGCACTGAGATTTTTTAAGTGTAATGGTATCAATATGACACTGTGCACTGAGATTTTTTAAGTGTAATGGTATCAATATGACACTGTGCACCGAGATTTTTTTAAGTGTACTGGTATCAATATGACACTGTGCACTGAGATTTTTTAAGTGTAATAATATCAATATGACACTGTGCACTGAGATTTTTTAAGTGTAATGGTATCAATATGACACTGTGCACTGAGATTTTTTTAAGTTTAATAATATCAATATGACAATGTGCACTGAGACTTTTTTAAATGTAATGGTATCAATATGATACTGTGCACTGAGATTTTTTAAGTGTAATGGTATCAATATGACACTGTGCACTGAGATTTTTAAGTGTAATGGTATCAATATGATACTGTGCACTGAGATTTTTTTAAGTGTAATGGTATCAATATGACACTGTGCACTGAGATTTTTTTAAGTGTAATGGTATCAATATGACACTGTGCACTGAGATTTTTAAGTGTACCGGTATCAATATGACACTGTGCACTGAGATTTTTTAAGTGTAATAATATCAATATGACACTGTGCACTGAGATTTTTAAGTGTAATGGTATCAATATGATACTGTGCACTGAGATTTTTTTAAGTGTAATGGTATCAATATGACAATGTGCACTGAGATTGTTTTAAGTTTAAGTGGTATATAACACTGTTTAACCATTTATCTTTTTTTTACGTACAGTATACCACTGTATTGTCATTGAGCTCTTTTAAGTGTAACTGTTTATGCCACTTGTTGACATTAAGCTCTTTTAAGATTATTGGTGTATGCCACTGTATTGACATTGAGCTTTGTAAGTGTGATGGCATACGAAACAATTTTGGCATTGAGAATTTTTAAACATGTATGGGGACTGCGCGTTTTAAACGGAAATGGTATATGACGGGAAGAACAAAAGGTGGAATTGTTTTACAGTTTTCCAATAAAGCCTTACATAAAAAACAATTGGGAATTTCATGAATTAGGTTTATCTAAACGTGTACAATACTACCATAAGAATTGGACTGTCGATTAATTTTCATTCTATCGTAACTTTAAGCATGTTAATCGCAGTTTGTCGTGACAATATAAATGAAATCAAATAATTAGCAAAAGAAACTGTAAATGATTTGGATCTATTCTAATCGTATTCGTATTCACCCCATTTATAAATTCATTAGTTACTTACCCAAAAACGGATTTGAGAACACTTCCGTATGGGTAGAAAAGTTCTTAACATTACGTATTGTGTTCTTATGATTGGAGTTCGTTTCTCAAGTGTTGACTATGGGAATGTGTTTCTTTTTGTCCTTTTCCGTTCCCGAGGATTAAGCGGGTCTTAAGGGAAAATGTGATTTAACTCATGGACTCTGAATGCATGGAGGAAACGAATAAATCATATTATTAAAAGGCAAATAGAAGATTAGTCTCTCAAGCCATTGTCAACAGTGACATGGTTGTTAAGACAAATATGCAACAATTTTAAAATAAATAACGTTTTGACTAATTGGATGATTCACACTGTATCCAATTTTACTCTTAGCCTGAAAAAGTAGGTGACATGACGTGTACAGAGGAAACAATTCAGGTAAAGTGGAAATCGTTGAAGTACCATAAATTCCCAACGGTCATCTACCTACAAATCAAACAAATGAAAGTTCAAATTTTATTTCCTTCATCCATTATCTTTAAGGGTTTGCCTTTGTCCACGGAATGGTCATGCAATTTGTTACTTTAAATGGCAATCGTAGTTTTGACATTGTTGCTATTATTGTTGTTCTTTTAAAACGGAGAGAGTGAGGGTTTGATTAATTGGAGCGTAAAAATGCGAAGATATTTCCCATCCTCACTACCCCTGTTACAGCGACCTTTGTATTGGAATCTTGTACAAACTCTTAGATGATGACAGTTTTAAGGAGTCGTCATTGCATAATGCAGTTACCCATGATTAATTTAACTAGGTATTAATACCCGTGTAACAATAGGATTAAAGTGTTGAAGGTCCAAGTTACGATTGCCTATGATACAATTGGACTGGAGTTGATGGCCCAGGATACAGTTACCATGATACAACTGGACTGGAGTCTTGATGGTACAGGCTACAGTTATCTATGATTCAGTTGGAATAGTATATTAGATCTCACTGGATAGTTTCGTAGTTTGACACCTCCCTAATTTCTAAGGTAGAGAAAATGAGTCTAATTATCACAATCCTAGCGTTTATAAATTCACACATAAGCTAAATCTGTTTTGTGGTTTACATTTAAATTGATTTAGGCCTGGAAATGGGTTGGCTTATTGGTGACTGCCTGATACAGTTAGACCAGTATTGGAGATCAAATGCATCACTTACGGTGCAAATGAAGAGCCGACTTGGCTTACATATTTACGTGTGTCTGCTGGACATAAATAACAATTAATTTTACTATATGCTCTCTACAATTAGTTCTCAGTACTGACATTTCCACTGTGTGACAATCGATACAAATTGTAGGTTAATCTAAAATACCTTCAAAGATGATTGACTTCACCGTGAAGTTCTTGTCAAAGAATCACCGGCATTGTTTTGAGAGGCTGCACTGTAAACAGAGCAGCATGTAAACAGAAAACAGATTGCACTTCCGGATCATCACCAAGGCTTTATTACTCACTGTGCACTGTCGTCGAAATACACACAGACAACCACTCTATGAGCTCATGATCTCACGGATTAACAATTACCTTTAAATCCATACCAAAATGCATCAATATAACTCTTTTATCACCACCGAAATGAGAGAGGGAGAAATGGTCTAAAAATGGACTAGAACTACATTCGTAGGTAATGAACTGGAAATACTAATTGCGATGCAATTCCTGACAGGCCCACCTTTCTTGCAAATCTTTGCAAAACTTTGATATTTGCATGCTATGCCTATCTGAACTTTATACATAACGTGTTGTGGCATTTCCTTGCAAATAAGACATATGACACCTGTCAGAAAGTGAATAATGCGGGTGTTTCACAGGGTGCACGTGTTGGTCCAAGCGCTCCAACAATGGGATACGAAAATACAGTTTCTAGGCAGGTTTTCTTTCCTGAACAGTGGTGCTAACCTCTCTCATGAAAGCCTAAGCCATGTCTTTGAGGTGCTATATATCAGTGTGGTGAGATGAACTAATCGTGGTCACTTATTGGTGTACACTGCACAGGTCCTTATGAAACCCTGCTATACCCACCGGACTACTGGAGAGCTTCAAAGCTGATCCAACTCTAACACTTTGTTCCAGATACCAGGCTAAACCTGAAAAAATATAACATGTTTCACTTAATTCTAGAAAACAGTAAGCTGTAGGTAAATGAAGTTAGATATAGTAATTTCAAAACAACATTCAGGTTGCAAGCATGGGAAAACATATTAAACTTGACAGTGACACTCAAAAATGTGAAGCAATGGCCATGTATTAAATCATCAAATTTATGTTAAAAGTATACGAGGTTTCTTGAAGCATATTTAGTCATTTATAGGTTAAATAACTAATCAGATAGACAATGTATCATAAAGTTTAAGACAAGGTTGGGACGGAGAGGTTTTGATCATTGGTACAAAACATGGGTACATAATTAGTACAGTCACGGGGAAATGTAGTAAATTAAAATATATTCCTATAAGCAATACTATTCATGAGGAAAACACTAATTTTAGATATTGTAAGTAACAAAAAACAAATGTGGCCACACAGATAACCTATAGGTACCAACAAATCCTATATTAGAAACTAAATGTGAAATTATGATCCTCAACACTTGCAAACAAGAGTCGAAATTTGCATATGTGAACATATACAATGTACTTCGTAAGATCAAATGCGCAAACATAATTCAAATCATCTGTTTGAACATTTATAGTGTATTTGTTTTACAGTGTTTGTTAGCAACTGTTAAGCTCAATGATTCAATGGAATCAGATATTAAATAATGCCACGATACCGCACTCTGTCAAAGTACTAAATTGAAATAAGTTAACTTTTGCTGGGTTTGTTTTTACATCCAAGGGTAAATATACCTGGGGAAAGTATGTTTTATCCCTTTGACCTGTATTTCATTCTCGGACAGTTTTAAATGATTTAGTAGAGAACTTGAGTAAGTTCTAGTATAAAGTTTTCATCACTGTCCTCTCACTAAATACCTTGTAACTATATTTTTTAACAATTACTAAAAGCATCAAAAATGCATCAGTATAACTCTTTCATCACCACCAAAATGTGAGAGGAAAAAATGTTCTAAAATAGACTAGAACTACATTCGAGGATACTAAACTGGAAATACTATTTGTGATGCGATTCTTGCTACAGAGGTAAATATTTTTTAAAAAATCTAGATAGTTACGGTGTGATCAAAGCATGCTAATTTGTTACAGTACTAGTGAATTGTATTTTCATGAATAAGACAAATACTGATTCTTTTAGCTGTCATGTCACAGTAAAATATTCAAACTAGTTCTTCTCTGTCAAAAATAAATGTAAAAAGAGGGTTTGGTGTCAGTGTTGGTTCAATATAAAAGCCGCAAGTTGCATCAGGAAATAACCTTAATACCTTAGTCAGAATATTACAAGCATCCTTTCAGCAAAAATCATTAATTTTTATTAGTATCTTTAAGGTAATATTCTTATTATTTTTCTGCAATAGGTCATCGTCGGTTGAACATTTGCCAAAACAACTGTCCAGTGAGACCTTAATGGCCCAGGTTTGGATTACCAATGATAAATTTGTATGGGAGTATTGATGGTACAGGCTGCATCTACCTATGATAGTATTAGATTGGAATTTTGTGATGGTACAAGTTACAGTTACCCATGATACAAGTGGAGTGGAGTATTATATTGTTCAAGTTACAGTTACCCATGATTCCATTGCATTGAAGTGTTGATGGCGCAGGTTGTGCTCAATCAAAACACCATTTGAAACATGGCGAAACGATATCGATGAAACGTCTTGAAGTAATTCTAGCGTCTGACAATGTTACAAATAAAGACAAATCCGAGTTTCGTTTATTATGTATATACTTGCTTTTACATTTAAAACAAATTGACTAAAAGCTGCACACGCCTGCTCCTTAAAAATAGTATCATCTACCAGCTGACGGTATCTATTAGTTTTTCGATACGGTTTCACTGTAAATATTGGAATAATTTTTTAACAGACGTACATAAATAGTACATATCAGTAAAATAAAATAATAAATAAAACCCAATGAAAACAAAGTGAACAAAAAATCTTTTGTTCGGCACTATGTTGGTAACATTACGTGCATGCGCGCCTTTCGTATAAGTAATCCGTGGTTTGTATGTCGATGTAACAATCATGAAGTTAGTTACCTTGAGTGTGTTCGGAAGCAAATTATACAGCGAAAATAAGGCATTCACGTTACGACTTCCCTATAACTGAAATGCTATCAAAACATCTTTTAAAAAATGCAAACGAACAAAATAATTATATTGCCGCAATAATAATATATTCTAATGTGTATGAACTTAAAACAACCGATGTTTCGATTTCACTTTCCCTAGCAAAGAATAAATAAAGAATGAAAGAAAATCATACACCAATGCATGGAAGCATTTAGCAAGGAAATAATGAATTCCTTGTTTTAGTTTATACAATAATATCCGTTGAATTTATTTTAATTTTATTTTTCAAGTCCTCTGCAGTGTTTAAATAATTTATCTCATATGCATAATGTGGTGGTGCTAACTATGTTAGACTTACTGGACACAGCCTTTACTTGTATTGATCAAGGGAACTCTTACAATAATCCACGAAGATTTAACGTCTTGGTTGTTGTTATTGTAGGGTATAACGCCATTTTTCAGCACACGATATGCTATACATGGCGGCCAGTATTATTGTTGGAGGAAGAACCCGGGAAAACCCCCGGAAAGAACAACCGACCCACGAGAAGCTACTGGCAAGCTTTCTCACATAACTACATTAGCCGACTCTTAGACTCGAACCCACACAGACAGAGGTGAGATGGCAGTGATCCTTAACGGAAAGCGTTTTAGACCACTCTGCCATTCTGGGCGCCTTAATGTGTTGGTTCCCAAACGGTACTTTAATTCTATCTAGACTACCATACGTTTCAACAGCCGAAATGAATGTAAGCTGCGTGATGTCATTGGTCACTGATATTGAAGAGTGTAGGTAACATGATTTCATTTGGTAACTGACACTCAACAGTGGATATTGTGTGATGTTGTCTGGTAACTGTCAGTGAGGAGTGGTTGTGCATTATGTCATTTGGTCACTGACAATCAAGAGTGGAGGCTGCATGATGTTATTGGTCACTGACAGTGAAGAGTGGAGGCTGCATTATGTCATTGGTCACTGACAGTGAATAGTGGGGGCTGTATGATGTCAATGGTCACTGAAAGTGAAGAGTGGAGGTAGCCCTGTGTCGTTTGTAGGGCATAACCGACTTTTGATCCGGAAATCGGATTCCACCGGATAGTATGAAATTCCGATTAATCGGAGTCGGACAAGGCAGGAACGACCGATTCGGATAATAAAAATAATAAAGTTGAATTTCTATAGCACCGTGTCTAACACTGCGTGTCATTCGATAGTGCGTTAATAAAGTTAAATAAGAAGTCAGAAAAGTCCAATATGGTCAACACAACCACGCTGTGAGACAATCTATTTGAACCGGCGGGTGAAAACCGGAAATGAAGCCGGATATGGTAAAGTACTAAGTAACATGCTAAACATGGCAAAACCAGATACCAGAACCCGGAAACGGAAGATGAAATTTTTTAGAAAAAAAAATACGGATTTAGCATTTCCGATTAATTGAATCGTATCCGGAATCGGAAAAATTTCATGCCCAAAATCCGGAATCGGAAATCGGTAGAAAAATGCTAATCGGTTATGCCCTAGTCGTTTGGTCACTGACAGTGAAGAGCGGATGTTGCATGATGTCATTTGGTCACTGAGAGTAAAGAGTGGAGGTTTCATGATATCATTTGGTCACTGACAGCGAAGAGTGGATGTCGTATGATGTCGGCGGCGAACAACGCCATTGGTCACTGACAATGAAAAGTGGAGTAAATCACGCCATTGATCACTGAGAGTGAGGAGTGGAAGCTGCATGATGACATTGGTCTCTGACAGTGAAGAGTGGGGAGATAGCATGGTGTCATTTTGGTGAAGACTGGAGCTGCATGATGTCCTTGGTGACTAACAGTGAATTTTGGAGGTATCATTATGTCATTTGGTCACTGACTATATAGAGTTAATGAAGAATGATGTTATTTAGTCATTTACTGTTATTAGTGGAGGCCCCATTATGGCATTGGTCACTGACAGCAAAGACTGGATGTTGCAGGTTGTCATTTGGTCACTGACAGTGAAAAGTGGAGGTATCATGTTATTGTTTTGGTGAAGAGTGGAGGCTGCATAATGTCATTGTGGTGCCGACTGGAGGTTGCATGATGTAATTGGTCATGACAGTGACATGTGGAGGAATCATGATGTAATGTGGTCATTCCCAGCAAAGGGTGGAGGCTGCAGGATGTCATTGGTAACTGACAGTGAAGAATGGAGAACGAATGAGGTCATTTGGTCACTAACAGTGAAGAGTGGAGGCTGCATGATGGCATTGTTCACTGACAGCGAGGAGCGTATCTTGTAGGATGTCATTTGGTCACTGACAGTGAAGAATGGACGTTGCATGTCATTAGATTACTGACAATGAAGAGTGGATGTTGCGTGATGGCATTGGTCACTGACAGTAGAAGATGGAGGTGAATAACGACGTCATTGATCACTGACAGTGAAGAGTGGATGATACATGATGACACTGGTCATTGACAGAGAAGAATGGAGGCTGAAATATGTAATTTGATCACTGACAGTGAAGAGTGGAGGCTGCATGATATCATTGATCCCTAACGATGAAACGAAGAGGTCACATGATGTTATTTGGTCATTGACAGTGTAAAGACTGGAGGTTGCATGGTGTCAGTTGGTCACTGCCAGTTAAGAGTGGAGGCTGCATGAGATCATCGGTCACTGAGAATTAAAAGTGTGTGTTGCATAATGTCATTGCTCACTGACAGTGATTGATGGATTTTGCATAATTTCATTTGGTTTCGGACAGTGAAGAGTGAAGGCTTCTTGGTGTCATTGGTCACAGACAGTGAATAAGGGAGGTAGCATGATTTGATATGGTCATTGACAGTGACGAGTGGAGGTGAATAACGTCATTGGTCACTGACAATGAGATGTGGTGGCTGCATGATGACATTGGTCACTAATAGTGAAGAGTGGGTGTAGCATATGTCATTTGGTCAATAACAGTGAAGAGTGGAGGCTGAATGATCTCATTTCTTACTGACGGTCAAAAATGGATGTTGAAGGATATAATTTGATCACTGACAGGGAAGAATTGATGTTGCATGACGTCATGTGTCACTGACAGTGAAAAATGGATGTTGCATGATGTCATTGGTCACTGACAGTAAAGAGTGGAAGTGAAAAACGTCATTGGTCCCTGATAGTGAAAAGTGGAGGCTGCATGATGTCATTGGTCACTGACAGAGAAGAATGGAGGCTACATGATATCAGCTGGTCACTGACAGTGAAGAATGATGTTCCATGATGTCATTTGGTCCTTGACAGTGAAGAGTGGAGATAGCATGATGTCATTGGTAACTGACAGTGCACCGTGGATGTTGCATTATGTTTTTTGGTAACTGAGAGTGAAGAGTGGAGGTGAATAACGTCATTGGCCACTGACAGTGAAGAGTGGATGTGAATAACGTCATTGGTCACTGACAGTAATAAGTGTAGGTGAACAACGTAATTGGTCTTTGACAGAGAAGAGTCGAGGATGCATGATGTCATTGGTCACCGGTAGTGACGAGTGGATGTTGTATACTGTTGGTCACTGATAGTGAAGTGTTAAGGCAATGACGAGTTCAAATATATATCGGTTAAAAGATATAAAGAATATTTTTTTAAAATAAGATGCCTCGAACCAACTTTTTGTTACTGCAATATGCATTGTATTTGAGGTGCATCAAAATATAAGTATCATGAATACAAAGGCTGACCTTCTTGAAAGATGTCAAGTAAAGCCCGTTTCGGTGATATCAAGCAACCGCACAATGGATGGACATACTCTTTAAAACATTTCACAGTGTCCAAATATAAAGTTTGACATGAGTTGGAGACAGGGTTAGAGATGTAACTTGAATATTAAATTAAAAACAAGAGAACAAAAAAAACAAAACAAGATGGCTCAACTGACCTATTTTCTAAGTCAGTGTGGTGTGCATGTAAAGATGAGTTAACGGATGAAGTTTGATTAAATTATTGTAAGGTTTTTTTAGCAGGGAAGAATTGTTATTCCATAAAATATCTCCAGGTACTATTTTCTGTAAATGTACGTGAAAACGAGACTAAGATGTGATGCGCGTTTAAAAAAACACTGATCAACTTTGATAACCGTGAGTTTCTCTTCCTGATTTGTATCCATATACATCAATGACTGAAATCTCTATCTTAATATAGAAGATGCTTGGTAATGCTTATCTTAATAGGATCGCACGTGCGTCAGGACAGCAGGCATCACCCAGAGTTCGCTTATAATATGAAAAGATCGGACTTAATAAACTAGAAAGACAACTAATAATGAAATAATAACGACGACATCGGCTGCTTATAAAACTACTGCAGTTTGTACACTACCAAGAGTGCATCTCATTCTACTACTACCACCACCACCACTATTACACTTATACTTACCATGCACACTACTACCACAACTACCTACCCTTATACACTACTATTGCGACTATTTATCCTACTGCTACTACTACTGCTGATGTTGCTGCTACTGCTACTACCTGCTGCTTCTAGCACTAATGCTACCTCTGTTCTATCAATACTGCTACTCTAGCTACTATCACTATCAATACGGTTTGCCGTGCTACACAAACATAGGTACTATTACAACCACTTAAGGGCTACTGTTGTTACTACTACTACCATTACTACTACTACTACTACTACTACTACTACTACTACTAATAATAATAATAATAATAATAATAATAACAAGAAGAAGAGAGACACCGCTAAAGTGACCTAGTGGTTAGAGCGTCCGTCGCTTAAGCAGGAGGTCGTGGATTCCATTCCAGGCCAAATCATGTCAAAGACAAACAAAAATGGTACTAACAGCTGCCTCGCTTGACACTCAGCATCAAGAAGTTAGTGTTAGGACTGGTCGGCCTGGTGTCAGGATAATGTGACTGGGTGAGACATCATGCTACATGTCTGCGGCATGATGTCCCAGTGCTAGACATCACTATAGACTGTCTCACATTGTAGCGATATGACTGAATAATTGTTAAAGCTACGTTAAAAATCTAAATCCTAATCAAAGAAGAAGAAGAAGAAGAAGAAGAAGAAGAAGAAGAAGAAGAAGAAGAAGAAGAAGAAGAAGAAAAAGAAGAAGAAGAAGAAGAAGAAGAAGAAGAAGAAGAAGAAGAAAAAAGTCAACTTTATCAACATTAATGAGATATAGGGGTGATAAGGTCACCAGAATATACCATTTTCGCATTTCCCGTGTGCATGACCATGGTTCGTCAAGTGAGGATAATACCTGCGAAAACTTATGGGTTTTCTTTGAGGGTTATCCAAATCCAATGATAAATGATAATAGCAACCACACTATAAAGCTTGTATCGTAAATATCTAAAATTACACACAAGTAATACACTGGCATACTTGTATAATATTGACATGCGTATCATATACATTCACGCATGCAAATAAATTGATATAATGTGATGCACTGAGTTACAGGTAATATACTAATATGAGGTAACATACCGATATACTGTGATACGCTGACATACGATACATATACTTATACACAGATAATACACAGACATACAGGTAATATACTGACATACATGTAATATATTTTCATACAGGTATTATACCGATACAAAGGTAATATACTGAGATGCATGTAATATACTGATATACATGTACAGGTAATATACTAACATACAGGTATTATACTGACATAAATGTAATGTATTCATATACAGGTAATATACAGGTAATATTCGTAATGAATTGATATACAGACAATATGCTCAAAGCATGCCTAACATCAGCTGTTCACTCACCCTAAATCCGAAATTGAAAGTTTGAATTGTATTGGAAGTACATTAAATAACAGATTATTTCATTTTTCGCCTGAGAGTTGTCGACAATCAATCATCACCTATTGCTTTTTACAGATTTTGGTTTTACAAATATACAGCCTGATCAAACGAGATTGTAGTTTGGAATAAGTTTAGTACTCCACTTTTAAAATATAGGAGAGAGTAACGTTTCGCAGCTAGTGCCAATTTGAAGTGTGTGTGTGTGTGTGTGTGTGTGTGTGTGTGTGATCAAACGAATAAGTTTAGTACTCCACTTTTAAAATATAGGAGAGAGTAACGTTGCGCAGTTAGTGCCAATTTGAAGTGTGTGTGTGTGTGTGTGTGTGTGTGTGTGTGTGTGTGTGTGTGTGATTAAACGAGATTGTAGTTTAGAATAAGTTTAGTACTCCACTTTTAAAATATAGAAGAGAGTAACGTTGCGCAGTTAGTGCCAATTTGAAGTGTGTGTGTGTGTGTGTGTGTGTGTGTGTGTGTGTCTGATAGGCTCATGGGAGTGATTGATACTTTATCGCAGGCGTGATTATGGTTTGCAATCACTGTTTATTGGTACATATTGTGTCTTTAAAATAAATTATCATATTTTAGTAGTGATGATGGACAAAATATATCAATCCATTTATCTATCTATAATAAAACCAAACATTATATATATATATATATATATATATATATATATATATATATATATATATATATATATATATATATATATATATATATATATATATATATATATATATATATATATGTCTGATAACGGAAGGAAGGCATCCGTTTCGTGTGGTCCAGAGTCTTCGAATTGTGGGTAATTTTGTCGGCGCAGTTGAAATTTCACATTCTGCGCCGAGCGAAATCGTCTCCAATAGCTTTGTCGAATAAAATTATTATGTAAAAGAAACAACTGTCACTATCCCCGCGTTAGGACGTAAAATAAAGCAATGATTTGATATTGTGATACGTGCACAGATGTGTTTGTGCGCATGTGTGCAATATCATTGAACTCCTTCTACACAAAATGTATTAAAGCTGGGCAAATGAAACTTACCTCAATGATAGCCTTATGATTGCATACTGTGTCGATATGTTTTGAATCACGTGCCAAGACTTTTCAAATTATTTTTTCGCCACTGTGGGTTGGGAAATGGTTGTATGTTGATTTTACAGAGTTTAGTTTCCAATACCACGAGTTGTTGTGCTTCACGTGTCTGGGATTTGACGTGTGTGATTAATGACCCAAGTGTCAACACATGTCAAACTGGGAAGCCCCTGGATGACGGACAGGGGTTGCCCGGAGTCTTTCCATATAATGTGTTACAGTTCAGTCTTAAAGAAACTGTACTCGTGACACGAATTGTACGAGATCAAAAATCGCACTATTAGATCAGTAGTGGGTCCTTAGGAATGGCACTTTACCGCACTTGCTTTGTCACTTTATAGCATCATATTGTTGAAATGCAGTAACATGTCCCAAACCAAAGCCACACACACGTACCAACATCTATCTATCTATCTATCTATCTATCTATCTATCTATCTATCTATCTATCTATCTATCTATCTATCTATCTATCTATCTATCTATCTATCTATCTATCTATCTATCTATCTATCTATCTATCTATCTATCTATCTATCTATCTATCTATCTATCTATCTATCTATCTATCTATCTATCTATCTATCTATCTATCTAATCTTCCTGGGCAATAGCTTGAAACTATCCAGGTCCACGCCCTCTAACTATTTGCTTTCTTAGAGGACATAACTACCAAAGTATCTGCACAAATGACATTGGCCCCTGAGGCAGTCCTTGTCCTCAGAGACATATCCAGTGGCTAAAACTGCATGGTGGCGATCAGAGCGGGAAAACACGTTGATGCGTATTTCTCTCATGCCTGTATTTGACTCTTTATCCACTTTATTGGACTGTTATTAAATTAATGTCTGTATTAGATACTAAGACAATACTACATATGTATAATGTATATTCCAGAAATATATACTTAGAAATCCCATAATGATATATTTCGTTTGATTCCTTTCTTCATTCGTATATAGTATTCTCCTTCCTTCCTTCCTTCCTTCCTTCCTTCCTTCCTTCCTTCCTTTATTCATTCATTACTAGCATCTTACATCCACTGATTGTATTCGCGTGTTTCTTATTTAGTGTGCTTGTATAATAATTCCTGCTTATATTGAAATTCAAAGGGAAAACCGTTCCACTGGAATAATATGGATAACCCATACACAGGGCAAACATGGAAAACCTCTACAAGGGATTAATATGGCAACCCTAACTCAAGAATAATACGGAGAACCCTTACACAAACTAATATGGAAAACCTTACACAACTAATATGGAAAACTCACACGCAGGACTTACATGGAAAACCCTTACACAGGATTAATAGCCTTGATTAGGATTAATATGGAAACATTTACGCAGGAGTAATATGGCAAACCTTACACTACTAATTTGGAATACCTTTACACAGATCTGATATTAAAAAAAAAAACTTGCACGTGACTAATATGGAAATTTTACACGGGATTAATATGGAAACCGTTACGCAGGACTAATATGTTAAGTCTTACACAATTAATATGGAATACCTTTACACAGAACTAAAAAGGAAAACCCTTTCAAGTGACTAATATGGAAACCTTACACTACTAATTTGAAATACCTTTACACAGAACTAAAAAGGAAAACCCTTTCACGTGACTAATATGGAAACCTTACACTATAATTTGGAATACCTTTACACAGAACTAAAAAGGAAAACCCTTTCACGTGACTAATATGGAAACCTTACACGTGACTAATATGGAAACCTTACACGGGAATAATATAGAATCTCTACGCAGGACTAATACTGTAAGCCTTTCACATGACTAGTATGGAAAACTGTACACAACTAATATGGAAAACCTTTGCACAAGACTAGCATGGAAACCATTTCACAGTACAAATATGGAAAACCCTTACACGGGAATAATATGGCAGACCTTTTCAATGGAATAAAATTGAATCTCCTTACACAGGTCTAACATGGAAAACTTTTACACGATTCTAAAATGGAAACTCTTACACTAGACTAATATACACTGACTCATAATGAAAACCCTTACAAAGACTAACACGGAAAACCCGTACACAGAACTAATATGGAAAACCTATACACGATTCTAAAATGGAAACCGTTACACATGACCACTATGAAAATCCTTTCACTGGACTAATATTGAAAAACCATACAAGGGACCAATATGGAAAACCCTTCCAAAGGACTAATATGGAAATCTCTTTTAAAGGACTAGAAACCCTTATACGGGACTAATATGGAAAACCTTTACAAAGACTAATCATCATACAAATAAATCTTAACGAAAATGTAAGGTCCATTTTGAACAGAAATTGCTGCAGAGTAAGTATCTTAATATACATGCATTATATAATATCCACAGTGAATGGAACAATATAAAAACCTTTATCCTTTGCTGACCAATTAAGAGTAATATCTATAAAAACCTAATGTAAATATATGCCATTTAATTAAAAAATTTATTGGTCAGTAAAAGACACTTGCCTCTCAAAGGCAACTATTTAAAACAAGTGACATACAGAGGTCTGCTTTGAACTGCGAAAAAAAAAATTACTTTATATCGACATCTTAAAATTTGTTTTGTCTTATTGTTCGCCAGTTTATTCTCAGAAAATATAATGTTTGACAAATCCATTGCAAGAAAGTCTTTGCATAAACCAATACACGAAGAGCAAACTTTGAATAAATAAAATTTAAACAGGGACGAATAATCTTAAAGTCTTCATTGTAATATTTATTCATCTGTGTAACCGTAAATACCGTAAAAGACTCGCCCTAGCAAACTGATCATGTAAGAAAAACTTTTATCCTTGCAAACTGTACATAGATGAAGAACTCTTTGTCAAGTTTTATTCATTGAACATGAGATGTTTTAATAACTTTTGAAAATCCAATTTCATCCCTTCCCCGAAAACAGTGTTTTCAGATCTATTAATTAGAATATAGATTTCTACAGTTATTTACATGCACTAATAAATAAAAAGAAAAATAAATTGGTTGGCATGTTTCGGGATTTATTCACATGACACAATAGTAAGCACTGCAAGATATCAAGCAGAAGAATCTCCCACAATTAAAGATAAGTGATGTGTGCAAAAGTGGAAAGGATGAAGATGAATGTTTTCAAGTTCAGTGGAAATGAATGATTATTCGTCCAATGCGGGGGTGTACAATCTTGCCAGTAGCTTTCTGGTAGTCGGTAGTTCTTACAGGGCTTTTCCCGGGTTATTCTTCCACCAATTATCGTTGCCTTTATGAATAACCTGTCGTGTGCTGGAAAATGGCGCTAAGCCACAAAACAACAACAAGAACGGTTTCCCTTGATATTACAATAACGACATTTATGTATGTATGTATGTATGTATGTATGTATGTATGTATGTATGTATGTATGTATGTATGTATGTATGTATGTATGTATGTATGTATGTATGTATGTATATGTGTGTGTGTGTGCGTGTGTGTGTGTGTGTGTGTGTGTGTGTCACTCATCCGGATACTAAACCAGTTAATAAACCGTCCTTACACACACAACTAGCCCACTCGTCATCACGCCATTCCAGTCTATAAACCGTCCTTAGACATGTATTATATTCATCACCATCCAAAAGCAGTTTATAAAGGTCGTAGACAAATAACTAGGTCACTCATCATCATGCCATTCCATTTTTTTAACGATCCTTAGACACATAAGAAGCCCACTCAAAACGGTATCCCAAACCAGTCTACAAACTGTCACTCAGACACTAACTATACCATTCATCACCAACATAAACCGACCGCTCCGGTGACATAAGTAGTTCGAGCGTCCACCTCGGATGCGAAGGAGAGGAGGGGAAGGGGGGTGTTCTTGAGTTCAACAGTTCAACCGTAGCCAGTGTTATACCAAAGACATAAAAATGGCATTAGCAGCTGCCTCGCTTGTATATCAACATTGAGAGGTTAGTATTGGTCGGCCTGGCATCATAATAATTCGACAGTGTGGATGATGATGCCACAGGTCTGCGGCATAATGTCCCAGTGCTAGACATCACTGTGTCTGTCTGTCTGTCTGTCTAATTCGGACTTTTAACGTAGCTTTAAAAACATTTAGCCATATGTCTGCGGTGTGAAAGTTTATTATGATTTCTAACACTGGGAAATTTCTTGCTTTTAACCAGTTGACCTTGCTAGCTGATTTTCTCATTTTAATGAGTTGATCCTGATTGCAGATCTTCACATTAATTGAGTTGATCCTGCTTGCCGATCTTCACATTAAATGAATTTTGACCTTGCTTGCTGATCTTTACATTAATTGAATCGATCCTGCTTGCTGATCTTCATATTTAATTGAGTTCTTCAGATCAAATGAGTTGACCTTGCTTGCTGATCTTTACATTAAATGAGTGTTACGACTATATGGTTAAATGAATTTTGACCTTGCTTGCTGATCTTTACATTAAATGAGTGTTACGACTATATGGTCACAAACTTAAATAACTGAACGGAAGCAAAACCAGCACGTTTTGAAAAAGGTAACAAAAAATAAATTATGAAAGTGATAAATGAAACATGTGCGAGGAACTTACAGTATACTGAAGTAAATAAAAACTAGTCTTTATAACGGTCAATAAAACTCCCAAACAAATCAAAAGTTCTTTACAATTTCCAATACCGGAAATATACTAGTCCTCCAAGAACCATGACGTTGTCCAGTAAAAAAAATGTTCTTCCTCTCGAAATAGATCTAAGTACAGCAAAACACTCGTCTGCAGACATTTATCTGGAAAACAAAAAGTGTGAGTGACTCCAGAAAAAGAGAATAAATCTAATAGCCTAACTTTCGCCCTATTTGCACCATATATTGAAACTATATTTCGCTATAGACCAACGAGATATCACACACTACTGATTTCTGAAGAACTAAACATATTCATGTGACTTCACGCAGCCAATTGGAAACCACATAATTATTCTTGAAACTTCTATGCTCCATAAGTCACTGAGAAACTACGCCATATGCGCCATTTTGGCTTCTTATTACGATTATTTTTTACTAATTGTCAACACGTACGTAAATATTATTTATTGATCCTATGCAATTTTGTTCTTAACAAGCCAGGTCACGTATAATTTTTAACAAAAGATATTATATACAGTTTTACAACTATGAACACAAATTATGAAAATGACATAATAATGTACCATATATATACAAATATATATATATGTGTGTGTGTGTTTGTGTGTGTGTGTGTGTATGTGTGTGTGTGTGCGTGCGTGCGTATGTATGTAACTCATCCCTTCATAACGCAAAGAAAGATTTATGTAATAAAGCTTTCTTTTTCCGCATTAATCAAACAACTAATGAAATTTTACAGGAAGATGTATGATAAATATACAAGCTGTATATAGAATAATGAAATATAAAACTCATATACACATGAAAGCGCATCTGTAATTAATTTAATTGTTTTCCCTTTGATGTGCCGAATATCAATGTTGTATTCTTGCTACATCAATCTACATCTCAACAACCTCTGGTGTTTATATTTCATGTTTTTAATGACAGTAAGTGGATTCTGTTCACTGAATACACTATTCTGAGGAGGAGAATTAATATACACTTCACAGTGTTGTAACTTCCTGACGTTCCCCCAATTTTTTGCTGCGAATATATGGTCACAAACTTAAGTAAAGAGACAAAGGAAACCAAACAAGTTTTGTAAAACTTAATAAACGAATTAATTATTAAAATGATAAATGTGAGAGGGCTGTCACTATAATTTATAGCAATATATATTTTCTAGTTTTACAACCATGAATGAAACTTATTAATATGAAATAATAAATCAAGTACCCGGAGTTGCCAAAAATATAGATATACAAAACATGAGGTTAGTTTGCTTGCTGATTTTCACATTAAATGAAATGAACTTGGTAGTTGATCATTCCATTTCAATGAGTTGCTGCTACTTGCTGATCTTCACATTTCACTGAGTTGACCTAACCTGCTGATCTTCACATTTCATTGAGTTGACCTAACCTGCTGATCTTCACATTTCACTGAGTTGACCTAGCCTGCTGATCTTCACATTTCACTGAGTTGACCTAACCTGCTGATCTTCACATTTCACTGAGTTGACCTAGCCTGCTGATCTTCACATTTCACTGAGTTGACCTAGCCTGCTGATCTTCACATTTCACTGAGTTGACCTAGCCTGTTGATCTTCACATTTCACTGAGTTGACCTAGCCTGCCAATCTTCACATTTCACTGAGTTGACATAGCTTGTCGATCTTCACATTTCACTGAGTTGACCTAACCTGCTGATCTTCACATTTCACTGAGTTGACCTAACCTGCTGATCTTAACATTTCACTGAGTTGACCTAGCTTGTTCATCTTCACATTTCATTTTCTAAATGAAATGCAAAGTCTTGTTAAAGGTAATTATAAATATCAAAATATGATTTAGTACCACAATAATCATGTCAATATATGATTTGCTGCAATAATTGTCGTACGAATATATGATTTTTAGTTGTCAGAATTACGGCAAAATAAATCCACGTATGACATGTAAGTTATGCTTCACCAAATCAAATAATCATTGTTTAAAAGAAACAATAAATTATTACCACACCACACCAGTTGGAAAATACATGCGAAGTCCAAACTAAGACATAACAGTAACTCCGTCATACACCTGGGTCAGTTTATCTCATTAGATTTATTTAGTCTCTCTCTCTCTCTCTCTCTCTCTCTCTCTCTCTCTCTCTCTCTCTCTCTCTCTCTCTCTCTCTCTCTCTCATATTAGGACCGGTAACTCTTACACATTACTGCTAGTTATCATATTAGAACTCATCAGACGCCTTTGAATGTTAGAGGTTGTTTGTTTTTTTTAACTCCCATGCATATTGGATCCGGTAACTCCCCGTATATTACAGGCACTTAATCGAATTAGAATTCTTGACTCCCTCATATATTAAGGCCAGTAACTCTCTCCTATAATAGGGTCAATTACTCTCCCGTATGCTAGGGCCAGAAACTCCCTTTCATATCAATGCATGTTAACCTTATTTTAATTTATTAGACTCCCTCACATATTAGGACGGGTTACTCCTATTAGACTTCACCATTCACCCTAACATATCAAGGCCAGTAATCCCCTCGCATATTACAGAAATGTAACCTTATCAGAATTCATCAGATCGTTCACATATTAGGGCCAGTAACTCCATACAATATTTGGGTCATTCTCTCAGTTACATTTAAGTGCCAGTCAAATTTGCTTGCACTCAGCTGAAGCCATCACACATTATAGCCAGTTACCCTTTACTAGAATACATCCGACTCCATCACACATTACAGCCAGTTACCCTTTACTAGAATACATCCGACTCCATCACACATTATAGCCAGTTACCCTTTACTAGAAGACATCCGACTCCATCACACATTATAGCGTTACCCTTTACTAGAATACATCCGACTCCATCACACATTATAGCGTTACCCTTTACTAGAATACATCCGACTCCATCACACATTAGAGCCAGTTACCCTTTACTAGAATACATCCGAATCCATCACACATTATAGCCAGTTACCCTTTACTAGAATACATCCGACTCCATCACACATTATAGCCAATTACCCTTTACTAGAATACATCCGAATCCATCACACATTATAGCCAGTTACCCTTTACTAGAATACATCCGACTCCATCACACATTATAGCCAATTACCCTTTACTAGAATACATCCGACTCCATCACACATTATAGCCAATTACCCTTTACTAGAATACATCCGAATCCATCACACATTATAGCCAGTTACCCTTTACTAGAATACATCCGACTCCATCACACATTATAGTCAATTACCCTTTACTAGAATACATCCGACTCCATCACACATTAGAGCCAGTTACCCTTTACTAGAATACATCCAACTCCATCACACATTATAGCCAGTTACCCTTTACTAGAATACATCCGACTCCATCACACATTAGAGCCAGTTACCCTTACTAGAATACATCCGATTCCATCACACATTATAGCGTTACCCTTTACTAGAATACATCCGACTCCATCACACATTATAGCGTTACCCTTTACTAGAATACATCCGACTCCATCACACATTATAGCCAGTTATCCTTTACTAGAATACATCCGACTCCATCACACATTATAGCCAGTTACCCTTTACTAGAAGACATCCGATTCCATCACACATTATAGCCAGTTACCCTTTACTAGAATACATCCGATTCCATCACACATTAGTGCCAGAAGTGTTAGAATTCATCATATTCCATTCATATAGGACGTCTTAATCGTATTAGACTTTCCCATACGTCCTCACCTTCCAGTTTAACAGTTTCAGATTTTATTCCAATATTTAAAAACGATTACTCGGGACAGCTACGGCTGATCAGATGGATGCTACCAACCCTGATCAGCCCAGTACCGCAAATTCTTAACGTCCTTGGAAAATGGACTTAACTATCATTTCCTCTAAAGGATGTCGCCAATTTAAATGTGTTATATGTGTAGTTAGTCCTACCCCTGTCAACCCAACCCCGACCCCTGAAAAAAATACCAGGTCAAAACTGTCTGTATACAAAATGTTGCTGCGTAGTTTGTGTTTGTCATAGTGGTATAGAGGAAAGATAAAATATATTCGAAGGACCATCTGTCACTGTGTACAAATGTCATTATGAATAGAATTACACAAGACTGTACTAATCATTAGAATATAACAAATAGAAAATATTCAACAAACTCCAATTACCGACACAAACACAATAGTGATACATTTCCCTTGGCATATACAGAATTATACAAAACACACCAATGAAACATGTACCATGGAATATGCAGAATATACATATATATATATATATATATATATATATATATATATATATATATATATATATATATATATATATATATATATATATATATATATATATATATATATATATATATATATATATATATATATATATATATATATATATATAACTGTATAACAACACATGCATTATACATTTTCCTTGGCATATACAGAATTATACAAAACACACCAATAAAACAAGTACCATGGAATATGTAGAATATGTACAAAATACACCAATGATACATTTTCCGTTATATATATATATATATATATATATATATATATATATATATATATATATGCAGTATACATTTCCCATGGCATATATAGAAATGTACAAAAACACACCAGTGATAAATTTGCTATGGTATGTACATTACTGTACAATATTTTCCATTGTACTTACAGAATTGTACAAGTAATACAACAGTGACACCACAACCTTGAGTATTAGTAATAAAAAATGGACATTAAACAGGGGAGGGAAATAAAAATTGAACATTAATTGGTTATATAATGTTATTAAACACTATCGCTGATAACATGTACATAAATGAATACAAATGTAAGAAAAAAATACAAACAATAACCATCTTTTATTGTTTAAAATATTTTATATTTTAAACAAAACCAGAAAGATCCTTGCTTGTGTTTTTAGCTTTAAAACTATTTCGTCTTTTTCAATGGAAAACGAATTTGTGTAAAATACCGTGGCTGTTTAATTATTTTGTCAGTAATTTGTCATAGCTTGTAAATATATTATCTCTACATCATTTTCAAGTAAAATAAACGGTGTCAGCAAATTACAAGGGTTTAGATCCTGGTGTTAATTTTTGTCTTCCTTACAATTTTCGTCTCAAACACAAATCATGTTTTGTCCTTCAATTTAAAACTCGCGTGTCACAGAAATAATTTTTACTAAATTTGTTCATGACATGACTACAACAAAAGAGTATCACTTTTTATATTTACAATCCACCACTATCTGATTACTAACACACTTTTTAAAGACAATTTTCACACCTATGTCAAATAATTAAAACTGGCTCGTGGTCCCATAGTTGGCCGGGCGTGGCTATTTCATGCCCTGGGCAAGAAATACACGTGTCACCGATAAACCATATAAAAAAATAGCTATTACATTGGGGGTTTTTTTTGTATTCATTTCGGTGGGGTCTTCCGTCAAGGAATGGCGTCAAGCCTATTCAACCATAGCCACGCCCACATAGGAAACGGCGGACACATACAATATAAAAAGACCATCTTCTCGACAGGGCATCAATATCATCTCGACCTTTCGACAACACAGCTTGAGTTTGGAGTTAACATAGACATCTTGAACAATTCTGTTTCATTAGAAGTATCTTCCTGATATGAAAGTATAGAAGAAAAATGTAAGTATCATATTTTTATGTTTTTATTATTATTATGCGCTTCATTTAATTACTTTTAAAGATTGATATTACTTTCTTATTATGCCATAAAGCAAGATAAATATTTGCAAATTAAATCTAAAAATGAAAATAAAAGTGTAAATAGACGCAGTCTTGTATCAGAATGGTTACTTTTTGTTCCTTAGACTATATCATGAATTTATATTTTTTTATTAATTTATTATTAATTTTATGTTTACACAAACCTATAAATCAGTTTATCTTTGGGTCTGCTTATATTATAGTCAAACTAATGTATTTGTGCGTGCGTGTGTGTGTGTGTCGTTTATTGACATGTAATCAAACGCGAATGAAATTTGTGTATTTATCTATTTATCGTTTCAAGGAAAACCAGAACAATGTCAACACTTACTTCGAATTTCCTCTTCCCCTTCCCATGCTATTTAGATATTTTTGACATTCACACCCCAAAATAAATACGAAAATAACAACTAAAAGTAAAATCACCATAATTAAAAATCACAGAATAATAACAATAAACGATTACTACTGGAAAGAAAACAGCATAATAATAATAATAATAATAATAATAATAATAATAATAATAATAATAAATAATAAATAATAAGAAGAATAAGAATAGAATATAATAATAATAATAATAATAATAATAATAATAATAATAATAATAATAATAATAATGATATTAATAATTACAATATTAGTAATAATAGTAATATTAATTAGTGATTGTACTGGCGGCATTAGCAGTGGTACTAGTACTACTACACCACCAACAAATGTGGTGCTAGCAGACATAGTAACAACAATAGTAAGTAGTGCTATGAGTGATGTTCCAAGTTTTTATTTGCCATCTTAAAGTATTTTGTTTGCGTTTCTGACATGCTTAAAGACTAACAGGAAGGTTTTATTTACATATCAGTCATTTCGTGCCTTATATTTGTAATCCTACTTACAATGCCACCATTGAACATTTACACCTTTAAAGATTTCCGACATAATGTATACTCTCTTTTAATCCTTTACCAACACCTGTTTAAACGACCTGCACATTTATGACCTAATCATTCGCTTTTCCGGTTGTTGTTCATTGAAGCCTCGTGTGCGGAAATGGCGGTACCCTTTGATCTTGTTATATAGTATGGCATCTATTCGCGTTCCTTTACATCTTAACGAGAAGCCATTTTCGTACCCGGACACCGACTTTGATAAAATTACCTCACAAGGTGTCATTATATAGAAAGTACATACCTTTAACAGCCGAAAGACTTAACTTACAGTGATATCAATGGTTAATTATC
Organism: Unio pictorum; assembly: GCA_030141615.1. NCBI lineage: Eukaryota > Metazoa > Mollusca > Bivalvia > Unionida > Unionidae > Unio > Unio pictorum. Next base: position 1,860,110 of record JARLTB010000107.1, on the reverse strand, counting down.
AGCGTCGTTATTATTCATGTTATTATTATTATTATTATTAGTAGTAGTAGTAGTAGTAGTAGTAGTAGTAGTAGTAGTAGTAAGAATCATGGTTTCATTAGTTTCTTTTGAAAATAAAGGCAAAATATCTATAAATATTTTAGAGATTTTTTTAAAATTCTAATATCTTTTAATGATAACTCTGTCATATTATAACAAAACATGCAAATTGAAAGTAGTGCATGAGTATATGGCGAGAAAAGTCCCGTTAGGGACGTGTTCGTTAAGATGTATTGCTTTTGTGGAGCCATAGAGACACACATGCAGTCCCGTTTAAGGATTATAATTAAAAAGTAATACAACACAAAATATACAATTGAATCAAAGGCAAATACATCAATAATCTTTTCATTGAACACCATTGTCCCTCCTGCGAAGTGATATATTATTTATAAGAATTACACAAGCGTTACCGACAGAAAATATTAGATAGACACCGTTTCAGCCACCTTACAATAAATATATAATGGTTTTGATTGTACAAAAAGTACGGTATATTAAAAATGAAACTTTTCTTCATGTTTACTATATAAGTCAATTATGTTTCAGATGGCGACAATAACGATCATTTACAATAGCGACGCCAGACGTGTATCAGGAATAACAAGAACTACAACGTGTGATGACGTCATCAACGTGTTGTTACGGAATACTGGATCAAGTGAGAAGGAAAATGCATTCTCTTTTGCAATTTTTGAGTCAGTTGGTGGCATCGAGCGTCTGCTTCCAGGGAATACACGGTTGTTAAAACTCCAAAACAGCTGGGGTAACGATGTTGAAAACGTAAAATTTGTCCTCAGAAAAAGCCAATGCCATGGATTGGTACCCAAAATTTCTATTGCTAGGAGGAAACGTCTCTGTGAAAAGCGGAAACCAGTCAGTCCATCAGTCGACGGCAACAGGCAATGTCCGAATACTATTTGCAATAACGTGTCAGAGAGGAAGGAAAGTGCTAGACTTCTTGTACAACTGACTCAGACCCAGAAAACAAAGATTCAGAAAATCAAGGATAAAATTACCGGCCTGGACAAGGGCCTAAACAAATTTCGTTTGGGACTTAGATTTAAGAAATTCACTCATGCAAAAACGAAGTCAATCAAGGATGAAACATTTGAAGCCGACAGTATGGATGAATTCCTCGCTAACGTGAATGAGGATAACATGGAGGATTTGCTGAACTTTTGTGATAAAGTTGCTAGCCAAGAACTCAGTCGACTTACATCTGACGCTGGCTGTTCTGATAACCAATCGGATGTATCCACTAAAAATAACAACATTGAAGAAGACTGCAGTGTGGACATTTTGGAGGAAACGTTAAAGGAGGTTCAACACGCTCTCCATAAATATGCTCACTCAACGAGGACTTTACAGAAATCTGGTGTTGATATTACAACGGAGGCAGCTGTCCTTCAGAACAAAATCATAAGTCGGCAGAAAACTTGTCACTCTTTAATGAAAAATATTGTTTCCCTTGATGGGTCACCAAAGCCTCAAGTTAAATCTGCCGCACCTGGCGTGCACATTATTCCGATGCACAGTACACCTATTTGTGGCCGAGCCATGCCTCGAACTTCCCGCGATGGTGATGATAGGCATCGAATACCTAGAGACCTGAAGAAATGTCTACCGACCGGGCGAACCGGAAAACGCCTTTTAATGCAAAAATACTTGAAGCAACAAGCATCTCTCGCCCCCATGACTAAGAACTCGGTCGTGCATGAGGAATATCCTGCTACGGATAATATCGGAAGTGACACATATACTGTGACGTCAAAAATCATTAAAAACCCTAAATTCAATACTTTGCAAGAGCGGTGTAAATTTTACTGGGACATGGGTTGCAACAGCGATAGTGACAGCGACTCTGGTGGTAGTAACGCATCATTTGATCATGACATCGGGTTTATGGACAGTTTGCCGTTTAGTCCGAATCATGGGGGTGCAGAACATTCTTTAAAGAGCAATCACGTTGTGTTTAGTTACTTCGAGAGTCCCAGCATTATTGAGCCTAGCACCCGGAGTTTCGCCAAGTCAATACGTGGCGGAAAACGACTTGTTGATTATAGCATCGGAAGTGAAGACAGTTATGATGATACAGCAGTAACAGTTTCTAAACCTGAAAGATCTTGTAATAGGTATAACGCTAAATCTCAGAAATGTCATTCGGATTCAGACACTGGAGTTAGTTCTCTTGGGAGCGAAGGGAACATTTCATGTTGTCAAACATACCTTGTGTGATGGACTCGATACAAAGTGCTAACGATTATTTGGCTGTACTCTCTCTCTCTCTCTCTCTCTCTCTCTCTCTCTCTCTCTCTCTCTCTCTCTCTCTCTCTCTCTCTCTCTCTTCTGACGTATAATAAATTTATGAATAATGTATATTGTGTTTGTATCTTGTCTCTTATATACTTCTTAAGTTGTTACTCTGTCTCAGATAATTGTACATACTCGCAATAACACACATGTCTACACAAATACACATACATATGAACCCCAAAATTACATATAAAACCATAATCCGCACACACAAGCGCTATTCGTTATGTTTTCTCTCTCGAATAAATCTAGATGCAGATTATCTGGTGGTCTATTGGCCTGGTCGACAAAAGGGGATGGCAACCGTGGATACGTTCCCTAAGCCTGGGCTGAACAACACTTTTTATTTTTATAAAAGAAACATTTTGTTTGAACAAGTACTGGGGGAGTCCCGGGTTTTTCTTACCTTCAGAGCCCCGTGATCGCTTTATACGGCCCTGCCTAGTGGTTAGAACGTGTGCCACAGGTGCAGGAGGTCGCGGGTTTGAACCTCGGCCGAGTCATACTAAAGACTACTTAAAGCTTCCTCGCTAGGCTTTCAACCATTAAACGGGTATTGTTAGGACTGGTACGCCTGGTGTCGGGATAATGTGACTAGGTGGAACATCGTGGTGCATGTCTGCGGCATGATGCCCTAGGGTTAGACATCACTATAAACAACCAAACTGCAGACATCGTAGCGATATCAATGAAACAGCGTTAATGCTACCTTAAAAATCCAAATCACACACACAAACACACACACACACACACTCAAACAAAAACACGTGCAGATTGTTAGAACTGGAGCACACTTGCGCTCTCTAAAACGAACTACGAACGCTAGGTGACTAAAGAACTGTCATAATTAAGTACATAAAATTTGCGAAATACACTCGCTATTTCAAGCAAAAGTTTGAATGAAGTAGTTAATGGTCCATTAATTAAGCAAAATACCATCATCAAGTTTGTGACTGTATTTGGGTAGGGGGGCAGGATTGACGCGCATCATTTTATTTCCATCTAAAGGAAGAACTATTCTAATATATTCGAACCAAACCTATACAGTATACATCCCTTACATACGCAGCATTCCGCAAAATTAATACAGCAGTGCATTTAAACCATTTTCTCAAGTCTGGCTTCCATCATTCCTCCCTCAGCCTGTAGGCTTTATCTTCTTAGACAAAACAAAACGTATGCTGTAAATTTAATGTATAATCATCCATTGTAGGGAGTACTGTGTGTGGTCAGTCGCATCAATAATGCACAGGAGAAATGCATTTTGTCTCAGATATTTATAATGTTTCAGTTCGGTGTCTCGTTACGTTTCCTCCAGGGATTTTCCTCCATTATATCTTAATGATGGTTTTATTAGCATTCCGTACAGATTGATACTGAACCTAGATACAAACTGAATTAGGATGGGGACGAGATGATCATAAACTGATCGATATACATAAATATATCAAATGGTACCGATATATTGAAGCAAAATAATTCATGAGATATTTTTTGGGGGCATCTCATCCTGCCCTCTGGTAGTAGGTCTGTTGTGAAGAAGGTATCATGTATCGCTAATTGACCATTAAGATTCCTACTGTGTCTAATGCGCCACATGTGGCATACCACGCATACCCACTGCATAATGCATCGTACAAAAGAATGAAAAGGTGACGGAATAATAAAAACAAATTGAAACTATTTTTAAATAGAAGTTTGTCGCTTCGGATATTTAACGCCTCAGACAAATTTAATATAATTTTGAACTTGTCTGCTTATCCACTCATGCTTCAAGATAAACTTACATTATAAACTTGTGCGATATATACGATACAGTGTGTATACTATTCCCTCGGCCGTTTCATTTGTTTTTTTTTTTAAACACATACTGTAGGTGTCTAATACCGATCAGTGAAAATAAACAACGCAGTAACAAAACATGGTTGCCTTGTTCGATATTTTCAATCAAAGACAGGTGTAACTAATACGTTATTTGCTTGACTACTCTAAAATCTAATGATTAGAAAAAGAAGTGGAGTCTTCGTGCAATAATTGCGTATCGAAATTGTCTCTGCCTTAAGAGATTTACATGTTAAGTTTGTTTTATTAATTTTCTGTCTGTAATGTATGTCTGTCTGTCTCTATACTGGTTATATTTATCCCAAGGTTTTCGCGCGCTATATTTGTTGAATTATTTACTTGTGTCCACAAGATATTTTTATTGCACACGTAATGTTATTTTTTCTGTTAGAATGGTACAATCGGATAAGGCAGGATCGGGTATAGGTTATGTGTCCTTTGGCAGTGCACCTTAGCAAGCTAAACCAAACCGTTTTACTTTCATCTCTTCGATTTAAATATATATAAAAGGCATACGCGAAATACTTTATTTACAAGCTTAATTTTAAAATGATTTATTAGGCAACAATTTTATCGTCAATGTAAGCAAAGCAAGTCAACTCAAGACTGGCATTTACTCTTATTTTCACTGTTCTTAGTTTTTGTTTAAGTATGACTCAGTTTGAGTTCGACCAAAATTGTTGCCTTGGAATATAAATAAAGTTAGAATATTGTATTATCAAGTGTGAAAGCGGTTGAAACAGTTAAGATTACAAGCTAAGGGTGGGTGGGTAGGTGGTTATATAGCAATTTTCCACAAGAGCCATTGCATTCGAAATTCATAATAGAGATGAGCGAATAACAGCAACAAACAGACAGGACGGATGTTGAAATGTTGCATGGTTAAAATAAATCCCAGAAAAATATGCAAGATGCAAAATATCATTTTTAATTTCACTCGTAGAAAATAAGTGTTTTCAACAATCATTGTGAGAGGATGTTTATCATAGCAGTTTATTTAATAAAACAAAAACCAGTCTTGATCTGCAATTTAAAAACTGCACAGAAAGTTTCCCATGGCCGATGCATAACCCCCTCCCTCTAAAGTTCCGTCTCTTTCCTTCTAATTCCGATTTGAAGAAACTTTAAATCTACTTTATAAGTAGCAAATTTATCATCATCATTATCACTTATGGACATAATTCGCAATTTTTAGTTATCTTCGGTTGGACTTGAACATAATTATACAATTGATTGCTTCATAACACACACACACACACACACACACACACACACACACACACACACACACACGCGTGTGTGCGGGTGTGACTAACTGTTGGTGTTATATATAAATTTTTGTGATCTGTGTATTTCTGGAAGCAATGTCTTATCTTACATTTTGTTTTTGTTATTAAAGTAACAATATGAAATATATAATTGTCAGTGCTAACACAAATTCAAAGTCAGACCATAAAATAATTTTACATATATGCCATTATATCACAAATCCCTGACATGGTTCACTAACTCCTACTAGAGTGCATGGTATCGTAAACATATAAAACAAAAAAATATATCGTATAGTAGCATCTACCAATGCTAGACAACTTGTATTTTTAAAAAATAATCTAAAACTATACAACTAAATATTTTTTAAAAACTAAATATTTTTCTTATTCATTTAGCGCAACGACCATCATGTATGTATTAATCTAATCAATATCTATATTTTGTAAAGAAGAAGTTGTTTTTTTTAAAAAAATAATGGTTACTTAGATAATTTCATTTTAACAATTAGCTAATCCTCCTGCTTTAAATATATGGATTATGTCATTGATTACAACAACATCAGATGGTAACGGCGACGGTAGCGGAGATGTCGATTATGAGGCCAACACAGACAATACAGGTAGTAGTAGTAGTAGTAGCCATCCTCATAATATATGGAGGAATACAAATCTCTCTCTCTCTCTCTCTCTCTCTCTCTCTCTCTCTTCTCTCTCTCTCTCTCTCTCTCTCTCTCTCACCGTTAAGTATACAATCATATATCAATCAGTAAAATCAGCAGATAGTGGAGCTTCTCAACGATTTGTTATACAGGAAATTGAACTGCGCCATCAGTGTAATTATCATATCTTGTAGTCTATACTTTTACTTAATTGAAGATTCTTCACGCTGATCCGACTCTTTCAACTGTCGCGTGTTGATACTTGATAACCGATGCCATTATCTGATAGCATCGGCCCAATTGTCACTCGTTTAAATCCTTTATGCGCTACTTAGCATTTTATTCTAGACCTCTATAAATAGTAAATAGACTTATAGAAACGGTAAGACTTACAGCTTTGATTCTCATTTGTTTGACCGTGAGAAATTAGTGTTGATCTTTTAACTTGTTAGTAAAAATCCACACTTGAAGTCTGCACTTTTATTCTTAATGTCATGGCCTATTTGAATCTAATCGCGCAATAGTCATGAGAAAATGCCTTTACATTATATATATAATATATAATCTCCGTTCCTATAAAATATATAATCAATCAATCAGTGAATCAATCAACCAATCAATCAAATATGTTGTACAACCTAAAAACATGCATTGTAAATTATTCCCACTTTCTGATTAAAATGACAAACATGTATATTCAAACAAAACCTCAACATTTATATCGTCAAAGATACGTAAACTTCTACCTTTAATAAAGACGATGCAGCTTATATTTCATAATGAGCGATTAAGAACTATATCAGCGGAAGAAAAAATATATCGCCACAGAGGTGATACCAGTTCTATCGATACAGTGGCGTTATCACATGGAACTACTTTTTTAATTTTGGAAATATTTCTGCTCTAGTGTGTCTTATTCAATACCTGTTCTTCCATATTTAGGCCATTTATATTTTTCTCTTTCTTCTTCTCATTCTTAAAGCTATGTCTCCTTCCCATCACTCCTCTTTTATCACATCTAAGATTACAAGGTCATACATTGCGTTCGCTGTTTATCCTTTGATGTGTACATGAATACAATCAGTGAGGTGTTATCAACACGTGCTTAAAACTTACCTCCAACAACAAAAAGTACATTTTAAGTATTAACTTTTCATAATTAGCTATCTTTATAAATCGTTAAAACTAACCTCGGGATTTAAACATACTATAGAAAACTTGTAAGTAGTAAGTATGACTAAGACAACGCTAATTATTTAATACTAATTATTTGATACTAATTATTTGATACTAATTATTTAATATGTGTCCATGTCACTCTTGAAATATGTCCGTATGTAATTCAAAAGTTTTCCCCACAATTTAGAGATGGGATGTGGGAAACAAAACTACTTTGAGAACAACGTACACTAAAAAAAAGATCTATGGCCGATTTTTAATAGCCAAATCCCACTAATTTTGTATTTCCTAAATAATATCAATTCATATCCAGCCAACCAATTTCTTTATAATAAATTCAATTTTAATTCATCTTGTCAGACGTTTCGATTTGCTTGCGAAATATTTTATCTTTCACTGGTGATTCATAACTACATTCCGGTGCATATAAAATATGAACATGTAATTGATTTCTTGTATGGGAGGTCGGGGAAAAAGAGAAACGTGATACCAGAACTGTCAAGTAAATGGCGGACTGTTACCCAAAATTAAATTCATTAGCTGACATTGGGCACACCTTCGGCAGCAGTGAACTATCTATCCACATTAAGATGTGACAAACGTGGGAAATTCTGAATTAATGAAAAACCTTTCTCATTTTTCCTGTTAGAAGACTGAGATTTCTTATGCACCACCAAGATAACTATTACTAGTACATGTACATATACTACTACTACTACTACTACTACTACTACTACTACTACTACTACTAATAATAATAATAATAATAGTAATACTAAAATAATAATAATAATAATAATAATAATAATAATAATAAGAAGAAGAAGAAGAAGAAGAAGAAGAAGAAGAAGAAGAAGAAGAAGAAGAAGAAGAAGAAGAAAGAATCTATTAACATGTTAATATTGTTTATCTTTTATACTGAAAAGACAACGAATAGAAAAAGAGACTTGTACTAGACATGTGGCTAAATAGACTCATAAGAACATATTTTCTGTATATCTGTTTATCAAATAAATTATTTGGCGTCATTTAAAGTTGTCAGTAGTAATATGAAAGCACCCCCACCAATCACCACAACCATATTTAACATCACCCTCATATCAAACTAATGTTACAAGAGCATGGACCGAAAGACGAATTTGGTAACATTTAAGTCAAAATACTACACGTCGATTTAACATTTAAGTCAAAATACTACACGTCGATTTAAACTTCGGTATTTGAATGATTTTACATCCTTTCGACAATGTAGTATCGTTTTAAGAAGTAAAAGCCAGGGAATATAGCTACACTGCCCAATGGACAGTCGGTAATCATAACAAGTTCATTATCGATATTCGTTTGATCTTTGTTACATGTGCCGAAACATCAAAAGTTAATCTTACAACAAAGCCTTTTGTCGAGTGCAATCGTAAATGCATTAATCATCCCAGTGTAATCGCCACTATCTAATATAAATGAAATCATTTTTTCATTAACCTGTATGCTGACCAGAGGCGAAAAGAAACATCATTGTGAACTTTTTTGTCAAAATAGACCGGCGCCTGAAACATATTGAAAAAACGTAATAGATTTAGTTAAGTGAATGAAAGGTAAAAATAATTGTTAAATGTAAAATCGTTTGGAAATTTTCGGAACGGATATTTTTACATTTCATGTCAAATTATCTTCTTCGTTTATTTTACAAGTACCAATGTGAGAAATGACCCATGAAACAAATTCTCCATGACCGACCTCTTATGTCATTAAAAAACAAAAATACAAAAATGTATCAGTGCGGGTTAAAATGAGCGTAAACACAATAAATGACCTTATTGATTCTTTCTAGATACGAATTTATGGATACATAGTAAAACAGGGATTATCTAGATATTTGATTATCTCACTGTAATGCCTAACAATGCAAAATATGCAATACAAATTGTCATATCCTGTTACGGTGCGTTTATAATAATCTCACCCGTACTGAACCCATAATTTGGAATTCACACTTTAAAATAAAGTCTCTCCCATATAAGCTATTTTCCAACACAATTAAAAAGCAAGTTTTTAAGTTTTACAAGTTTTACAACGTAACATTAGTAGCCTAACCAAAACGGATCTTTTTCGTCAGACTGACTTTTGAGCTGAGTCGTATGGGCGAAGTATTTGTACTCTAAGAATGATCCATGTAGACGGGAGATTTATGGGATAAATTCAAATAGTATCACACACAAACACACACACACACACACACACACACACACACACACATACATACATACATACACATATACACACACACACATATATATATATATATATATATATATATATATATATATATATATATATATATATATATATATATATATATATATATATATATATATATATATATAAAAACGGATCTTTTTCGTCAGACTGACTTTTGAGCTGAGTCGTATGGGCGAAGTATTTGTACTCTAAGAATGATCCATGTAGACGGGAGATTTATGGGATAAATTCAAATAGTATCACACACACACACACACACACACACACACACACATACATACATACATACATACATACACATATACACACACATATGTATATATATATATATATATATATATATATATATATATATATATATATATATATATCGATTATAAAGATTACCTGCCGTGTCTGACTTTATCAATGAAAATGTTGACACTACTCTCGGCAGAACAGCTCAGTAAATTAAGTATAAGAAATAAAGTACCTTAAATGGTTTACAATGTATTTTACAAAATTTGATAACTGTAATAAACGTGTCAAGAGTTTTAAAATCAATAAATGAATGAAATGTATCTATAGAAGGTAGCGATAAAATTGGACAAGAGTTGTAACGTTTTGTACCATTTAGAGTGACACTGAATTTCTGAACAAGTGCCCCTGGGGTGAGGATCACTCTGACGTAACTGGTCTCCCTTACATCGATTTGGATAATCTCTTGATATCTGAATCTCGTATTTGTGTTGTAATACTTGTAATCTGACATCGGTATGTCGAAGTCAGTGAACAATAAAAGAAAAGAAAAAGTACCAAAAATGGCAAACTAAGTAGAAATGGCGCCCGTGGCAAGTGGCGTACAAAGTTCCCAAGGCGATAATGATGACCCAAAGGGTCTGAAGGGTCCAGGCCGGGTAGCGTTCTTGGTATGGGACTAGTGCCAGCTAGGGGTTTTGTGGGAGCGGTTTAATCTGCCTGAAGTGGCCCAGAACGGAGCCACGTCAGACAATGATTTTCCTCCAATTTAATTCGACTCGGTTGCTTTACCTGGCATCTAAATTCTATGATTCACACAAGACAATCGTGCACCAATTTATGCATTTCTGTCATTTCCACATTGTTTGCATTAATATCATTTAAAATATATTAATATTAATCTTGTACAGAAACGATATATGTTTTAACAAAATCGATTTACTTACGGTCTGCTTGTTTTAAAAAAAATATAGACATGTCTGCACAACAACATATATTACTTAAATCGGCGTTATTTGAAATTAATAACATCGGCAGGCGTATACAAAGATATATCTAATCCCCGCACACATATTTTTCCCTTATGAATCTAACTACTTGTGATTGTCATAGGGATTCGAAGAAAGACGTCTCTTTTAACTGATTTGTGTACCTGGCGATGCACCGCTCCGGTGGCCTAGCGGTTAGAGCGTCCGGAGCGGAAACGGGAGGTCGTGGGTTCGATCCCCTGCCGAGTTATACCAAAGACTTACAAAAATGATAACAATAGCTGCCTCGCTTGCCGCTCAGCTAAGAGGTTAGTGTTAGGACTGGCCGGCCTAGTGTCAGGATAATGTGACTGGGTGAGACATCATGCTACATGTCTGCGGCATGATGCTCCAGTGCTAGACATCACTATAAATTGCCTCACTGCAAACATCGTAGGGATATGACTGAATTTTTGTTTCTTTAAAGCTTCATTAAAAAAATCCTAAGCAAATAAGCAATTAAACAAGTAACTGGCGATAGTAATTATCAATGTATATGGATCCGTGTCACTCGCAGTGATGCGGTAGACGATTAGCATGGTGTTGGGGGAGGGAGTGTCAGGCAACAATAGAAACAGTAGCAGATTGTTTATGAAGCACTCACCTGCAGCAAATGAGTTTACAAGTTCTTGCTATACGATATACGGGTGCGTTATGTAATTTGCTGAAACGTCGGGATGCAAGAGTAACCAATTTTAGTAAAAGACAATTTTGTTCACTTTCGAAATTAAGAACTTATCAGCTGTTTTGGTGCCCCAAGACCTCTGGTTTCCGGTATGTCTTTCCACTCCACCTATGAAGTACCAAGAAATCAAAACATCTGTCTACTTTTCTGATTTTCAAATTCCTGATTGAAATCACAATTATTAAGGTTTATATATACTTTAATGTTATAACTCAAAATAATTGCATTCATTTTTGTATAAAATATGTAAACTAGTAATGTAATTAGTTTGGAATGGGACGTAAAATTCTTTCATTGCTCAATTTGTTTTTTCTTTGTGGAACGAATGATGCCAAGAACAGTGATGTGTTAACTTTACTTTTCATTTCCTTTAATTCTATTTTTTTTTGGGGGGGGGGGATTAAGGTACCATTAATCCTTCATTCACACATGTTCAGAGGTTTGTTAGTAATTCAATAAGTACTGTATTATCATTTAATATATTTAATATAGGTCTTTAATTATAACAATAGATATTGCCATACATGTCATTTTCGAAAATATTCATTACTACTACAACAAGTACTACCACTACTACTACCACTACCACAACTACTATTACTACTACTACTACTACTACTACTACTACTACTACTACTACTACTACTACTACTACTACTACTACTACTACTACTACTACTACTACTACTACTAATAATAATAATAATAATAATAATAATAATAATAATAATAATAATAATAATAATAATAATAAATAATTAAAATATCAAACCAATCCTCATTTTCATTAATTATTAAAACAAAACAAATTAATTTAAAAAAGTAGATGATAATTATTATTTTGTTCAAATAAGAAAAGAATTGCAGCAAATTATTGTCGGATTTCATCATTTATGTCACTTCCTTCATTTTGTATACTTCCCAATTCATGATGAATTACTTCCTTATTCAATCTATATACATCTATATTAATCCTCTATACTTCCCTATTAGTGATGTATTCTTCCCTATTCATGATATACATTTCCCTATTCATCCCTATTCATGATATACATTTCCCTATTCATGATATACATTTCCCTATTCTTCCCTATTCATGATATACATTTCCCTATTCATGATATACATTTCCCTATTCATGATATACATTTCCCTATTCATGATATACATTTCACTATTCTTCCCTATTCATGATATACGTTTCCCTATTCATGATATACGTTTCCCTATTCATCCTGTATACTTTCCTTTTGATGCTGTATATTTTCTTATTCATGATACGTTCATCCCTATTCATCCTGTATTTTTTATTTCATGCTATATCAATTCGTCACTATGTTTGTCATTCTATTTTACACAGTAAGTATTTTGCTTAGTCAGTAAATCAGTTAAAGTGGCTCCTTCAAGTATGGGTCCACAATGTTTCCCCGACATTTTCATAACCATTATGTGCCAGCAGTAAAACTTTGAAAGAAAGAAAGAAATAAAGAGAAAGAAAGAAAGAAATAAAGAGAAAGAAAGAAAGAATATCCTTTAAACTGAATAAAAGTCTGCAACTATTTTCGTCCAGCATTTTTGAAAAACATTAACATATTTTGTCACAATATGTTGCTGGGATTTTTATATATATATTTCATAAAACGATTAGGGCGGTGTGTTGGGTTATAATAAGAAATGTTTCTAGAAGTCTCAGAAAACAAGAATTGAACGTCAATTTAACAATTCTGTAATACAAGAGAGAAAACGATTATGTAACTATTTAGTTATTGTTTGTCTGAGGTCATTAGTGCCATAAATATTTCGTTTCCAATGAGAAAACGTAATGTATGTATGTATGTATGTATGTATGTATGTATGTATGTATGTATGTATGTATGTATGTATGTATGTATGTATGTATGTATGTATGTATGTATGTATGTATGTATGTATGTATGTATGTATGTATGTATGTATGTATGTATGTATGTATGTGTGTGTGCGTTTGTGTGTGTGTGTGTGTGTGTCTGAGCGTGAGTGAGTGCGTGCGCGCGCGTGTGTTTGTGTGAGTGAGTGAAAAGTAACTTTCTATTCTAATAGTTAGGAAAATAAAAACTGGTGTGTAATTATTCTTTTTATGCGTTTATTCAAAATAATCTTGCGAATTTATTGACTTCTCAATTACAAACACATTTATCAGAACCTCTTCTTGTGGCATTGGACATGTAAATGTGGTATTAAATCGTCTCGTACTAATATTGCTGCTAAAGTAAATTAACCGAGGAAAAGGGACACAATCGTGAATTCACTGTAATCTCCAGAATAATGGTCCGGTTATAGAAATCAGGGAAAAAAAGATACAATAATAAGTGGTCATAAAACAATCCTATCGGAAATATAATGGGGATGTGATAACGGAATGGATAGGAATCAGTGTAAATAATAAAAGTACTCAATTTGTGTTGAGGTAATGTAGTTTTTTCTGAGTTTGCCAACAATCTTCATGGCATGTATTATATCTGTGTGTGTGTGTGTGTGTGTGTGTGTGTGTGTGTGTGTGTGAATAAATGAGGATTTCAGGCGTAACAAGGTTTTATGAACATGTTGATAACTTTTCAACGTAATGTACCTATTCTCTTGAATTGCTGTTGAGAAAAATAATTTATACCCGTATTCAAGGAACATATCCACTAGCACAGGACCCTAGGAACGGTCTTTAAAAGGTTTGAACAGCATCCTAATTTCAGTTGTGCGGAGTTTAAGATCCAATTATCGAGTCGTTTTATGCATTCACATCTACTCCAGTCTGGATTTACCATAACCTGTCGCTCCTTCGCTTCAAGACACCATTGAATCTTTCAGTGCATCTTAAAGCACTTAAATGCATCTTAAAGCACTTGAAAGCATCTTAAAGCACTTAAATGCATCTTAAAGCACTTAAATACAGTGCCAGAGTGAAAATCTTATGAAATTGACAGTTACCAAAGACAACATCAAACCATTTATTTATTTATTTATTCGGTGCCATTTCTTACTATCATATATTACAGTATCCGTTCTGTTGGGACTGTATAAGATATTTCAGTCTATGTGATGTACATAATAAACACCAGTATGTTCGTTACCAGAGTCCGACATGTTGAAAACTTGGTGTACCAAACATTTTATTTTATATAACATTAACAACAATTTAGAAAACAAACCTTGATGGATGTTTGCTTACAGTAAATACGTCATCTTTTCTGAAAGAACATTTTCAAATAAAGGAATGATAGAATCGTTCTTTCATTTAAAAAAATTCGTATTTTTCAGAATTGAATGCCATTTTAGTCTCTTCTTTTAAATGTGATGTCATACAAAAGTTAAAACCGTTAGAGAATTACGAAATTATTTATCAAATGTAAAATAAACTTGTAGTGTTTGCGTATCTGAAATATAAAGAAGCACGGAAGTTAATCTTTGACTAATTTTGGCGTATTCCGATTTTAGTACATGACAACCCAAGCGGGATCATTACTCTAACAGATATTTACACTAACCTCAGACATGTCAAAGCACGTACTGTACTTGCAAATCCGAAAAGTTAACACCCTCGAGCGATGTTGACGATATAGAATTGGCACTTGAATGGTTGAAGACGATAATGTGCATGATATTTTGATATCTAGTTACAACTGAGATAATTCCATATCTGGGCTTTTCCTACATTTAATAAAATAAATATTCCAATGAGTACATGCACAAACCCACTCTCATAACCTGGTCCTGTTATTTTAGAAACACGAACGAAATTATCAAATTTGAGTACAGTAGTAAGTTTAATAATAATAATAATAATAATAATAATAATAATAATAATAATAATAATAATAACAATACTACTACTACTGCTGCTACTACTACTACTGCTACTACTACTACTACTACTACTACTACTACTACTACTACTACTACTACTACTACTACTACTACTACTACTAATAATAATAATAATAATAATAATAATAATAATAATAATAATAATAATAACCAATGGCCTAAAATCATAAGTTAGTAATGATAAAGACGTTTATTTATTTTATGATGAACAATGTATTAATTATGTCTTAATCAACACGGTTGCACCTGTGTATCACCTTAATTGATATGATAAGCGATTGGGGTTTAATTTGTCATGCCCGCTACTATTACTACCACGGATACGATTTACAGCTATTACTACTACTACTACTACTACTACTACTACTACTACTACTACTACTACTACTACTACTACTACTACTACATTCAGTGTTTTATATTTTCTATGATTGGATTGGACGTGCACCTGTGTAGGACAAAATAATCCTTTCTCTACAGGACTTTTTCAATTCTTTATTCCTCAAAAGAGAACGGTTTGGGGTTTTCTCTAATACTTTCACACGGAAAAGACGGCAAATTATGTGCCAACAATATAGCCTGATTAGTGAATATAATATTACTTTGCCTGTCAAAGACGAAACGCTTTATTAAGCGTCAAAAATGGATGATCTTTCCAAGATCTTATTTGCAAGAGGGGCTAAAACCTGATTTTCTCCGCACGTAGACTTTTGTTTGTTCCACATGCTTCCAATTAGGTCGATTCTTTGGTGTCAGTTTCTAACAATATCACTTCAGTAGGCTGTTCATGTCTACATTCAGCATTAAAACGATTTGTTTCGGACATAGGGCGACGCTTAAGAAGGAAATTTGTAAACTTTAATCCAATTTATTGTCTAATTTGACCATGCTGTGCAGCAAGTTGACAAAAATCGGCCAAGACTGTCTGACAAGTTACTAGTCCAGTGGGCCTAGCTACTTGACTTAGGAAATAGATAGCACGTGTCAGAAGTTATAGAATTACAAACAATTATCCGCGAAGCACCCCCGGCGTTTGCATTGACCGTAATAGTCAAGCTAACACGACCTGTCTAGGCTTTCCCGACCTATTAAAGGGGCGGAACCATCTCTAAACGTCACTACCATATAATACTTGGAACCAAGGACATCTCTATAGATGGGAAGCAAACATACCTTTGATTTTGCGATTTAAAAAGGACCTCCTGCTTCTAAAAGTTACAAATATATTATTGGAACATTACTGGAGGACTGTTGGAACTATACAGCTTTGACAATATCTGAAATTGATTACTGTTCAGCCAAGTTTATGCGTGCATGATATATTCAGTGGATTCATACAGGTAAGATGCTTCAACTTCGTTTCTCTTTACACTATTTTTCTGATATGTGAGACTTTTTCTCGCTTTTACCCTTTTTTTTGGTACTGTCATGATAGGAATTATATTCATTCAAACATGGCCTGGTTCTCGAATTGCTAAATAATATCCGAACTTGATCGAGTGCATTTGACAGGAAAAAAAAGAACAACGATGGAGTAATATAACGAATACGGTGGATAGAATCACGGATGTTAAAACCAAACGGGATATGTAATTATGCAAGAAGTTTGTACACTATATTACGCTATATTAATTATTATATTACGCTATATATATATATATATATATATATATATATATATATATATATATATATATATATATATATATATATATATATATATACTTGTTCTGCTATTTTCTAAAGCACCAATCAAAACTGAAACCAATGAAAGTTTGGGCATTGTAAAATCGGTTCTTATTATTTGAATGATTCTTTTTACTGTTTTAAGTGCCTGTTTGTACCGTGGGCATGTAACAACACAAATACATTTATGTCTTATGGTCATGATGTGGACTATACAATTAATATAGATTCCAGGTATTGCATTCTTTCCGATTAATTCCAGGACAAAGAAAGGTATGCTGTAAATTAAAAAATGAATTAAGTCACATAAAAAGATGATTTATACAGACTTTTACTTTCCGATCCTGTTGTGTCCTCCGTTCATGTTACCCGTGACGAATGATAAATGGATGCGCAAAAGCAGTATATAACAAACAAGCTTCCGCTCTAATGTTTCACATGTTTTAATTAAGAATTCGCTCTGGTTATCATTTCTTTTTAAATGTCGAGATATTGACAAAAACTTAAAAGATGAAATGGAAAAAAAGAGACATGAAATTGAGAAATTACTAATTACTGCTTCATATATATAGTAAAACAAAAATGGTTTATTTATCTTTCCACCACACATTCCATTTCAGTCCTACTCATTGATTAAACGGAATTTGCTATCATATTTATGATAATAAGATGTCACTCTATGTCGCTAAAATGTATCTTAATTTGAATCTGAATGTATCCAAATCTCTCTCTCTCTCTCTCTCTCTCTCTCTCTCTCTCTCTCTCTCTCTCTCTCTCTCTCTCTCTCTCTCTCTCTCTCTCTCTCAGAAAGAATCTGACCTGTTTGTGTGCAGATTTAAAGATTAAAATTTACTTTTTCCGTCGGTACTGGTGATTTTACCCGCCGATACACACGTACTCGTTTTGTGTAGTGTATTCACAATATATCGACATCAATTTTCAAACCAGCTCTTTCGGATTACTACTTGTTAATAATTGTTTGTGTGAATTAAATCTTCCCCTTTTTGATATTCTTGAAAAAAAAATTAATTTCTTAATGATATACTTGAAACTGAAATGAAGAACAGGAGTGTAAACTACCTGACTGCTTAAGACTCATTCTTAAAAATATGTTCGTGGGAATAACATTTATAAAGAAGCTAATGTATTTGTCATTCGATGCGGTAATGGTTATCGAACCTGTAATTAACACTTTTGCACATAAGAGAAGCTGCTATATAACGCACAAATGAACAATAAATCTGTCATCCGGTGTAGACACAACAAACGCATGAGAAAACTATTGAATATCGCTTCGTAATCAGGAAATAACCTCAGGTTAAGAGAACTTGTATTCTTCAGTGATTTTTATAGTTTTTTTAATGGACATTTAAATTCCTTGATTTTGTGTAAAAGCAAGTTCGCTTGGTAAACACGGTTAATACTTTGTGCGACTCTTATCTCGATATCTACAGAGGCATTACGTGCATCGCATGAGTATCTCAAACCGTGTTAGCTTTATAGCATATAATTGGATACTGCATTGTCATGCTATCGTAAATGTCAAACTTTAAACTTGTGTTGCTTTTATTTCAATGCAAAGTCGTATATACCAATTGCCTGCATAGGCTACTTCGTAGCAACGAATCATATTGACTTTCTCACAAAAATAAAAAAAAAATGCATTAATGATGAAAACACTTATTAGTCAGCAGTGGCTCTGTTTGTCCTTAAATGTTTTGCTCCAAATAGTTATGATTGTGTAAATGTTATCTCTATCAATGGAAATGTTGTTTACTCCAAATAATTCTTGCCGCCATTAGACAGGATATTATAGCTACTTATTCCAGATTGTAAAAAGCATTTTTAAGAGACATTCTTGTTGTCTACTAGCTGTTTTTTTTTTGTGAAAAGAAACACGAACTGTGAGCAAAACAGAGCTCTTAAATTGCAGTGTGTGTGTATGTGTGTGTGTGTGTGTGTGTGTGTGTGTGAGAGAGAGAGAGAGAGAGAGAGAGAGAGAGAGAGAGAGAGAGAGAGAGAGAGAGGATTCTTAACGTAGTTCTAACAATGTTTTTTAATCATCGCTATGATGTCTGCAGCGTGGCAGTTTGCAGTAATGTCCAGTACTAGGGTATCATACCGCAGCATGAATTCCCACCCAGTCACATTATCCTGACACCAGACCGACCAGTCTTAAAACTAAACTCTTAATGCTGAGTGCCGAGCGAGGCAGCTGTTAGTACCACTTTTAAAAGTCTTTATTATTGCTCGGCCGAGGTTCGAACTTGCGACCTCTCGTATATGAGGTTAACAAACTATCCACTAGGCCAACAGAGCGGCAAACCTTAAAGAAATATATAACTCGTTATGCTTTTGTAAATGTACTCACAAAAAAAAAACGTTTATGTCATCATCTTTATTATTTTCGTCGTCACCACCACCAAAACTAATATGAGTAATAGTTATAATTGTGTAGATAAACCGATATGCATACAGTTGAACATATAGTTATGAACAAAGGTGTTTGTGTGGAGAGACAGACAGATGAAAATTTGATCATATCAAAGATATACGAACTGTCGATCAAAACTCGATTAACTTTGTAATTCATCTAGCCATCTTTATAATTACTGCCGATTTTATTAATTGATATCAGCTACTAAGTCCATGTAGTGCTCATAGAACTCAAATATTCGAAATGTAGTCAAACCTGAGCTTCTCTGTGTCCGCTAAATCCTGTTTTTGTATCATCTTCCTTATTTTGCTTGTGACTTCTTTTACGATTTACAAAACTTTTTCTTTGTACTAAACGACAATTTTTTAAATTAAAAAAAAACAACTAAAAAGTGGAAAGCAAAATTAAATATATTGCTGATGAACGTTCAGTCGTGCTAATAACTTGGAATTATAACTTCTGAGTAGAATTAGCCGTTAAAATTACCAAGAGTACGCGATAATTATAAAGTGTGATCACCAGGCCAATGGAACAGGCTGCTGTTTGAGTGTTTTACGTTACAAAAAGACGTAACAACAAGCCCTAGGATACATCACATGGTCCACCTGGAGTGAACCGATGGTCGCGAATACGCCATGGTAACCATTAAACCACTGCGATGAATAGGGTTCCACCGATATTTTTTTTTTTTTTTTTACTAATCTTGAGGATTTGTTGTCTTTAAATCAATGACCTCTTCATTATTATGTAAGGTTTCCAAAATAGCCCCAATGATGTTTCATTAGTGCTTGTAAACAAAGCGGTTTTATCAAAGAAAATAAATCCACCCCTCCAGCCCGTTACGCTCGACAAAAGATATAATTACTTTTAATCCAGGCACTTTCATTCTATGTTAAAACAGACTGGTACCTTTCTTATAATATTTTTGTCAGCTTACATTTCTCAACAATTACACAGATTACAGATTTATATTTAATTAAAGTAACCTTTCACGATAAGTCTGTACTAAAAACCGGATTTATTTTTAATGACAGAACAGTACAGATTACCATATAAAGCTGGTGAAGAAGTAAATAAAGTGTTGTATAATTTGAAAAATACTTTTAAATGATCCCTGCCTTGAGCGACCGCAATGATTTACTCTCACAAATCTCCATGACGATTCTTTTTCTGCATAAACCTTTCGCATTCTCCGCCCCCTTCCATCTTCACACCGCGACTAATAATGGCTTATAGCGCAAAATTCGCCAGAGATGACGCGTCTCTCTATAATTGCATATTACATTTGATCAGAAAATAATTTGTAAGTATGATAACCTTGTTGATGAATGCTTAGTTTAGTTATCGATTTAGACATTAGAAAGAATTTATTTTGTTTGTCCAGGGAGACATTTTTTTAAAAAATTTCCTTTCCTTTCTTTTGGTTTTACAGATGGCAGACATTAAGAAAACAAAGTTGTACGAGGTTCACATTCTCCTGAGTGCAAAAGACCACGTTATTAAGAACGTGACGAAACACTCAACTTGTGATGATGTCATCAAATCTCTGCATCGGCATATAAATATCGAAAAGGAAAATGGGCACATGTATGCCTTATACGAATCAATGTACGGAGTCGATCGAGAATTGTCTGGGAAAACTAAAATTCATAAACTTTTGAGAGCTTGGGGGTCAAACAAGGACAAAGTGCAACTGGTTCTGAGGAGGAAGAGTGAAATAGACACAAAGCTCCGACTGTCGACGCCAGAACGAGGTCACCATAAAAGCCATGACAAACAATGTTACAACTGTCAAGGACAATCTCCTGCTGCAAATGAAAATAAGATGACGAAACGCCTGTCCAGAACTGGACATGTTCAAAAGCAGAGAATGAGGTCAATAATGGAATCTCATTCCAAGAAGATGCAATCGCAAGAGTCAAATATACAACACCTTAGGAGACTGAGCCCTGGTCAGACTATGTTTTCTAATGATCTTACAATGCAAGAGATTCATAGACATAGACGGCGAGAACAACGTAATATAAACAAGAACATGACGTCACCTAAAGTACCAGACCCCGTACATAGCACTCCTGTGAGACACAATTTTGTAATAACAGATCCAAAATTTACAGCTGTCAAATTTGCTAACTCAAAACGTCTTAAAGTGCAACATACAAATGAAACAACGTCGTACGTCCCCAATGACATCGGTACCAGGCCGCCATGTATCGGACAGGTCGATCCGGAAAGCTTTGGACACAGTCATAGTAGACTCATGGGCGATGGCGACTATTCATATTATATCGAGGATGCATACGGTGCAAAAGAAACTGAGGACAAATGTCTCTTCTTTCTGGACAGGAGTTTCCGGTCAGAGAATGATTCGGAAAAGAGGCATGAAAGTTCTAAAGACTGTTCTGCTTTGGACATTGGATTTCTTGAAGACACACTTCATTCGTATATCAACCGAATTGATACCGAAAACGGGATTGTCGGTCCAGATAAAGACCACATGCATCACAGCAAAGACATTTACAAGTTTTTTGAGAAACCATTAAATACCGAGATACCATCCACTGACGATGCAAGGAGCAATCTCATAAATGGCCAGCATGGCCAACAACGGCTCGTTAAGTATAGCATCACAAATGATCAGTCGTGCATTGTTAAAACAGGGAACATGTTGGCGTCGCATCTACCGAAAAGTGGGTCTCTTAACGGAGCGAGAATTCTGGTGGATTATAGTTTTAGTGATAACGAAAGTCTGCTGTTGTGAGCAGATGATAACGATACTCTGAACGACGAGACGGAAGACAAGAACGCATTCTAGAGGCACTTATTACACAAATGCTGAAGCAACTGTTACGAGCGTTGAGAAAGCATTTTGAAAAATCTTAAACTAATGTAGCAACGAACGTTATGGAATGCTTTGTTTAACAATCGTAGTAATAAACATGTTCCGAATATGACATCAACTTTATGAAGATCATCTGCGGTTTGTGACATATCACTAAGTCCATATATGTAGCCGTGTTCACTATAGATTAAAATGAACTATGACAAATGGTACAGTCAAAGAATAACACTGCATTTGAAAATACTGTATACTTTTTGTTCGATAGATGTAATTTATAACTAATGTTTTGCGTAAGTTCTGGGAACATTAGTCGTATGTCATTTCATCCAAAGGAGAGAACATGCAGGACCCTAACTCACTGACACAATGACCATAAATAAGGCAAATTTTTAAGGTACATCAAAATGTATTCACTGTTTATATCCCTCTCTCTCTGTTTCTCTCAATAAAATATATTCCCATTATATGTTTTTTGTGTCATATATACCATGTTTTTCCACACACATACACGTACATACATACATACATACATACATACATACATACATACATACATACATACATACACACACACACACACACACACACACATATATATATATATATATATATATATATATATATATATATATATATATATATATATATATATATATATATACATATATATATATATATATATATATATACATTGTGTTGTACTGTAGTTCTAACATTTTATGTCCACCGGTATTGACTTAAATATCGGAACAAATAAAATCTGACATATTTATGTAATCAAAACAGAAAGTATGGCTCTATTTTGTCTACTCATGTATGATATACACAGGTCATTGGCTAGACAAGATGTTTTCTTTCCATTAAAACAAAGGTTGAAGTAGAATATAGAAATGATACATTTTAAACATCCGAAGATCATATATTAATCAAAACGGGGCATATTTCAAACATTTAAGATGGTGTATGAATCAAAACAATTACAGTTCAATCATCTACTGATGGCGTATTCGTAAAAATTGATTATGTGGTGTCTCGATGGTCAATCGTTTGTTAAAGAATGTTTACCAGAGATTAAGGCTGAACAACTCGTTGCTTACTTATCATGCCTTTGATCTCCGTCTCGACGTATTTTAAATATGCACAATGTATACTAATTCAAATACGTTACGCATGGATGCATGCACGAATGCTATTGTACTGGTTTATGCATATACACTAACTCCGGTAAGAACAATCTAAACGCATTGGTATTCACTTACACAGGTAAGGACAATGTAAATGTATATATCTATAACAACAATCTAAATGCATGTTTCTAGACACTTACACCTGTTAAGACAATATGAATAAGTCTATCTATATAAACTAACGTTTCTTTTCGCCTTTAAATTATTAACCAAAACTTCGGATTGCTTTTCGTAATTTGTGATTATGAGGCAACTTTGTATCTAACAGTGGCCAACTTCGTGTTACATATGTTGCAATCGTCCTTGAGTCCAGAGAACCGCATATTCCAGACAAACTTCTTTCTTAATGTCTAATCTAACAAACCTGTCCTTGTGACTGATCGACCCTACAATGCTGAGACAAAAGTTAGAAACGCAAATTGATTTCTTATTGCTCTTGTTGATGATTTTATATATATTTTATTAGTTCCGTATGTCATATAATTTTACGCTTTGCTGCAGGGTACGTTGTATTCAATTACACATCTGCATCAAACGGACGTTGACATAATTTATGGATGTTCATAACGGAACAGTGCACCAGACTAGCATATTTTCGAATGGAGCTATCTAAGTGTCTACACCACTGTGCTTATCACAAACTACGAGGTCAATATTTAGCGTTTATGTCACTAAACAATACAATGCTTTTTATCCACGAGAGCAATGAAGAGTTTTGTCACTTGAATACTCTTTAGTGCTGAAGGCGGAGACTATGACCGCTTGTTTTGGCGCTCAGTGTTTGCAATGAGCACAAATCTTGTAACATAAACTTCCAATTATTTGATGATCCTTAACTATTCCAACTAGAGTGTGTTAATACGTGATAACCGATTCTGTATTCTGATAACATCCATTCAACTGCTGTTCGTTTAGATCTTTTACTCGCTACTTAGAACTCCATCAATATTAAATAGAATTACAGAAATTGTAAGACTTACAGCCGTTTGCCCGTGAGATAGTGATGGTGATCCTTTCCTCCTGTAGATAGTAATAATTTTGTTCTTTAATTTCATGGATGGTTTGAATTCAATTACGAATAAATCAAGAAGAATATAGCTTTTTTAATATGTAATATACATTATCCATTCCTGTAACATATCAATCAATTACTGTGCTAATTCATTGATCATATTGAGACACTTCCGAAACATTGTCAATTATTCTTGGGTCACAGGTCTAAATGACATACTTTTAGGTGCAATTGTTGATATTGGTACTTGTGTGATATTTGCATATATATATATATATATATATATATATATATATATATATATATATATATATATATATATATATATATATATGTGTGTGTGTGTGTGTGTGTGTATGTGTGTGTGTGTGTGTAGAGAGAGAGAGAGAGAGACAGACAGACAGACAGAGATTCTTACGTTCCTTTTTAAACTTAAGCATCACGAATAAAAGTTAAAGAATACATCGATAATTTTTTTCTAAATATGGCATTGCAATGGAACTAAGTTTCAGATATAGTTGTAATATTATATGTATATGTATATGTATATATACTTCAATCAAATTAATATTCGCTTTCGTCTTCCTAATATTGTAGTTCCTTTTCTTCTATACATTAAACAGTTCTCGTTATGTACCAGGCAGATCCCTGACAACAAATGCAATAATTTGGGTGGGTGGGCGGGGAATGTTATTGTACAATTTAAATTTTTAATGGCCAAGACCCTATTAAGGTATGCTTTCCTCAAATAGATCTTTTCTTATCAAAACAATCAATTTTATGTAAATTAAATAGTTCACATTAAAATTTACCTTAATAAATTCGTTAATGAAATGGCTTTTCTGTCACTGGTGACATAAAACTACACTATTTGCATTGTTTTCTTAAACATGGATTATAGGTGAATGCGACCTAGTCACAATCTCATTTCAGACAAACTTCTTTCGTTAATGCTGATATCGTAAATCTGCCCTTTTGATTGATCGACCCTACCCCGTCGTGACAGAACTGGGGAAAACTGTTAGATAGGTCAATTGATTCCTTATGGTTCGTGCTGATAGGTTTATGTTCATTTTATTACATTCTCCAGTGGTAGACAATTTATATATCTTTCTGCAGGGTACGTAGTATCCAGTTATATAACTGCGTCTAACTGAACTTCTGAAATTTGACATAATTTATGAATGTTCACCATGGATCATTTGCAACAAATTTTCAAATGAGCTATATCTGTAAAAAAAACAAACTTTAAGTGTTTTAAAAGAGGATTAAACTCAATACTTGTGACTTTACGGGTCGAGACTTTTTCCATGACAGTGATTGTGACGCAAATTGATAATTGCGTCATTCATAGCCATAACGTATATCGCGAGCATGTTCTTAGGGTTAAAGGTTGACCTTTGATCTCTTGATATGGACATGCAAAGTTAGCGCTAAGGTCAATGATGTGAATATTATAATGGGAGCCACTCATACCCACCCCCATCTCTCTCTCTCTCTCTCTCTCTCTCTCTCTCTCTCTCTCTCTCTCTCTCTCTCTCACACACACACACACACACACGCACACACACACACACACACACACACACACACACACACACACACACACACTGAGTATAATGGGACGTATCAGTAAGTGTCATCAGAACGAAAATGAAGACCCACAGGACCTGTTCCACACGAAATTAAACAGCACCGCCTATATCTCGTCCGTTCGGTATAATTTAATTAGCTAAAGATTGTTCACGTTGATCCGACAATTTGAACAGTCGCGTGTTGATACATGATAACCGATGCCATTATCTGATAGCATCGGTCAAATTGTCGCTCATTTAAATCCTTCTACGTGATACTTATCATTTTATTATAAACCTTTATTAACATTAAATAGACTCAAAGAAATTGTAAGACTTACAGCTCTGATTCTCAGAAGTTTGCCCGTGAGAAGGTTGCAGTGACTTTTTCCGCGTATTTTGAACACAATTATATCTAAAGTTTGTAAATTACTTTTTCATCTTATGGATGCTAATTTGAATCACGTGTAATTAAATAAGAGTGAGCATTGATTTATATCTAATAAGTAATCTTATTTCCTGTAAGGTATATTATTAATGTATTGTTCATGTTGCCCATCTTACACATAAATAAATTATTCTCTGTCGCTCTGATTCAAATGACATGCACTTTCACAAAAACAATTTCGTGTTACAGTTGCAGAGCCATGAAAAGATATTTGTGGAGAAAATGTGATTTTGTTCAAAAATATAATATCTAAATTGATGTGCAATATTTGTTTTATTTATCTAGTAAGAAATTGATTAGCTCTTTGTTTGTGCATTGTAAAATATACACAGCGTTTTTTTAATGCCTCTAGTTTCGTATTTTAATCTGGCATTAGATAACAAGTCATTGAAATGTCAGAATCAGAAATGTTCATGCATACGTTATAGGTATTTTTAGCTGGTTATTGAAATTGCTTTTTTTTTCTTTTGTGGCACCAGACAGATGCCCCACCCCCTCCCAATTAAAAACAATGTAAAAAATTATGTAGTTTATGTGGGTTTTTTTAAGTTCCCTTAAATTTAGTTTTTCCCATCGGGATTATAAAAAAATTTTGAAAGGGGTATTTTTACTCTCTTTTTCCCTAGTGTTACTATAAAAGGGTTTTCCTTCGGATCCACTTTCTTAATAATTTTTATTTGACCATGGCTAGTGGTCTCCTATATCCTGTGTTTGCTATTAATGTTGGTGCTATTTGTATGTGTGCTATATATGTATATATACATTGTTTTCTTGTTAGGATAGCCTTTTCGTTCGAATTTGACCAGTTGTCTTATTTTGTGATTTCTACCTCTGGATCATCACGTTCATCATTTTTTCACGTTTTCATGGCTCTGCAACTGTAAAAAAATGATGAACGTGATTCTTAAAACAGATCAATTCCTATAAAAACAAGCAATTTTCTTGATATCAAGCCAATTTAAATTTCATTTACTTTGTGTGACGTTTTCATTGGTTGATGCAATGGTTATCTTTCACTTGTAATTCATAAACTATAACATTCCTGCGGATGTAAAATATGAGTATGCCATGGATTACGTTTATTTGTATTTAAGTTTGAATTTCGATAAAGTGAGGTTTTTATTTAGATATGTTGATTGTAATGTGTCTCACTTTACTTTCTTTATTTATCTTATTGAAATTGCTAGCTCGTCTTCTCAAACAGGTGTACATCACTATGACGGTTGTCTTTATGTCGAAACGTTCTTCCCACGACTTACTGGGCAGATGCAAGATAAACAAAAACAAAAATTGTGACAACAACTGGCACTTTACAATTCAGCAATGATTACTGTTCAGCAAACCAATATCCTATTACTTTATTATTTCTTAAAACAGATCAATTCCTATAAAAACAAGCAATTTTCTTGATATCAAGCCAATTTAAATTTCATTTACTTTGTGTGACGTTTCCATTGGTTGATGCAATGGTTATCTTTCACTTGTGATTCATAAACTATAACATTCCTGCGGATGTAAAATATGAGTATGCCATGGATTTCTTGCATGGAAGATCCGAAAATGGGGAAACTTGATATTGGAACTGTCAAGTGCATGGCGGTCTGCTATCCAAAATTAGAGTAATTAGCCGGCAGTGGGTCGACCGACGGCAATCAGGAGCTAACAGGTTATATTATTTGCTATGGACGTGGGAAATTCTGAATTTGCTTAAATTATTTCTTCACCAGCTAGAAGGTTAATTATTTTTATAATAATAATAATAATAATAATAATAATAATAATAATAA
The DNA here is from genome assembly GCA_030141615.1 of Unio pictorum. Lineage (NCBI taxonomy): Eukaryota > Metazoa > Mollusca > Bivalvia > Unionida > Unionidae > Unio > Unio pictorum. Next base: position 1,831,767 of record JARLTB010000107.1, on the reverse strand, counting down.
TAATAATAATAATAATAATAATAATAAAAGTAATAATAATAATAATAATAATAATAATAATAATTATTATTATTATTATTATTATTATTATTATTATTATTATTATTATTATTATTATTATTATTAGTAGTAGTAGTAGTAGTAGTAGTAGTAGCTTCCGTTTCTAAAGATGCACAGCAAGCTAACACTATTTATCCAACATACATAGTTTTCGTCCCTATCAGTTTTATGTTCTGATTTTGTTTTGGGAATTTATCATCAGTCATCTCTGATAATTTGAACCAGTTCTAGAAATTTCTTTTATGTCTAACTGCTTGCATTTGGCATTCCACCTACTCATTCTAGATAAAAGCGCTTTGATTGTATTTTGTAATACAATTACTATAGCTACAAAATAACATATGTACAGCTTCAATATAAGTTACATTGCAGAAACCCGAAATCTTCAACCTGTGATTCAAAATTCATGCTTTTTAGTATCAGATGTTTGGAATAGCGTTTTTATAGACAGTTCAGCAACCCGATTAAGTGTAGCATTCAAGGTATAAAGTGCATTTCTCGTTAGTGCTGCTAGTGTTATTTGATACATATACATACATACATAGACGAGTAAACATAGTCAAGATATATGCAATTAGATACTGTCTCCATTACATCATCACCAAGCTACCAAGTTTTATATCTTCTCAAATATTCGCCTTTTGTAAACTTTATAAGTTTAGTTTTCTCCAGTTTATTTAGAATTCTTTGAAATCGAGTAGCTGCCATGGCAATTCTTTGAAATCGAGTAGTTGCTATGGAAAAGACAACCAAGTCATCTGTATACAACAGTGTTTGTTTGATTAGGATTTTTAACGTAGCTTTTAACAATTTTTCAGTCATATCGATACGATGTCTGCAGTGAGGCAGTTCTATAGTGATGTCTAGCTTCGGCATCATGTTGCAGACACGTGCCATGATGTCCCACCCAGTCACATTATCCTGACACCAGGCCGACCAGTCCTAACACTAACCTCTTAATGCTGAGCGCCAAGCGCCATTTTTGTAAATCTTTGGTATGGCTCTGCCGGCGATCGAATTCACGACCTCCCGCTTCCGCGGAGGACGCTCTAACCACTAACCGGTTGTATACAACAGTGTAAGTTACTTAGAAAATATAATGTTACACCGTTATTCTGGTTAGAAATGTGTATCCTTAAATGGTTTAGAAATAATGGAATTAAAAGAGTTGGTAAAATTTAGCATTGCCTTTCAGCAGCCGGGCAGTTAAATATTTATGTTAAGTAATATGTCACTTTCAGACCAAGTTCTACATTTACATATATGGCTTTTAGCATCGTAAATTAAGCTTCTGTCAATACCGTCAAAAGCCTTTTCATAGTTTAATAAAAACACACACCTACCTCTTTGTATCCTCAGAATATACATATATCAATGTCCTTATAGTAAATGCAGAAATTACAGAGGAATATCCACATCTAAAAACCAGCTTGTGAATGTCACTTCCTGTGCCATGATGCACTAGCCTTATTCAAATTTTTTTAGGAACGATGCACATGCTCACGCACTAGAATCTTATGATTTTATTTTAATCTATAATTTAAACATGATTTAACACATCATTTCTCATGAAAATTAAAGTGAAATAAAGATATGAACTTTATGTAAAAATTCAAGCAAAATAAAATAACAATGATATCTTAGAAAAAATAGCCGTCCCAAACAGTATTAACTATAGCATACACAACATATAGCATTTCCAACATATAGCATAAACAACATATAGCATACCCAACACATAGCATACACAACATATAGCATACACAACATATAGCATGCCAACACATAGCATACACAACATATAGCATACACAACATATAGCATACACAACACTTAGCATACATAATATATAGCATACACAATATATAGCATACACAACACATAGCATACATAATATATAGCATACACAATATATAGCATACACAACACATAGCATACATAATATATAGCATACACAATATATAGCATACACAACACTTAGCATACATAATATATAGCATACACAATATATAGCATACACAACACATAGCATACATAATATATAGCATACACAACATATAGCATACACAACACATAGCATACATAATATATAGCATACACAACATATAGCATACACAACACATAGCATACATAATATATAGCATACACAATATATAGCATACACAACACTTAGCATACATAATATATAGCATACACAATATATAGCATACACAACACTTAGCATACATAATATATAGCATACACAACATATAGCATACACAACACATAGCATACATAATATATAGCATACACAACATATAGCATACACAACACATAGCATACATAATATATAGCATACACAACATATAGCATACACAACACATAGCATACATAATATATAGCATACACAATATATAGCATACACAACACTTAGCATACATAATATATAGCATACACAATATATAGCATACACAACACATAGCATACATAATATATAGCATACACAACATATAGCATACACAACACATAGCATACATAATATATAGCATACACAATATATAGCATACACAACACTTAGCATACATAATATATAGCATACACAATATATAGCATACACAACACATAGCATACACAACATATAGCATACACAATATATAGCATACACAACACTTAGCATACATAATATATAGCATACACAATATATAGCATACACAACACATAGCATACATAATATATAGCATACACAACATATAGCATACACAACACATAGCATACATAATATATAGCATACACAATATATAGCATACACAACACTTAGCATACACAATATATAGCATACACGGGACTAGGAGACTAGTAGCAATAGTCACCAAAGATAAACAAGGGAAAGATTTCCACCTATTATGAATTAAACCTAATAGGAGAGCCACCCTTTAGACTAACTTGGAACCAAAACATACCCTGCAAAAAAAAAATCGTTTGGAAATGGGGTGTGGCATCTGTCTGGTGACCCCATCCCCCAAGAGTTCGTCACCTACAATATATTTTTCTTTAATTCAGTTAGCTAGTCTTTCATTTAAAATTGAGATAAATATATTACTGAGGAATATTAAAATTATAGTCCCTCTGTAATATTTAGGCATATTTATATTCCCCTTTTGTGAATAAGTGCGATAAAATCCGTGGTCAAACACTTCGCCAAGTACCTTACACCGCTAACAACAACAACAGCAATAATAATAATAATAATAATAATAATAATAATAATAATAATAATAATAATAATAATAATAATAATAATATAATAATAAATAATAATAATAAACCATACAAGACATTAATATTATTTTACAAGGTATCAACAAAATCTTGAAACGTTCTTTGAAAGCGAAGCTAAATTGTCAAGTTAATATATCAAACAAAAGCTATTGAAAGTAACAACACGGTACCGCGGACAATCCTTGATCATTACTCTGATATTATCGATAGTCTTTTGATCTTGTTACCTGTGCCGACAAATGAAAGTTCAATCTTCCAGTGATATCTTTCGTCGGGTGCGATAATCATTGTCACAGGATCGTAAGCGCAATACAATGATATAGGAAGCTTTTTATTTCCATCAGCCCATGTGCGGCACACTCTAGGCGAAAAGAAACATCAAAGTAGATTATATTGTGAAATCATCTGTCAAAACGGACAAAGCGTCGAGAAAAAGTATTCAGGTCACTTCCATTGTTTATCATCTTAGGCATGGTCTAGTACGTACTACAAAATCTTAGAAATAGGAAACTGGAGGGGGAATTATCTTGGATTGCCACCGCCACCCCCCAATTTAGTATAGACATAGTAAAAGCACTGGGAATATCGGGCCAACAAAGAGAAGGAAAACTGCAAACAAGTTACAAATGAAAATAAGAGAAAGTATCAAAATCTGTGCACTAACGACATTGCGTATAATAGAACGTTCACATGTTGAAAAATCATATATGTATTCAATTTTACATACCTTATTAACTCTGGGGAATAAAACAAGAAAAATTAGATAATGAAATAATTGACAACTTTTGGAATTTCAAAACACATTACATAAAAAGCATCACTATATAAGTCTAAACTAAGGGGAGAGCTAGCCTTACCCAGCCAAATCCTAATTAAATGTAAAAATATAATAAATAGGTTTAAAAAATTAAATAATACACCACAATCACCATGAGAAGCACTATACATATTTTGGTTTGGATTCAGACTGAGAAACAGACAAGACATACACCAACAACAAATTAAGTAAAACATTAGATGCACCCAAACATCTTAGGAGCATTAATGAACTATTATAAAAATATTGGGACCAAAAGGAATTATGGGTAATTGCAATAGAGAAAACATACGACGGGATCAGAGAACGTTACAAAAAACATAAAGAATAAAATAGAGGAGGAACGTTTCGCAGTTAACAGGGACAGAGATTGGAGGAACTGGTCGAAAATATCATCGAAATAATACAAAGTTTACTATTCAAATATCTTCGTAACGCTTGGTTAATAGGAGAAGCTTATACGAAGACACACGATACGAACTAATCCAAGTGAACTGCCTGCTATGCAAGAAAGCCCCCTTTACAAAATACCACACGATGACACAATGCGACGGGACAAAGAAAGAGAGACTAAAACTGATACAAGAAATTGTTACAGTGGATAAATACGACAGATGACAAATACTCTTCCTTAACGGGAATTTCGACAAACATCTAATACGACAGATAACGGATTATATATTACAAAGACGATGCTAGCTTGCGGACAAGTTATTACTATAAAACATTAAGAATAACTAGGAAAACTTTAATTAGAAACATTTCTTTTTTCTTCTGTTAATGGCTTTCATTTAACAACACAGACAGCATAAGGGGGTACAGTGGAACAAGGACCCTTAATGTGGGAAGTACTTGATGAGGACGTCATAGGGCTACGTCACATTCGCGAAGTGGACAGGTCTATGGAAGAGTTGGGAAAAGGCCCCAATAAGAGAAATGTAAACATACAAACAAAAACACTAACATATACACAGTGTACAAAGAATCTTCTATTCTGCTATACTTCCCTTCTTGTGCAGCTCCCGCACTGCACAAGAGAACCCAACTTTTGGGTACAATAAACAATTTACAACAATTTCGATAAATGTAAATAAATAAATAAATAAATAAATAAATAAATAAATAAATAAATAAATAAATGGAGGCGACCCAACTCGAGTCGAGAGAAGTACAATTAGAAACTTTAAAAAAAATGTATGCCCCCCCCACACACACACACTCCATCCCAGTCGTACTCAAAAGGAAATAAATAGAAAATAATTAAAATACGAAGAACGACAGGGAAATACAAATCACTAAATCAATAAGCTTCTGTTTAAAGTAAAAGTATTACACCGTACTTCGTTTAAAATTCAAACGAAATAAACACTAAAATAAACTCAATAAATAATATTTAAAGAACTGATGGCCCCAAATGTAGAGGGTCATAATAAACAAAATAGGACAACTGGATGAACGGAGCATGGCAGGATATATATATATATATATATATATATATATATATATATATATATATATATATATATATATATATATATATATATATATATATATATAATTAGCATACATGGGATACAGCTGACTTATAGCCAAGGTCAACAAAAACGATGAGGTAAGGAAAGGAATTCCGAGTCTAGGTAAATAAAACTTACTTGGATGATCATCCCTACAGAAACGCTAGGAAATAATACGCCTTCAAAATAAAAATAAATTAAAACCCTTTTAGATGAAAAAATGATATAAAATAAACACATAATTACACATTGGGAGGATAGCAACAATACATGAATACTTTTTCTCTTTTTTCAAAGTGGGGAGGTGGGGGTGGGCATCTGTCTGGTGTCCCTAACAAAAGTGCTACAAAAATATAGCATGGTTATTTAAGACTGTACGTACTATAAAATACATCACTGTTATTTAAGGCTGTACGTACTACAAAATATAGCATGGTTATTTAAGGCTGTACGTACTACAAAATATAGCATGGCTATTTAAGGCTGTACGGACTACAAAAATATAGCATGGTTATTTAAGGCGGTACGTACAACTTCGAACAGAAATTAAAAAAGGTAATCAATACAATTCTGAACAAATACAAACAATCGTTCTCGCCAATAATACTAAAATTAATAAATCTGTTGTTAAAAAGTTTGCATTAACATATTTATCGAAGTACTCAATATTTGTTGGTTGAAGTGAACGATTGAATGAACTTAAACGTTTATTTACTGTTTCAAAAGTACTTTCTAATTTTAATTACGTTAGAATATTACAAACACACTAATACAAAAACAGAAGATGTTTATTCAGTATTTTCTATTTCTGTCCATTATATTGTTTTCATGTGTCTCTGATTCATTTCCATCCATAATATTTATTTTTTTACGTCGTTTAGTGTCAATTCTTTCCATTATATTGTTTCCATGCGTCTTTGTTTATATGCACTGAGTTCTAATTCTATCCGTGTCTCTCAGTTCTAATTCTATCCATGTCTCTCAGTTCTAATTCTGTCCATGTCTCTCAGTTCTAATTCTATCCATGTCTCTCAGTTCTTATTCTATCCATGTCTCTCAGTTCTAATTCTATCCATGTCTCTCAGTTCTTATTCAATCCATGTCTCTCAGTTCTAATTCTATCCATGTCTCTCAGTTGTAATTCTGTCCATGTCTCTCAGTTCTAATTCAATCCATGTCTCTCAGTTGTAATTCTGTCCATGTCTCTCAGTTCTAATTCTATCCATGTCTCTCAGTTGTAATTCTGTCCATGTCTCTCAGTTCTAATTCTATCCATGTCTCTCAGTTCTTATTCTATCCACGTCTCTCAGTTCTAATTCTATCCATATCTCTTAGTTCTAATTCTATCCACGTCTCTCAATTCTAATTCTATCCATGTCTCTCAGTTCTTATTCTATCCATGTCTCTCAGTTCTAATTCTATCCGTGTCTCTCAGTTCTAATTCTATCCATGTCGTTCATTTCTCAAATTAGCAAATAGTCTGAGTTGTCTAAACTTGAATCATGTTTATGGTCAGAAAATACTTTTAAATAATCTTCAAGATCAAAGTCTTTGGTCAGGTTTTTACAGCACATCAACACAGTTAGGCTTTTTAGTGCTAAGGCAATTGACGTAAAGTGTCTTGCCACTGAAATAGGCTGATCTGATGGTAGAATTCGAACCCGAATCATTTTGTTCATGAGTCCGGCAAATTAACATCCGAGACACCGTGGGTCCACAAAAATCGAAGTTGGTTATATGTTATAAAATAGATACAGTCTATTATAATTTGTAATTTAATGTTCGCGTCTGAGAGAAAAATATATTGAACATGTTTTCTAGAAAAAAAGATTAGAATACAATTTAAAGAATTTACAGCATGGAAAGCATCTAAACGTCAACCAAAAGCCAATTTTTTTTTTTTTTTATAAAAGTATAACTCAGTTAATACTATTATTTAATTTCCTTTTAAAAACTAACATGGTAAACGCAAGATTTTAATTACAAACGAATAAAAAAGTAACTTGACTGAGGGCATTTGCGAAGAATTATTCCAACTTCATCACACCGTGAGATTAAGATAGTTTTACTTTTAACAAAATATGTTGAAAAGTTTTGTTACAACGCTCTGCACCAGCCGATGAAGACCACGTGCTGCTTCTGCAAAATTTACATCTTGGAAATCTATTCTACAACATTTTTCAACGTACTAGTAAACATAAGGATTGTTTTAACCCCTTATCAACGACTGTTAGTAGAGTCTTAATAGAGATTTCATTTATCAAGAAAACACAAAAAAGAAAATTAATATATTCAAGCATATCAGTATTAATTTCGGCTACATTACATACATTGCCATATCTATATGGAGCCAAAGGCTATAACTTCATATTCACGTACAAATTATTACAGTAATCATGTATATTTTTCGTGGAGATTTGTAATCCCTGATCGGTTTCTGAAAATAAAACTAAATCGTTTGCAAAATGTAGTAAAAATAAAGACAACGGCTCTAACACTATACAGATATATCCAGTATATTCTAACGATTTTCCAGATCTTCAATGAATATCGAAAATAGTATAGGTGTTAAAACTTCTACTTGTATCAAACTTAATTCATACCCCCAAAAATGCAGTAAAAATCCACCAGTATAAAATAAATGATTTAATTACACTCTTCATCTGTGGAAGAATATTTTTAACATTTTGCCACTTGCACCATATTTAAGAATTATCTACCACAAACCCTGCCTGTCAACACTATCAAACATTTAAAATCAACAAAATCTGCATGAAATCCTTAACTTTAAAATGCATACCTTTTAATCAAAACATGTAAAACAAATATAATTCCAGTATTACCCCACCACTTTGTCACCCCAAAATATGCATCCCATAGTTAGTAGTTTTTCATTTCTCTTTCATTAAAAATACCAAAATCATCGTAATATAATAATACGTCTACAATTTCTTGCATTATCTTCAGCACCAAACGTTAACAGAGGTGTAATTACTTGATTGCGTAGGAAAATAACATTATATCGTATTGTATGAAGTAGTTTTCTTACTAAGAGTCTAAGTAACTTCACTCCACCGATCCAATGGCCTAAGTGGCTAGAGCGTCCGTTTCGGATGCTGGAAGTCGCGGGTTCGTGGTGTCAGGATAATGGGTGGGACATGATGTTACATATCTGCAGCATGATACCACAGTGCAAAAGCATCACCATAAATTTCCACTACATACAATGTATCGACATGACTCAATGTGTGAAAGCTACAGTAAAAATACCCACACATATATACACACAAGCACAGACAGACAAACAGGCAAACAGACAAAGAGACACACACACGTCCACTTCATACAGTTATAGAATCTCCACTCCATAGAGCCAAAGAATCTTCACTCCATAGAGGCTAAATAACTCCACTTCATTTCTAAAATAATCATTCAAAAATATCCATTTCCATGTTGTTAATATGTTTTGAGACTTCTTTGTAATTTCATCCTATGGTATAGGCTTATCAAGTTCTTCGCAGATCGTTCTGTAATCCAGTAAAAAATGTTTAATTTATATCTAATATAAAATATTTTGTTTCCAATCGAAAAAATATTGTCATTAGAATATAAAATACTACAAACTTTAATAATCCATTTTCTGTAGACGTCCCATTTCTGAAAGAAATGTCAAAATATCGTGGGAGTAGACCTTTCAAATTAGATAACCCTTGGGACAAATCATCTTTTTTTATTGTATTGTGACTTTACCTTTCTTTCACATTTCTTATAAATGTTCTTTTTTTACAGCATCGTTTACATACACGTCTCTCTGAAAGCTTTCCACTATATTTCCTATTAATCTACATAGCGGCAATGACTTGAAATATATTCACTTCGTATCTTGTTTTATCTCTATGCTTAATAAAATCAACATTACTGACTATTTATTTATAGGATTTATCAAACTACGTTGAAACTTTGTGGTGCCCAGGTAGGTAAATGAAATGTAAATATTCTTAAATTTTTAAAAAATAAAATCTTCTGGAAACGTTAAGAATGGATTTTTGTACTTTAAATGTTAAATTACTTGCTTCATTTTGCTAAAATGTAGTAAATTGATCACATAAACCCTTCTTCTAAGAGATCGGTTGTAAGCGAATTCTGATTATATTTGAAAAAATATACAAGCATATAGGTAGTATGCTGATTAATATATACAGTCAGTGCAGCCTATCTTGAACCACTCCGGTGGCCTAGTGAATAGACCGTCCGACGCGGAAGCGGGAGGTCATGGATTCGATCCCCGGCCGAGTCATACCAAAGACTTACAGAAATGGTACTAACAGCTACCACGCTTGACGTTCAGCAGTAAGAGGTTAGTGTTAGGACTGGTCGGCCTTGTGTCAGGATAATGTGACTGGATGGGACATCATGCTACATGTCTACGCCATGATGCCTCAGTGCTAGACATCACTATAAATTGCCTCACTGCAGACATCGTAGCGGTATAACTGAACAATTGCTAAAGCTACGTTACACATCCTAATCAATCAAACAAACAAAAGCATCCTATCTTTCTGAACATTAGTGATAACAGAATTAAAATTATCTATAGCCATTGTCGTATTTGTGTCTGAAAAACAGACCCCATTTTTATACATATTCTTAACTTAAATAAACTCAAAATTTTGAACTTTAACATGGAAGGTAAGTCTTGTCAGCATAATTTATTACCCCATACATTTTAGAATGCCAAATTTGAATTTTACAATTTATTTCGTAATTTTCAGTGGTTACCTATCATTTAGAAAGTAATACAAGATGGATGATGACAGTAGTTGCTTTACATTTCTATTTTAGCGGAATATTTGTAACGTGTTAGGAACTCAACTATAAAGTATATTGATGGAAAATACGGAGGTATTGTGAACTCAGATAATAACCTTGTAGACGGTAGATATGGACGTATTATGAACTCGGATATGAACCCTATAGAGGGAAGATACGGATGTGTCATGAACTGTGGTATGAATGCTGTAAACGGATAATAATCGAGTTAAAAATCAAAATGAATGCCATGAAAAGTTTCACTGTGCTTTGGGCGCTCGGCGATAAAAGTACATCACGTGCTTCATGTTTATAGTGCTGTATTATTTATTATCAGACAAAATCATAACTCTGGAAAACCATACTGACAATTCGTTATCTAGAAAATATGTGACTGTAGATTACGGTATTGGGAATCAGATCAACATACATGTCTTACAATACAATTTTGCAACATTGATAGCAGTAATAAACATGTCATGGCTTTTATGATCAAGAAATGAATAAAATTTATCAATTCATGGTTGCAACAAGACTGGAAGAGATCGGTAACGTTTTGTACTAACGTGAGTGCCGCTGCAGGGAAACAGGTGCCCTCGGTTGTGGATCAACTGACATAATTGATCCCTATTACAGTTATTGGGATTATATCCTACTGTCAGTTTACCTTATACGTTGCATATACGTTTCTGATCTATCATCAGTATGCCGAAGCTAGTGCATAAGAAACAAAACAAAAATTGGAAGAAAGAAAAGAAGAAATAAGAAAGTTTAAAGAAAATATCTATACAATAATCTATTTTATGTGATCTTAAAATAAAACATTGTAATTAATATTTTACTTTTTTTAAAAGACCTAAAGTAACTATATGAATTATCTTCATGAAATATGCCTACGCAAAATGAAATGGAATTCAACAGGACCGTATGATGTTCTTTGAACAGGGACAGAGCCTTATGAAGCTTCTAAAAATCTCGCTTTAATGGAGTTTCTGTCTGGGAACATAGCATTAATGTACGCTTCTTTATGAAATCTCACATTAATGTACGCTTCTATATGAAATCTCACATTAATGGACGCTTCTATATGAAATCTCACATTAATGAACGCTTCCTGTGGAAATCTTGCATTAGTGATCGTTTCTAGAAGACAGAAGTACAACAATAGTTATGAATACTTTTGCTTTTTATCTTTGTTGTTGTTGTTGACGGAATAACATCACTTGATTTAAAGATGAGTTATTATGTAAAATTGATTTCAATCTTTGTCAGCACGGATATTTTGTATCAATTTTATAGGATGAAACAGTGACAAGTTTACACAAACTTTGGTTTTTTTTATGGAAATTTATGCAGCAAATGAAGTTGTGCCAATTTATTAAAATGACGTTGTTCTTTCAATTTGGAAATTTATATAGTGATACAGATATGATTAATCGAATGCATGCGTCGCTAAAAACAATTTGAAAGAAGAAAAAAAAACTTTTAACAGACGGAAATTATTTGAGCAAAATATAAAGAATTGTACATTTTCTTAATTTGTGTTGATTTTCCGTGAGAAATGCTGTCATTTCGTTGCTAAGTTAAAATCGTAAACTTGTCAGTCCTAAAGATAAGATCAATAGTAATGTTTTCCTTAAACGGTCTATACTTCCCTGTTCACGTTAAGTCCTATAATTGGATTAAGCAAAGTGACTAGTACCTGACATGTCGTAAATGTCAAAAGGACAATGGTTGTTTGGAAATGACCGCTGTAAGCTAAAGAATAAAAATACATGTATTCCATAGAACAAAACTATTCACAATGTCCACGGATATGTAATTGGTCTGATTTACGGAGTAAAGTTGTGGTATTTAAATTTGTATCTCTCTCATTAGGAAAATTATCAGGATCAAAATCTTTTAAATATAAAAAGTAGAGAATGTATGATGTCTGGAAAAGTTAACCAGTAAAATTAATATAAAAACTAATTATATTAAAACAGATGTAAAGCATGTTGATGTAAAAAAAAATGAACATTAGAAATATTATAGCATTTCAATTGAAACAGTATTTACGATGTTTAAAAAATTATATATGCATCTGGTTTCCTACTAATAGGTGCTGTCTGTTATTACTATACATTATCACCCCACACCCGTAACTTTCAAAATCAATTCTGCACGAGATTCTAACCAACCGAGACCAAGCACTTTGATTATTAAATGTTTTAAATTCATTCATTCATTCATTCATTCATTCATTCATTCATTCATTCATTCATTCATTCATTCATTCATTCAGCATTCGTTTATATTCCATGTAATATTTCATAAATATAGTCAGTATATAAGCTCAAATATAATTGCATTATTGTCTTTCAAGAATAAGAAAGGAAAATAAATGAGGAAACGTGTCACGTGTTTTGTTAGTCATGGGTCATGGGTGTCACAAGTCGAAAGAATGAAAGAAAGAAAGAATGAAAGAAAGAGTAAAAGAAAGAAAGAAAATAAGAAAATAAGGAAGGAAAGAAAAAAATGATGGAAGAAAGGAAGGGAGAAAGAAGGAAATAAAACTCCAGCAAAACTACGTAAGAAATTGAAACTTTTGCACTGAGAGTTACCGTGTATTTTACTTGTTTTTAAATGATTCGCCAGGGTTCGTTTGTGCATGCATATATCGTATGGAAGACATCTTGATAGCATTATTTAAGAAGCAAGGGTCTTATGAAGAAGACAACTACACTCAATTTTGTTTGTTTTACAGTTATACACACACACACGCACACACACACACACACACACACACACTCACACACACACACACACACACACACACACACACTCACACACACACACACACATCTATGCATGCATGCATGCATACATACATACATACATACATACATACATACATACATACATACATACATACATACATACATACATACATACATACATACATACATACATACATACATACATACATACATACATACATACATTACTTTGGATGGAACTACGGATGTCCCCGATCATGCAAGTAGTTGAAAGTCCAAAATATAAAGACAGTCTGAATTACGGAAAATATTATGGTCTGAGGAGTTCTATGCATATTACTGCAGCAGTATTGACTGGGTATTTGCTGTGAAAGCATCTATGATTGCAAATGTGTTGCAAAACCGTTTCAGTCATGAAACCGGATGTAACTAAATCATCGCACATCCAATTTCGGTTACTAATACTTCATTTATTGTTTAAGATAGCACTTTGTTTTTGACGACATCTGTTTGGGAACAAACATTTTCTGTACAGCACCTTCCCCGTTCCTTTTGTGTTTTGTTATTTTGGTTGCTCATCGATACTGGTTTTTAACTAACACTAAAGTTTCACACATAAAATAATGCGAACAATATACCCTGAACACTGAATACAAGGATTACTTGCCTGTCAACACTTTATTACAAAAAACTGACAACCATTTTAGTATCATATTTGCCAAAGCCTGATTTTCCTCGCACTTGTACCTTTGTCCGTTTCATATGGTATCAGTTTGGTCTCCTTTTAGATGTCAGTTTAAAATAATATCACTTCAGCTGGCTCTTACTGTCTACACTCGGCAATAAAACGATTTGTTTCGGGCATTAGGGAGGCGCATAAGAAGGAAATTTGTTCACTATAATCCAATTTATTGTCTAATTTGACCATGTTGTGTAGCAGGTAGACAGATTTAGCCATGAACGTACGACAAATAAATTGGTCCAGTGAAACCAGCTACTTGATGCAGGAAATAGCGCGTGTCAAGAGGACAATTACAAACAATTGTTCATGAAGCACCTCCGGCCGTGAGGTGGAGTGTAATCGTCAAGGTAACATGACCTATTTTGGGTTTACCTGACCTATTAAAGGTGCGGAATCCGATATAAAGGTCACAACCATAAATTACTTTGAGCCAATATCATCTCCATAGTTTGGAAGAAAACATACCTTGGGGTTTACACTTTTAAGATAAATTCCTACTACGAGAAGTTCCAAATATATTACTTTGAACATTACTGGAATATATAACGGTTACCGTTTCCGAAAATTAGGTGAGTTTTTGCTCACTTAACATTCACCGATATTAACAGGATACTGAAAGGTAAGTTGTTTTCTTTCGTTTTACTTTCTATTTATTGTCTGAAAAGAGAGAAAACATTAATTTAATGGAAGAGATCTGATATTTATATTAAAAATTGATCTAAACAATTGATGACGAGCAATTTCAGAATTTCCTCTTCGAGAATTAACAACCCATGTATATTGGGAAGTAGAAATGATTAATCCCTTGTTTATGTCTCCAGCGTTGCATTCCATTTCAACACACTTTAAAGCTTCAATTTAAATTATACGGACTGTCAAAGCCATCGTAAAAGGATTGCGTTGAATGACGCACCATATCGATCAAACATACATTAAACCGAATACGAATGCATCGAAATGAGCTGTGTACGTGCCTTTAAAAAAATGAAATCAGCGTGTTAAGTGGTTAAGTGATTCTATTCAACGAATAACGCTTTCTGTAAATTCATTCATACCGACGTATTATGAAATTATCCATCCAGTGAATTGCAAACTCGTTTAAAAATTTGAGAAGAAGAGGGAGTGCAAAGCTAATTAAATAACGAAAGACGATTTACACTATCGAAATTATTCTTTCTCTTTCTGTTTTGATACCATGAGAGAAAACGTTTGAGGGAAGAAAAGGGATATAGTATTTACTTTATAGTTTCCTAACAGTTATCGAACCTGCAATTAGCACCTCTTATGAAGTAAACGATTGAGAAACAAGATGTTACAAACTGCAAAAATGAACAGTAAACCTGTCATCCAGTAAAGACCAAAAAGGTATGAAAGAAATACTGAATGGTACTGCGCGATCAGGAAATAGCTTCAGGTTAAAAAGACTGATTCTTCAATGATGTTTATAGTTTTCTAATGGCCATTTAAATTCCTGGAACATTTGCAAGTGAAAGCCTCTTGCTAAACAAAGTCATTACTTTATGTAATGTTGATCTTGATAACACCATTGGCGTTCCACGCAGCAAGCGAGAATCCAAACATATTTCGATTTTTAAAAAAAATCTTTTATAGGAAAATACTTTGTTGGTTTCAAAATATTATCTGAAATGTGAACATTGTATTGCCTGGCCGATTTTAACTCAAACTCGTATATTCTAACAACCCGTATAGATAAGCGAGTGACTTGTCTAACAAAAAGTCAGATATATATAAATGAAGGTGGAAAAGCAATAAAAGGAATAATACCTCAGTGAATCCGTTTGTGATACTTTGAAACCAAAGTAAATAGTTGCATCGGTTCTAACTTTCTCTGTATCTGTGGTAACAGTTTCTCTCTTGTACGCTATTCAATTTTACCTTAGCTTTTATAAAGGATACATGTTTCAGACATGAAGACAACGTGACATTCCTGTTGTCATAAACCATCAAAATGTGAAGCTACAATTTACAGATGCCTAAAAGAATTCGGAGAGATTGTCGTAGTCATTTAGCTTCATCAGATAAAGAAACGTGAATCGTAAAAAAGATATTTCATAAATAGAAATAAACTGATTGATATCGTCATATATTCTGTCAAGAAGAACATCCATTTGCTTATAAATAGATTTACGTCACCTAACTAATTATTCCTTGATTTTTTTTCCCCGATTGAAATGGGAATATGAAACCGATATGGAGGTAACTTCTGAATACAAGCAAATACATCTTGTTCCTTATTTTCATTTAGCCGGATGCCTAGTTGTTTATTTTTATTTCGCTCACGCATGTGCAGAAATGTGAAAGGTAGAGTTTTTAAAAATAGTATTCACTAATTGTATCCATTATTTTTGTGTAATGGTCACTTTATTATATTCCAAATCTCACACGTATCCGTGTGTAGCTCAGGCAGGTTCACCTTAGATCCTAATCTAAATTCCAAACCCAAAATCCAGTTCCGACGACTTGTTATTTTTTTAAATCTAAAGACACTGACTTCTCAAATATTACGTTTTCTTCTCCCGTATCTTGTAATGCGAGCAGACATTTCATGTTATTTAATAATTTTGTAACACCATCTACTTTGGTGTATCTTATATGATCTTCACATTACAGAGCTTGCAAGTATGTATGTATGTATGTATGTATGTATGTATGTATGTATGTATGTATGTATGTATGTATGTATGTATGTATGTATGTATGTATGTATGTATGTATGTATGTGTGTGTGTGTGTGTGTGTGTGTGTGTGTGTGTGTGTGTGTGTGTGTGTGTGTGTGTGTGTGTGTGTGTGTGTGTAACTGGCACTAAGGGGTTAATAAGTTAATAATACCATGATTAGTCATTTGAATGATTTAGCGAAAAGAGGTTGTGATATTTGGAAACTCAGTTTCGTGTGGCTCTGGTGCTTAACGGCACATCAACACGTGACGGTTATTTAGTGCGATGGTAGCAGCGGAGATGATCGGATGACAGAAAAAAAAAAGCGCACACTTTTGTTGCGGGTCGGAACGATAACTACTGAGCCACCGCGGCTCTGATTAAACGGATAAAAACCAAATGATTTCTAATCTTATAGGATTTGTTTTCCGGCAAGTAAATGACCTCTCCTTATATTAAGGTTTCTGAATAGACATACTGATTTTTCATTAGTCTTTGCAAACAAAGCGGTTTTATCAAAGGATAAGGATCCATCCCTCCAAGCAGTTATTCTCAGTACTTTCACTCCAGGCGTATTCATTCTTTGTTAAAAAAAATACTGTTATCTTTTGTTTCTCTTACTTTTCTCGAGGTTAGTCCACCTATATGACTTCTTTTAGATGTAAACGTAATCACCGAACATACATCAATACAACACAAGGGAGTTTTTGTCATTGATTTAAAGATTGGTATTGATACTTATCCAAAATTGATTAAATGGAATATAACATATATAATTCATTCGAAGTTGGAAAATACTAGACTAAAAGCAAAACATCATCAGTATTAGGTCGCGATTCAAAGTACCAACACTTTTTAATGTATATATCAGCATCTTGAACACCATCACCAACCCCAAACATCAGAGAGTGATCCCGGAATCGTAATGCATAATATGTGACATAAGCGACGCATCGTAAAAGCGGCACATATTAAGCATTATCAAATTAAATTAAATATTATCAAATTTAAATTAAATATTAAAGTAACTGTTTTTTTAGTACTTAGGATTTCTAAGTCCCTTTCACGCAAGCATAGGATGCAGAAGGCAATGACATCATCTCTTTTGCAGATGCGTACAAAAAGGGGTTAACATAACTACACAATATCGTAAACTTTTGCATAGCTGTTTAGAAGGCGTTGTAACGGACAGCTCGAATGATAGAAGTTATTAAAATATCATAAACGTCAAAGGAAACAAATGAGTCAACAACAAATTCCTGGCGATAAAGGGTGTCTTCGAATCGATGCATTCATTACAAGTGAAAATATCTCTTTTATTTATCTGCTTATATATTTCTGGCGATAGAACGTATTAAATTTTGTGTCAATATTTTTATATGTGTGTATATACCTAATAGTGACATTCATTAATTTACTTCATCTTTCTTTACAGATGGCAGATATTAAGAAAACAAAGTTGTATGAAGTTCACATATTCCTGAATGCAAAGGACCACGTGATAAAAAACGTGACGAAGAGCTCAACTTGCGATGACATCATAAAATCTCTTCATCGGCACAAAAATATCGATAAGGAAAATGGACAAATGTATGCATTGTACGAATCGATGCATGGAGTCGATCGTGAATTGTCCGGGAAAACTAAAATTCATAAACTTATGAGAGCTTGGGGGTCAAACAAGGACAATGTTCAACTGGTTTTGAGGAGGAAAAGTGACATCGACACGACATTCGGAGTTTCGGCACCAAACCAAGGTCATCATAGACGTCAGGACAAATATTGCTACAACCGTGAGCGTCATTCCGCTGCTGGAAATGAGAACATTAGGCGCTTATCTAAAATTGTATATCTTCAAAGGCAGAGAATGAGGTCAATAACGGAATCTCATTCCAGTGAGGTACCACCGCAAGAGGCAAACATAGGTCACTTTAACAAACCGAATCCCAGTCGTGCGATGTTTTCTAACGATCTTTCAATGCAAGAAATAACTAGACATAGACGGAGGGAACATCAGGAACGTAAAAAGAGAATTTTGTCATCTAAAATACCTGACCCCGTACATAGTACACCAGAAAGCGAGAGAAACAATTTCGTAATAACAGCTCCAGAATTTACAGCGGTCAAATTTGCTAACTCGAAACCTCTTAAAGTGAAACATACAAATAAAATAACGATGTCCAACCCCCCTTACATAGGCATCAGGCCGCCATGTATCGGAGAAGTCGATCCGGAAGGCTTTGGACACAATCATAGTAGAATCATGGGTGATGGCGAGTATTCGTATTACATCGAGGAAGCCTATGGTAGCAAAGAAACGAAGGACAATTGTCTATTCTTCCTGGATAGGAGTTTCCGGTCTGTGAATGAATTGGGTCAGCGGTCCGATTTTCTTAGAGATTGCTCTGCTCTGGACATTGGATTTCTTGAAGACACCCTGCAGTCCTATGTCAACCAAATTGATACTGAAAACGGGATGTCTAATTCAGATAAAGAATATATGCATCACAGCAAACACATTTACAAGTTTTTTGAGAAATCATTGAATACTGAGATACCAACCACTGACGATACAAAGAAGTATCTCGCAAACGGGAAACATGATCAACAACAGTTACTTGACAATACATTTGCAAATGATCCGTCAGGAATCGTTGAGAACAAAGACATGTCATCACATATACTGAAATGTGGGTCAATCAACGGATCCAAGCATCTTGGGGATTATAGTTTCAGTGACAATGAAACCGTGCTGAAGTGTTAATACAGGGACTTGAACTCACTGAAGACTCAGCGTTGATAAATGACATACAAGTGGATGAAAACCGCACTACCAGTCTGTTTATGTTTATTTTCATAGTTAAGTCCCCTCAGCATCTGTGCATAACTTTCTTGCACAAAGTCAAGAAACTGTGCACAAAGTCAAGTAACTATCACAACTTCTATAAATAGCCCATACTATTTTCTCAATGTACATTGTAATGTAGGCTATTCACTGCATACATTTATCTCTCGCACGATGTATCTCTCAATAAAATATATCCCATTATATTATTTTTTCTTATTATGCTTTTCCCATGTTGTTAAATCGTCTGATGTTCTGATTGCACATACATACATACATACATACATACATACATACATACATACATACATACATACATACATACATACATACATACATACATACATACATACATACATACATACATACATACATACATACATACAGAGAGAGAGAGAGAGAGAGAGAGAGAGAGAGAGAGAGAGAGAGAGAGAGAGAGAGAGAGAGAGAGAGAGAGAGAGAGAGTAAGAGCTTGATGATTTGTACTTAAGTAAGTAAAACCAAAAGTACCATCATACAATAGGTCCATGAATTAAAATTAGAATATGCATCAATAAATGAGCTTAATTTTCACATTTAGGCATAACATACAAATCTTCGCTTGATTCAAGAAATCCCAGTTGTATTTAAAGCGTTTTACACGGATATATTTTAATAAAATCAAAACTTTGGTGTCTCAGTTAAATCTAACTAATCTATGGCTATATCTCAAGAACAAATGCATTTACCAATAAACTGCCACACTGCAAACATCGTGGCAATATGCCTGAAAAATTGGTTAAGCTACGGTACAAATACTGATCACAAAAGTAGCTTTCTGAGGTTTATTTAAGTAAGCAAAAAGCTGACGCCCTACAATGATAAACAGTAATTACAACTGATATAATATTTCTCAAAGAAAATTATTTGTCAAAATATTTTCTAAAATGTAAGGCTAATTTGTTTTTTAGTTCGAGACTACAGCACTCATTGTTTCAAACATATATATATATATATATATATATATATATATATATATATATATATATATATATATATATATATATATATATATATATATATAGTTTAGCAATATTATTAATTATTTATTTGTTTGCTATTTGAAATAATTTAGTGGATTTCATAAGTAACCAATCCACTATTATGGTGATTCTATATAATTTATTTTATTTCTATACTTTGTCTTAAAATCTTCAGAGAATGGAGGGGAAAAAAGAATATCTCTCTCTCTCTCTCTCTCTCTCTCTCTCTCTCTCTCTCTCTCTCTCTCTCTCACACACACACACACACACACACACGTCAGCTTTTTGTTCAATGGACTACGAACACTTGAAATTGTATCTAAATATAGATACACAAGTTCATCATAGAATATATTTATTAATATCTGTCGCCTACATTTATGCATATAAATTAATTGGTAGGGATAATCTAAATTCTCGTAGCTAATGGCCTCTAAGTATATATAAAAACAATAGACAGTTTTAAATGAATCGCCATCGTACGGTACGGCTACGCATCAAACAGAGGCTGACGTTGTCGTGAAGTTTTATCGTCTTTGGGACCAAAGTAAAATAATTTTATGTCCAAGTTAACGTCATATTTCAGACAAACTTCTTCCTCTCATGTCCGATCTCATAAATCTGACCTTTTGAATGATCAGCCCCTCTCCATTGTGACAGAATTGGGAAAACTGTTAGAAAGGTCAATTGATTCCTTATGGTTCGTTCTGATAGTTTTATATCTATTTTATTACAGTCTGCATTCATAGACAATTCTCTGCCTTTGTCTATGGTATTTATTATTCAATTATGCAACAGTGTCAAACTTAAGTTTGACGTAATTTATGCATATTTAAAAGAACACATTGCGAAAACAGCATATTTTAAATTTGTCTAATGGACCTATTACTCTTGATTGACTACTTGTAGGAAAAGAATAACATCAGTATTTGAACATCAAAGTCACATGCAATGATCACACCACAAAATAGAATCCAAACGAGCAATGACGTCATGGGGATAGCTAAGGACGCTTTTGGAGCTTTGACCTCTTATTTTGGACGCTAGATTTTAGCGTCGTGTCCTACAATGTTATACAATTGTATTGGATTTCGGATCAATTAGAGCTGAAAGTTTTCGATATTACATAATGGTTGAAATTAAATGGATAGTCAAGAAACCTCATAGATTTGCTATAAAAAAAACATTATCGGAGCATGGAGCTGAATTTAATGATGTGAATATACATATGATAATAAAATGTTTGCCCTCTAAAATAAATAGTTCCACTCGACGGGTTAATTAATTGCCACATGGCAAATAATACAAAACAACATTGTTTCTCATATATTGGATGTGTAAAAATATGGTTGGAGAACACAGCCGTAACATTTTCTTGGTAGTAACTTTTATTTTAATGATTTCCATTGTGTCGGAAACTTCCATATTTACGCGATACGGAATCCTTTCAAATATTCGTAATGTCGTGGTCCATTGAGCCCCAAAGGTTGTCGTTAATCGTCATTAGCTATCAAAAGAGTTAATATTCAATATTTATTTAAACTTACAAGATCTTTTCCTTTTTTAACAAATGTTTCTTTTTGATGCTGTTAAAACTTAGCTGCACTGGTAATATATTAATATTTATAATCTGAGAAAGTACTTGCAGATCCATTCTGTTTTTTTTTCTTCAGTTTTCTGTATTATTTATTTGGCTTTCGTGAATATAAAGTTGGAAAAAAGTTTTATGTTTATCTCTCTGTTTTATTATCAAACATCGGACGATTTGGAAGAGCGATACAAATTAATTTGTGGCAGAAAATAGATATATTAAAAATCTAGCATGCACGTTTTGCTTTAGTTAACATCATTTTTGATGAATAGATCCGATATTCTATATGGCGATAATCGTTACAATAAAGATAAAGTTCTAAAAATACATTAATATAATTCTGAAGAAATCTGACACATATCTCCCAAAGACAGAAAACATTGATGCAATTTTGTGAAATATTTATTTTTAATTCTCATTATTTGTATGATATATTTCACTGATATGTTTGTATGATGTATCGTTAGCCGGCGGATGTTTTCCAGTAAATAAAGGGATCGAATAAGTAACACGTATCTTCATCGCAGGACTGCTCTACATCCGTGTCCTTTTTACCTTACTTACCTCTTCACAAGTCACAGAGATCAAGCAACCAAAATATTGATGATTACTTAAGGCACTGTATACAAAAACACTGCAACAATCTGCTGTGGGAATACCCGATTTTGTGCCGGGGGTGAAGCAAGTGTTGACAGTAACGGATGCGGTGATAAATCAGACGAGGAAGAGCATTACATATTTCAGGCTCGTTTAAACATCCTGGGGACAAAAACCCTCTTAAAATTAAATGACTGACAGTCTGATTGGGCTTTATGAATTCTCAAGATACTAGTAAGAAAAAAAATATGTCTGATTTCGATTTAAAAACTAAGTAACGTCAGCTGGTAGCGTTATACATTACGATAACATCAATGGATAGCGGTACACAGGATTTTAATGACTGTCATCAATACAGAATGGTAGAATGCAAATCTCGATAATAAAAAAAAGAAGTGCTTAACAATCTAATTAGCTTAAATTAATTTTATGTGAGAAAGATCAAAGGTATACCGATTACATGCCAATGTTGTTGCCAAAGGAAAGCATGGACAGAAATCAATGTACATTTCGGAAAGATTTACCATATGTAAAAGTATATGCGCGGAAACAATATACCAGCTAGGAATCAAGCCACATATTTTGAATACGACACGTAAATATTAAGTGCATTTAAAATATATCTTAACATAAGGCGTCGAGACCTGAAGTCAGATTTTTAAAATATATCAATTCAAATTAATTGAAGAATTCCACCCAAGATGGTCATCAGTTTTATAATAGAATAAATGGAAAGATGTCACCAATGTTGCAAAGAAATGTATATTTCATTTGATATTGGAATGCCAATCACTTGCCTCTGCATCCTACATTCAATTACACATTAAACTTCACCCTAACGTGTACGTTTAACGTGAAGACAGAATACTTCATAACTAAATGTATATTGAATACAAGTTCACAGTTTGCACCTCATTCCACCCCCAAAAGCCAAAATGAGAAATATAATAAAAAATCAAACGTTATAAAAGTGAAACATACAAAAACATTTAGTATTGCAAACTTGTTGAATAACACGAAGTTAAAACATAAAAAATATAGCACAAAATACAGTTAATGTTAAAGCTGAATTATATTGGGATAATCAATCAAAAAGTTTTAAATTAGAGAACAGCGCACGACGCAGGAGATATTTTGATTTTTCTAAGAAATCAGCTTTCATTGGTACAAAGTCTAGAAGCGGACAACTATTTTATTTGCTCCGGGTACCAATAAAACTGTCAAAGGGTCCTTTAAAGAATAGTCATAAAACTTGGAATAAATAACTCCCAGACAAAGACTTCAAATAAAGACACTTTCTGTCTTCTTGCGATGGACAGGTTTATGTTTTAACATCAATTTTATTGAGCTTCAACGAGGTCGTCAAGACGAGAACGCGTTGCCTCACAAAACAATTAACTCTTCTCATTGTTGGATTTCAATAAGGATGGATTCTCGTCATAGCTAAACGATCACTATCTTAACTCTTACACACGTAAAAGTGTTGGAACACAATGTCTGGAATTTAAAACCTTCAATTATAGATTATTGCCTGTTTGGATACCTGATATCCATCTAAATTTATGAAGAAAGTGCAAATGAATCCTCTGATTAGAAATCGGATCACCCGCCAAGAAAGAAAATTAGAGGCCAAATTTATTAGTTAACACGTTTCTGAATGCTACCCCTTATAACGAGTGACCATTATAAAACTCTCATTCCATAGGTGTGAAATTCCAACAATGCTGCGATCTAAATATTGTTTTGCTTATCTTTCTAAGTAAGAAATAACTCGTGAGAAAATACAATTTTGGTACCAATGCATGCAAATGGCTGCTAATTTAAAACAAAATGAACTTTCGATCACAAGTCTCACGATAACATAAACAAATGCATTGCTTTTGTTGTTGTAGGATTATCGCCATTTTTCAGCACAAGATGGGCTATACATAACGGCCAGTATTAATGGTGGAGGAAGAATCCGGGAAAACTCCGGAAAGAACAACCGACCCACGAAAAGCTACTGGCAAGCTTTCTCACATACCTACAGAGGTGATATAGCAGTGATCCGTAACGGAGAGCGCTTTAGACCACTCGGCACATGGCATTTCTGCTTTTCAACTGTTATCGAAATTTAAGTACTGTCTATAATAATTGCGTAAACCATGCCTTGGAATACATCTATTTATCCATGTAACGTTTTACTGAACGTTCGGGAAATTCTTAAGCACTTTTGTAAATATTAAAATAGTTGTGTCATAGTGAAATCATAAATAAGCCCAGTTAGTGAAATAATGAATACACCGTGTAAGTGAAAGTACAAAAAAGCCCAGTTAGTGAAATCTTACATAATTCCAGTTAATGAAATTATAAATAAGCCCAGCTAGTAAACGTATAAATAAGCCATGGTCAACCTCTAATTTCCTTCCCCATTAAATATATTTAGCTTTGAAGAAAGATAATACAGTCATAGTGGCTTCGTTCAAGAGGATAGTTTGATTATTAAACTAAAGGTAAAGAATTTCATGTATTAAACGTAACAAATACAATTGATTGTTTCCATCAAGAACTCTGTGCTATTTATTTAGCTTAAAGTCATTAGAATAATGCCTGATTGTTATGGTGAGCATGTCGTTTTTACTTCAAGATGAAACTACCTGTTAAAATGTACTACTAGTATTTTATGGTTACTAATATTAACTGCATGCTACTAATCCATGATATCATTGTAAAACCTGGTCAGCGATTTAATTCGCATAATTAATAAGACACCTATCTTTAAATAACATTACACACTCTCCCTCTCTCTCTCTCTCTCTCTCTCTCTCTCTCTCTCTCTCTCTCTCTCTCTCTCTCTCTCTCTCTCTCTCTCTCTCTCTCTCTCTCTCTCTCTCTCTCTCTGGTGTATACACCAGGGATAAAGCCACACAATATTAATTCAATAAAAGCGAGTAATTTGCATGCCCAATTAAACATTTTGTTCTATAGTTTTCACAGATAAAATATATATCTCTTATTCAGAAATGCTACCTTTGGAATAATCCGTCACATGTTTTCATAATATGAACTCAGACACATGGATTTGAAAATGAAAAAATAAAGCTTTATTCTGTCAACGCAAGAAAGAAAATTGAAAGAGACAACGTATTCGCCTAAAACTAGACATAATTAGCAGATGAAGTGTAGTTGAACCCTTGTATGGAAGACACCCATCGACAAAGTTTCTTTTGTACATACATTAAGTTGTTTTAATGATAAAATCAGTAGTTGCTGGTTGTGAAGTATCGAGTTTTTAATAAGGAGCGTGCCTTGAAACTGAATGCACCGAGCAAACATATTTTATCATATTTAGATCAGGGGAGTATTTGGGAAGGGTCATTTCGACCTTTATTCTTAATTTCTTTAATATCAGTGTTACAACTTCGAAGGGGACAGTGTTCCGATCCAGCGAAAGAAAAAACTGAACTTCAGATCCGTGTCAAACAGTCATTCTTCAAAGGAAAAAATTTATATAACGTAGTTCAGAGATTCTGACTGACGAAACAAGTGTTTGTCTTCTGAAATTGTTTTAGACACCGCTTATGATTCATATGATTCTTAAGTCAGAAAGTTTCTGAGAGAGATAGGTTCTGATTGAAGCTTAAGAAAAGAATAGTGTTTTTCTCGTTAAACAAGGGAGGGACAGTATTGTGTGAAAGATGGGGCTTTGTGCCGGATGCACAATTACAAGGAAGAGGGGATTTGACAGTCTAGAGACGGAGTCCGAAAGAAAAAAAAAAGGAAAAGAGAGAAGTGACGAGTGAGGTCCGAAAGGTGAAAGTGAAGAGTAAAGAGATAAATCTAGGAAGTCCAAGAAGGACGACACAGTCGGAAAGGGAAGATTCGAGGAAATATGAACGGTTGGAAAGCAATCGAGCAACCAGTCGTGGACATTGCGCTCTTTTAACCTCTCATTATGATGATGCAATAAATCCAAATTAGACTCTCCTGTTAAATCCTGATGATATCCTTAATTTTATGTTAAATTACCACTAATAATTTGTCTGATTACATTTGTTATTTTTCTTGTCTAAGGGGGCTCGTATTGCATTATTTCTTTCCAATAATTTTGCCCAGTTCTCTGTTGATATTCATTCTAGTAACCGCTCCGTTGGCCTAGTGGTTAGAGCGTCCGCCGCGGAAGCGGGAGGTCATGGGTTCAATACCTGACCGAGTCATGCCAAAGACTTTAAAAAATGGTACAAACAGCTGCCTCACTTGACGTTCAGCATTAGGAGGTTAGTGTTAGGACTGGTCAGTCTGGTGTCAGGATAATGTGACTGGGTGGTACATCATGCTACATGTATGTGGTGTGATGCCCCAGTGCTAGACATCACTATAAACTGCCTCACTACAGACATCGTAGCGATATGACTGAAAAATTGTTAAAGCTACGTTGAAAATCCTAATGAAACAAACAAGCAAACAAAAAGTTGACATTCTATATTTCAATCACACAGGGTAATAATATCGAGGTAGGTATTTCCTAGATAACGTAGCTAAATCCAATTAACTCCCCTCCCTTCCCACGACGTAGACGTTTACACATGTATTATTATTTGTATTATTATTAGCATATCAGTATCAGATGATGCTACCATTATTATAGTAAAAGTAGTTGTTGTTGCTATTATTTTGAGCAGTAGTTGGTAATATTATTATTTTAGTAGTAGTATTGGTAGTTGTAGTGGTGGTTGTTGATATTTTTATTGTAGTAGTAGGACTTGCTATTATTATTAATATTACTAATGTTATTATTATTATTATTATTATTATTATTATTATTATTAGTAGTAGTAGTAGTAGTAATACTGTTATTATTATTACTATTATTATTATCATTATCATTATCATTATTATTATTATATTATTATTGTTATTATTATCATTATATTATTATTATTATTATTATTATTATTATTATTATTATAATATTATTGTTATTATTATCATTATATTATTATTATTATTATTATTATTATTATTATTATTATTATTATTATTATTATTATCGTAGTAGTATAATTAGCCGATGTTGTTGATATTATTGTTGTTATAGTAGTAGTTGTAATAATAGCCGTTATTGCCTTTATTATTGTAATCGGATGCTATTAACTCAGTAATGTTACAGGTTGTTGTTGTAAGGTTGTAAATTTGTTTGTTGTTGGTTGTTGTAGTTGCGTTGGTGGGGAGGATGACTCGAACAGACATACCATACAATGAGACAATTAATATATAATTTTTTTAGATCTGTAGACATAAATACTTGTTAAGAATCATATAAATTTCAAGAGATTTTTCAGTTGAGACCCCATCACATGCCATCCATTTCCTCTCTCTCTCTCTCTCTCTCTCTCTCTCTCTCTCTCTTGCTCTGTCTGTCTGTCTCTTGCTCTGTCTGTCTGTCTCTGTCTCTCTCTCTCTCTCTCTCTTTCTCTCTCTCTCTTGCTCTCTGACTTAATCTCATAAAATTAACATGTTTTAGTCACGCATGTCTAGAGATATGACAGCTTCAAGGACATGGTGAAAGACAATGTTTCGCAGGCAATCTCTCTGTGTAGAGGAAAGTACTGCCTGCATGTATTTTAATAGCTTAGTTAGACTTCGTGTTTTTTGTCTCGAAAATTTTGCGAATATATAATTCTTACTGGAATATGAATACGTTTATATTCTTCCACTTTGTGTTCTAGAACCTATTGCATATCATGACGCAATTAAAACTGTCAAAGAGTAAGTTTAAAATAGGAACGAATGGTCATGACGCCGCTTTAATCGCATTTAGGCTCTGAAATTCTAAAGATGATTGAAGGCTTCAAAAACCCAATGACAGAAGGCATATGTCAAAAAGTTCGCTAGGATGCTACCTTTGTAATCACTGAAATTTTGGTATGTGGAAAATAATAGACCGCTGACAATATTGTAAATTGTACCAAATACTGCAGTAGGTCCTTTAGTGAACGACCACCCGACCTTACGCCATTCCCTGCGGTTACGTGTCGTCGACAATGGGGTAAGCGAATCAACAGAATTAGATCATATCTCCCATGTCAAAACATAGAATAAAGATTACTCTTGGGCTGAAGATCGGTGGCAATTATATCGTTTGACATCAAAGTTTAACAATGTTTATGTTTATACTGATTCAAATGGAGACATTAAACTGATATTTGTTTTTTGTTCCAATTGATAGAACGTGACAGTGTAGGATTCTTCACATAAATAATTTGAACATCGGATTATTGAAACTTAATTTCATATTGTCTATGCAGAAGGTGCAATGAATGGATATGTTCTAAGGAAAAAACGAGAACGATCTTGTCCTCTTTTTTTTATTTTGCCGGCAATCTGGTGACACGTCCATTTTAAGTTATGAAGTTATTTGATCAGATAACTTTTGAGATCATTTAAAATGTTTAATCTATTCAAGAAAAAAAATCGATGACCTAAGTGTTAAAGCGTCTGCATCGGATCCGGGAGGTCGCGGGATTGAAACCCTGGCCTAACCATATACCAAAGACTTACAAAAATGGTGCTAACAGCTGTCTCGCTTGGCGCCCAGTACTAAGAAGTTAGTGTTAGGGCTGGTTGGCCTGGTGTCATGATACTGTGACGGGGTGGGACATGATGCTACATGTCTGCGGTATGACGCCCCAGTACTAGAAATGACTTTAAATTGCCACACTGTAGACACGGTAGCGATATGTCTTGAAAAAATTGTTCAAGCTATGTTAAAAATATAAAAACACAGACATCCATACGCACCTTTTGGAATAGGAATAACTACATGCTATTTTATCCGTTTCTTTAAGAAACAACTGTACGATAATCAGTCGCACTTTATTATATCACTAGTGTTATTATCTGTTTTCAGTTGTATATATTCCTATATTTCTCACATATTATTTTCGTCCTCAATTTGTTTGGTCTACCATGGGTGAAGATGAAAACTTTAACTATTAAAATATGATCACACAAACGCTTGCCCTTACCTACCCTACAAAATATGGTTTGGATGAAAACGTTGAAAAGTGAGTGCAACATGGACACACACACACACACCTCGTCAATAAATCTGTAAAATGTCAGACAAAAGGGATATTCGAACTTGAGCTAAATTGTTCTTAATGCGAGGACTCTTACCAAATTCGTTTTCTGTGCATACAGTCCAAGTTCTCTGTCAAGCATGAGCAACCACAATTTGCAAAGGTGTGAAAATTTAACTTGACCAATGCTTTCTTAACGAAAATCTCTACTAAAATTAGTTTATATCCAAGAAGTCCCAGAAAGGTTAATGAGATTATATTCCAATTTAAACATCAACCTGTGCCGTAACCATGTACAATTGGGTCTGACAGTGGTGCAGTTTAATCTTGAACTACGTTCTAGTTACTTACAAACTATATCGTGAATTAGATAATTTGTATCCGAATGTCCAGCAATGTACTATGTACAGGTGTATACAATTTTAATTAAAAAGTATAAGTTTTATAACAGTGTAATTGTATGTATGACCGTTTGTCATTTTTTAATTATTTTATTGATTCAGTTGTCATTAAAGATTAATTTATGACGTCACGTAAATGCGATAATTGTCATTTTAAAATATAAAGACGTCATCTATTTCTTTCAAAAGAATTTTTGCCCGAAGAAGCCTACAGTAAATGCGAAACTAGTTACACAGAATTATCGGAGTTTGTTTGTGCGGATTTAAAAAAATTATTATCCCAAACTTAATCTTCGGATTCTTAACATAACGTTCGAATTAAGTTTGGTTGAATCCACGGCGTTCTTAGAAAGTTATTAAGTAGAAAAGAAATGTGAGGGTTCGTGGCTTGATCTGCTGTGAATGCTAGGTATGGATACCACTATAATCCCCCATCCCTTCTGATATGGCGGAGGTATTAAACAAGCGGTAAATAATCCATTCGGTACAAGATTAATTAAATGGCCCTAAACTCCTTGGGACGAATTTGTCACGACATTATGTGAATGAAAACTCTGAACACTGAAGTTTAAATTCTATATTAGCATTACTAGAGCGTGGGCACATAATTGAACTGATTGCATCCGATTATGATGTATAAAGTTAACCCGATGAATAATAATGGTCCATCAATTTGTATTGTGCCCAGTAGAGTCATACCAAAGACTTACAAAAATGGTACTAACAGCTGCCTCGCTTGGCACTCTGCGTTAAGTGGTTAGTGTTATGACTGGTGGGCCTGTTGTCAGGATAATGTCACTGGGTGTGATATCATGCTACATGTCTGCGGCATGATGCCCCAGTGCTAGACATCACTGTAAACTGCCACAATGCAGAAATCGTAGCGATATGACTAATTTGTTTATATATATATATATATATATATATATATATATATATATATATATATATATATATATATATATATATATATATATATATATATATATATATATATAAAGCTCCGTTAAAACTCCAAGTCACACAGACACACAAACACACACAAAATCATACTTGTGTTGTTATACAAGCAAACAGTACATACGCATTATGCAATCAAGAAGCACTCTGCCATTTTGCCGATGCAATCGAACAATACAACCAAAAAATGCGTAACTATTATACATACACAAACAAAAGGGTTATTTTGCATATGTACAATCAAGAAACATTTGACTTTTATGCCTGATCGTCGTTTTGTCAAAACAATTTACGATTCGGAATAAAACACACAACAAAATAAAATTGAACTTTTCCTGCAAATTGAACACTGTTGTTAAATAATGATTTACAGAAAAAAATAGAAATCTTCAATTAATTTGAAATATTTATTATGAATATGCAACAAATATTTGCATGTAGATCGACTTAAAAATAGCAAGAAATGAGAGAGAGAGAGAGAGAGAGAGAGAGAGAGAGAGAGAGAGAGAGAGAGAGAGAGAGAGAGAGAGAGAGAGAGAGAGATTAATGGTTACACCATAGCCATAAATTATCAATAGGAAAGCATTTCTTCTTCAAATCAGAAAGACAATAAAACTCTAAAACTTAAGAAAAAAAGACGTGCTAGTTTTTATATAGAAATAGATGCAGTTCGATATAACAGTGGATCCCAAATTGTGGGCTACGGACTTCCGGGTGAACGCTTGGTTGTTCCATTGAAATCGAAAAGTATAACTATTATCATGTGGGTTTTGAGCGAAATGTATTGAAGTTAAGAATGGATCTTTACACTCGAAAATAATGGAAACCACTGCACTAGGAAATAAATGTATAAAAAAACAAACTATTTTGGGTAAATGGACGATTTTGCCATTATATGACTGATTTCATTTTGGGCACTTGGTAATGCGCGCATTATGTTTTAAAAAAAATATATTTGAAATAATTTTATGGAATCAAGCAATTAAGTCTTTGCAAATACTTAACACCGTAGCCTTAACAACACATATCAAACGAGCTCTGCTTCGCTACATGAACCACTTATTAAAAGAACCTGGAAACATAAATACAGCCATGAAACAGATTTTGAGTACGTTATGAAGACCAGTCTTTAATTCATTCGGATATAACAAATACTATTCGGCATTATATAATGCCTCCGCGTTCTGAGTTATTTTGTGCATTTTGGTCAACACACGCTTTATGAACGCTTTTTGTAGGATCCAAACATACATCGAAGATGTTGTTGTTATTGTTGTCGTAGGGTTTAACTCCATTTTAAGAACAAGATAGGCTATACATGGCCGTCAATATTAATGGTAAAGGAAGAACTCATGAAAACCCCGACCTACGAGAAGCTACCGGCAAGCATTCTCACATACCCTGAAGTCACTGACCGAGCCCGCGATTTGACATCCATTGAAGTAATATCGTTTTGGAGCATTCGTTGTAGCGGCTGCTTCGTTAAAGATAAAAAAAAAGACTTTTCTTTGAAATCCTTGTCGCATACCTGAGAGGGGCACGATTCAGAGAGAAGATGTTTAAGCGTTTAACCATCACAATGTGAATGTGTAAGAATAATTGTATGTGTTATGTGTGTGTATATTGAATGTTAATGCTAATCGATACATGATGCGATTTATTATGTGCGTTTATATAGGATGCTATTGCTAAGCGATCAATAAATACATGATGCGATTTATTATGTGCGTTTATATAGGATGCTATTGCTAAGCGATCAATAAATACATGATGCGATTTATTATGTGCGTTTATATAGGATGCTATTGCTAAGCGATCAATACATGATGCGATTTATTATGTGCGTTTATATAGGATGCTATTGCTAAGCGATCAATACATGATGCGATTTATTATGTGCGTTTATATAGGATGCTATTGCTAAGCGATCAATACATGATGCGATTTATTATGTGCGTTTATATAGGATGCTATTGCTAAGCGATCAATACATGATGCGATTTATTATGTGCGTTTATATAGGCTTTTAATGCCAAGCGATTACTACATGATGTAATTTATTCTGTGTGTTTATATAGGATGCAACTGCTAATGGATCGTTAATTATGACACTGTTTTAAAATCATCTTTAACATCTTTAATCATCTTTAACAGAGTTAGGCCAATATTTCTAAAATATAAAAATTACCCTATGGACATCATTAATACTGTTTTCCAAAAATTATCTTCTCTTACACAACATGAATCATTACAATGTAAAATAAAAACTAGAATGAAGATATCATTCCTTTTGATTTTAAATATAATCCAAGTTTGCCTAAAATAAGTAAGATTATCAATACATATTGGGATTTGGTAAAATTATCAATTAAAGCAAATGTTAGATCGCTACACAAAACCAAGCTCATACTTGCATATAAAAGGACTAAAAATCTGAACGATTTCCTAATTATTTCTAAGTTAGAAAAAACATCATATAAAATACCGAGATAATCGCACTGTTCTTTTCTGAATGAAACTACTTCATTTAGTACTAATAGTAAAAATGAACTTTTAATATGTTGAATATTTTTCAACATATTATGATTAACTATTTATAAAATACTAGAATATAGGTATTATGCACACCGCAATTGTTTATTTTATAAATTGAGGTCTGATGCACTATTAAAGATGTCAAAAATATATCAAGATATGTTTTAAAAAAAATTGCATTATATATCATAGCATTTTAATAAAAATGTGTATTTATTCATACAATAATTTTGAGAGAGAGAGAGAGAGAGAGAGAGAGAGAGAGAGAGAGAGAGAGAGAGAGCAAACTATGGAATACAGGTCGGATTAACATGAAAATATAATGGAGAAAAGTAGTTACAAAACTACCATCGTGGAAATATCTTGGAGAAAAGCTATTCCAAAAGCATTATTGCCACTGTGGTACAGATTTGATCACCTGACGTATTTCAGTATGTAATTATTAAAAGTATAATACAACATATATCCCATTTAAAACGGAGCTGGTGACTATTTGAGTATACCTGAGTGTTATGTAAGTGATTTAGTTATGAAATAACATGTACAAATGTTGAGAGCCACGTGATGAATATTTATTGTGTGTTATTCTCATACAATCTTCATCATCATCATCATCATCATCATCATCATCATCTTCTTCTTCTTCTTCTTCTTCTTCTTCTTCTTCTTCTTCTTCTTCTTTTTCTTAATACTACTACTACTACTGCTGCTATATAAAATTAGAGACATATTATCAGATACATTACTCGTGAAACAGTGAGAACGATAACTGTGTCGATTACGATGATAACTTCGACAGTATCACGTGTAAGATTAAAACGAAATTTGAGCAAAACGCTTATCCAAAAGACTATTTAATGAATCTATGCGAATAAAGAAGAACATGAGAATATTTATGTAGAAAAAAGATTTAATTATGCGAATAAAAAAAAATAATAGACAGGATTATATAAATTCAGTGATTCACGTTTCTTGCATCTGCCGGATACATGCTAAAGGGAGGCAAACGATTACAGCCTACATCGGGAAATTAACACAGGTAAAATCTTGGTATAGCTACATTGTAGCATTTTCGCACCAGGTGACGAACTTCACTCGCACGGAGATGTTATATGATGTCAAATGTTTTAACATGAAGTATCTGAGAGAGAGAGAGAGAGAGAGAGAGAGAGAGAGAGAGAGAGAGAGAGAGATAATTAGTTTTGTGTTATGGTTTAATATACTTGCCATGAAATATTTTTCCTTATTTGACTTTTTAGTTCAATACGTAACACATTAGAAATAAATATATTGCTAAGTGCTCTATTCTATGACCTCATTATTCAATTCAACTTAAAATAGCATATAGTATTAAACGGTTATTGACTGAGTTGAATGCATTTCAATGAATATCGAGCAATACAGACAATGCGAATTTTTTAGTCCATAACCCGAATGTAATCAGAAGATTAAAGCTAATCGTAATATAGAAAATACTGCTAATCGGTGCTTCGTTGAACAGTTTCGAATGCAGTTTAAGCAAACCACGTGTAGATCATACATATAAGACGTTAAATCATTTTCCTAATTAATACCGGCGAAAAAAATACCATTAATTTCGAGCAAAAGTTTTATAAAGGATTGTATTAATCCAAATCAAACATAAAAACTACATTTTAATTGTCTTTTTGATTGATTTCAAAAGACAAAATACAAAAAGCACAAAGTACTATGATATATCATTGCCAGAATAGGGATATACTATTACATTTAAACGTTTTCTGCGTTAGTTTCATTTTCATTTGTCAGATATTGAGATGTATTCAGATGACTCAAGAAACTATATGTTTGATTAAATCTTGACAATAAAAAAAAATCTAACCATATTCCATCCAGCATTTCAGGCCATCCTAACACCGATCGTATTGATGATTGATAAATCTCTACAACACAATCTAAAGAGCTGATTTCAATCGCAGCTCCCAACTGATTTGTTTTAATTTGCAAATACTAAAGTATTTATCAACTGCACCTGCACTCCCTTCGAACTTGCTGATATCATTGTTGTTTTTGTCGGTGTTGTATTAACGACTATCTGTTCCAGTAGTTCTTGTGATGACGATATTATTAATATTCTTCTTCTTCTTCTTCTTCTTCTTCTTCTTCTTCTTCTTCTTCTTCTTCTTCTTCTTCTTCTTATTATTATTATTATTATCTAAGTACGACGTTTTTATTGCCTCTGTTTAAATCTTAATAATTTATGTAAACTTCAAATCTTTCCTCGTCGTTTTGCTCGAACATCACTATCAAAAATCCAGAAAATTTTGTTTGTGCAGAACGCCGTGGTATTGTTGTAGATATTGTAAACACTGCAACACCTACTACTGGAAACCTGAATGTAATCTCAAAGCAATTTCTGATGGATTTGTTTAGTGGCGACATTAATACTGATCCAGACGCTATAGTATTGAGTGGCGAGATTAATACTGATCCAGACGCTATAGTATTGAGTGGCGACATTAATACTGATCCAGACGCTATAGTATTGAGTGGCGAGATTAATACTGATCCAGACGCTATAGTATTGAGTGGCGACATTAATACTGATCCAGACGCTATAGTATTGAGTGGCGAGATTAATACTGATCCAGACGCTATAGTATTGAGTGGCGACATTAATACTGATCCAGACGCTATAGTATTGAGTGGCGACATTAGTACTGATCCAGACGCTATAGTATTGAGTGGCGACATTAATACTGATCCAGACGCTATAGTATTGAGTGGCGACATTAATACTGATCCAGACGCTATAGTATTGAGTGGCGACATTAATACTGATCCAGACGCTATAGTATTGAGTGGCGACATTAATACTGATCCAGACGCTATAGTATTGAGTGGCGACATTAATACTGATCCAGACGCTATAGTATATACTACATTGTTTGAATTATTTTATTTCAAGGACTTTAATATCCATAACTGCTGCAATTCCAATAAATTCTTTAATGGTTCTTTTTGAGTTTCTATGAACACTCAAGAACGTGTTAAGAGCAGTAATATCAGATCAAAGATTGAATACTTCATGATTGAATATCTTTAACGAAATCATTCTGTCAACGACATATTTCTTAGTTGCAACGTCATTGCTTTATTCTGGTATCAAAGACCAGTAATTGTTTATCAGTCATATTGAGAGGACCAGTCATTGTTTCACCGAATTTTTGTACTCGACCACTAATAATACCCGATGTCTTTGACAACAGTACCAGGTATATTTTTTCATCACAGTTTTGATGTTTTCGGTTATTCCATTAATTCTGACGATAATATCCTGCAATGAAAGATTACTCGTTTTTAATCTTCCTTGATTATCTTGAAATACAACCACTTGGTTTTGATCTACATTTGCAAGATTTAGTCATTCAGTTATTTCATCACTAAATATTTTGTTTTTAGTTTTGTATGATATTACTTCAGTTGTGTGTTTTGGTTTAGAGGACGATCTTCCGTACATATCTAGCAGTATACCTTTATTATCTGTTTAAAACGATAGTGCTTATTTGTATAATCGTTTATGAGGTGGTATGGTTGAATTTGATACATCGTTAAGTACGGCAATTGCTTCAAGGCCACATTTTGCCGAATCGGCTGTTGCATGTGTTGGTAATGTTTGATACCAGATCGGAATAGATTTTGTATATGACAAATTCCTTCCATGGAGGAGGTCCATACGTTTGAAAATAAACTAATCAACGTGGGTCAATGACGTATGCAATACGATGAGGTCCTATACAATAACTATTGTCGAGATTAATGATACCGGTTTCAACATCATTGTTATTGTTGTTGTTGTGTTTAACGCCATTTTACAGCACTCGATAGGCTATACATGGCGGCTAGTATTAATGGTGGAGGAAGAACCCGGGAAATCCCCCGGAAAGAACCACCGAGCTATGAGAAGATACTGCCAAGATTTCGCAAATACCCACATTGACCGGATCTGAGACTCGAACACACGCAGGCAGAGGTGAGATGGCTGTGATCCGTAACGGAGAGCGTTTTTAGAGCACTCGGCCACTCGGGGCACCTCAAAATGATTGTGGTCGTTTAGTAATTGATCATGCATTGAAACACCTCTTAGTTTTTTTTATCATTTTTAATTTTTTCAGCAGCATTAATTAAACAAACTTAGACATGAGTTTGGAGTTCCTGGACGTCTTAGACCCTTCACTCTTTTTATAAATTTTCGTTGCTTTCTTTAGTGACATTCCGACACTGATTCCTATAGCACATAACGCAATGGCTTTTTTTTGCGACAACGAGTACAGCATCAGCTATAAACGCAAGTACAGTTGCAATAAGTGGAAATATGCCACCTATTTTAATTGAATCTTTAATAGAACTCGGAGTAAAATGAGGTTGAACTCCTGTTTTTGATTCTTAAGCTTTGTTAAAATGTTTAAGATGAGTTTTGGTTAATGATAATTTGTTTGGACACCACTAGCAATTTGATCTTTGTTAATGTTATTTTCGTTCTGCATTTACTTATTTATTTAGTTTTAAAATTTTTGGGTTTTTTTTGACCGGGTGTCAAGGTCACTTAACGTGACTACGTGATATTATAATATCATGAGCGATAAAATTACAAATGTTCTGCTGGAGCATCGTTCGTCCAACAGCGATGTGAAGTAACATCGGTTTATCGCCGTATAATAGCAACATCTCTTTAATTAAGAATTACTGCAACGTTTCTGTTGACACGAAATCAAAAGTGTATAACAAGGACAGTTTGTCTAGTCAAATCAATATGTCCCAACGAAAAATAATAAATTGGATACGCCGCCGTGAAATCTCGCTGATATATCTGAAAACCAGTATTTATATTCTAATTACGGCCTATTAAAGTCATCAAACGACGATATGCACGTGCTATATGATTATTTTGAAAATTTTAATAAGATATCCTCAAATGGTTCTTGTTGACCATTTGTCCTCAAAGAAACCTTATTAACTCCAAGTGTGTCAAACACCATTGGATTATGTTCTTGGGAAATTAATCTATTGGTATTTTGAAAAGCAATGAAAATATATCGTGTTACATATACACCTTGCTCTGATGATATATGCCATGAAAATAAACCATTAACAATACTTTGAACACTACCTGTTATTACTGTCAACAATGACAACATCAAGTTACCGCCTTGATTTATAAAAGTGAGTAATTTTTGTTCTTCATTAATTGTCATTATCGGCATCCAACTTTACCAGCATCAATTTTGTTGGGTCGCCAGATTGCATCATTGTCGGTTGCTTTTCTTACAAGAACTACAAAGATGTGAGATAGTGGAATTGCACATAAAATAATTCATCATCATTCAGCATTGATCTACGTGAGGCAAATCCTAAGTTGAAATTTTCATTCATCGACACAACTTCATTTCAAATGCATTCATTGTCACGTTCTTCTTTTCGGGTTGATCAGAGGTATCTTTTGCAAACATCACTGACGGACCAACTGATCTTGTGTAATCATCTGAATATCTTGCTAAATCGATTATTGTTGTAGCAATATCAACATTTCAAGACACAATTCAATATTTCTCCCGTTAATCATGTATGTGGCGCTCATCGCCGGATTAAGCACCGTGGAGGCCCATAGGCAGTCAAACTTTTGGGGCCCCAGACCCACGGTCACGGTCTCATGGGGGTCCCTGGGGGCCCCTGATGGGGCCCATAAAAGTCGCGGGGCCCATAGGCAGTTGCCTACTCTGCCTAATGGGTAATCCGGGACTGATGGCGCAGTTAAATAATGCCACAATTCCCTTTGTTAACAAAATCAATTTACGTACCAATTTGTATCATTTGCTTTCAAAAGTCCACCATCTACGTTAATTAATGCTTCAGCGGGTAAGAAATATCTGCTCGTATCCTGAGCATGTATTTCGATTTTTCCACGCTCAATTATATGTCGTGAATCATAATAATACTGATAATCATCTTCAAGAACAGGTGCATCCATATCAAATAATGAATTATATACACGTTTCAATATTTTAAAAAAAATTTGTATCGTCTTACACGAAATCATGATCCTGCTATCAGACCAGAAAGTTTATTTATCCTTTCTCTGATAGTGATACACTAGCCAATTATGTTAATTGTTTTTATTTCAGCTTGATTTATTACATTACTAACATTTGTAGGCATCACTTCCGTTCTGGGTAATTTTACTGATTAATCGTGTTAGTCTATCATTGGAAGATAGTAAAAGTCTCTATTTTTCTCAATTTTTCTTCCAACTTTTCTTTAAATTTATCAAACTCAGGATCATTATCGTCAACGTTTGGCCTGTTTTTAAGAATGAGATATAACACTTTTAAATTTTTTTCAAGGGTTTACGTTTTTGAGGTAAAAATGTATTATATATAACTCTATTATCATACTCGCGTGCAGCTATATCTAATGCTATTTCGGGTTGTTATCGTTCTAATATTTTTACGCCTGAAATAACTTGAGAAGTTGGAATTTCAGGTAATTGTCTTGGAGAAGATGGCTAAAATGCGTGTTTCAGGAGGTCAAATTTCCAACGATTCAACTTTCTCTTGAAGATATGAACGGCCTGGAATTAGTTCAGTTTTTCCTTGATCTACTTTTGCAGAGAACTTAACAAAATCTGAATCACTCGTACTAATACCACATTTATCATGACGAATTCTAAAGATCATATTACGACAATCATCCTCATAAAGTCCATTGTATTCTTTTACAAAAGTTACATGTCCAAATTTATAAATTTTTGAACATATGGATGAATTTATTTCTCTTGTACTTTCTGCTGTTTTATTCTTTCTTGCGTTGTTTTTGTTCTTTAGATTGATCATACACATCGGTTATTGCATTAATGCATTCATCATAAGATGCACGTTTTGTGTCGATTCGACCTGTTTTAGTTTTACTTTTATAAAACACGTCAACCCAGTGTTGTTTATTGCTAAAATGTTTTACATATGTTGATCCCAACATTTTTCTTCACATTGCATGATCTAGTGCGATTGACAAGATATGAAATGAACAGAGAAATGGGCAAGATTAATGGGAAGAAATAATGCAATACAAACCCCTTTCCTAAGGAAAAAAACGAGTTTAATCAAACAAAATTAATAGTGGTAAATTTTCATTACAACTTAAGTTATATCAACATGATTTAATAGCAGTGTCTAATTTGGAGTTATTTCATTAGCATAACGAGTGGTGAAAAGAGAGCAATGTTCACGACTGATTTCATCACCTTCCTGTCGATCGTGTTCAAACGTTTCCTATTTCTCGAGTATTTTTCTCCCGACTGCCTCATCATTTTGGACTTCACTCGTCACTTCTCTTTTTCTGGACTTCACTCGTGCCGTCTCTCTTTT
The DNA here is from genome assembly GCA_030141615.1 of Unio pictorum. NCBI lineage: Eukaryota > Metazoa > Mollusca > Bivalvia > Unionida > Unionidae > Unio > Unio pictorum. Next base: position 1,790,718 of record JARLTB010000107.1, on the reverse strand, counting down.
TTCCCCCGGACTTCCGTCTTCGGACTGTCGAATCTCACTCACTCAGAAAGCCGTTACCTAAAAGGACAACATTATTACTATATCACTATATGTACGTTCTAGATGAACATACAATTCCTTCACTTACTTAGGCAGAACTCATTAGCAAACTACCCACTGAGTAATCTGACTTACTTCGGTAGGCTTTGCCCTCGCTCCACAGCAACAGGTCATAAATTACCACGTGCGCTCTCTATCGAAAATTAACCGTACGCTATTATATTTTCGATTATTGCATACACTACACAAATTCGTTACCTGCAAGCAAATATAATATGTAATACTCATTAATTCATGATAATGACTATTGTCCTAACAAATGAAAGTATTTCATTTTTATTTCATATAATCGGATCAAATCCTAGGCATATCAACATTTGGATCACATGCAGTCGATTCTAACAATGAATTAATAACTGTAAAATTAAAAAGAAAAATTGCAACGCATTTCGAGCATCAGCACAATTCTATGAAACTGAATGAACGATACATAATATGGAAAATAGTAACATTAAACAAATTTCCATACATCCAGTTCTGAAAAACAATCAGACAACATATGAGTAATGCTTATGATAAAACTATCTCAATTTGCAATAAAGTGCACACATTGGTCCGACAAACCCAATTATTTAACGAGTCTTACTCTCTGAGGAAGGGAATACCAGACTGATAATATCAAGCGATTCCATCTTTGAAATACGTGTTTTATTCTGTCCCTAAAAAAGTTTTCTCTTCACATTCTGAAGAGACTATATACTATCTGTAGGATTCTGAAAACAATATGTATCTTGAAAGAAATTGTGTACATTGGACTTTAAATCCAATGAGTTAATTGGTCATCCAGTTTGACGAATAAATGCTAGGTAATATGATGTAAACATTTAAAATAATTAAAAAACACCATGTCCCCAAACTATTCCAATCTGATCCGATACAAATAATATGCAAATGGTGAAGTTAAATGAAGGAACATGAGGCTACACAATGCTAGGGTTCACAAAGAAATGCAAGACAGTAGCCAATGCTTATACAAGGTTAGACATTTAAATATGAAAACACGATTCATGACAACATGGCCTTATGACGCAACATGAGGCTATGCAAGGCAACGAAAAAAAAAAACCACAAGAGAATATACAGGGGTTAGGCAAAGCAAAATAAAATTACAAACCAAGACACGGGGTCATAACGAATCGACCGATGAAGACAAAGTCAAGGGTATCCAACGCAAGGCAAGACATTAAGCAAAGGCTATGCCAGGTAACGTATGGTCCAAAAAAAGAAGAAATAATAAGAAAACTATAAAAGACAAGGCAGCTAAATAGCGCAAAATGAGGTTACATAAGGTTAGGCAAAACAAAAACGCAAGGGAATGTGCAAGGGTTATGCAAAGCAAAATGAAAACTCAAAACACGACAAGGGGTCATAAGGAAGCGACGCTAGGAAACACAAGGCTAGGGTATCCTAAGATCCTAAGTAATGCAAGACATTAGGAAAGGGTTATGCAAGTTGAGGCATGGCGAAAAAAGAGCACGATAAAAGACAAGGCAGCCTAAGAACGCAAAATGAGGCTATGAAAGGTTACGCAAAACTGAAACTAAAAGGAATGGTCAAGGATGATGCAAGGCGAAATTAACATATAAAAAAGATACGGGGTCATAACGACGCGACAAGATAGTTATCAAGGGATATGCAAGGTGCGGCACGGCAAAACATGAACACAAAAAAAGACAAGGCAGCCTAATGACGAAACATGAGGCTATGCAATGCTCGGTAAAAAAAAAACGCAAGGGAATGTGGAAGGGAATATGCACGTGCTATGCAAGGTGAGCCATGGAGAAATGAGAATACGATTAAAGACAAAATTACCTTATGATACAACATGAGGATATGCAAGGCTAGGCATAATATAAACGCAAGCGAATTGGCAAGGGATATGCAAAAGGAAATGAAAATATTAAAGAAAACATGGGGTCATAATGACGCCACGCGAGGTCACACTAGGCTTGGGTATCCTCAGCAAGCCAAGGCAAGAGGCAAATGATATGCACGGTGAGGCATGGTTATTTAATGTTAGCCAAGTGACCCAACACGAGGCTATGCAAGGCAAAACAAAACACATGGGCAAAGGCTTTGGAAGGCGGAATGAAATTACAAAACAATACAAGGGGTAATAACGACTGAAAGCGAGGTCACACAAGGCTATAGTATGCTAAGCAAGGCAGAGGAATGCAAGGTGAGGCATGGCCAAAACAAATGATACGATACAAGTCATGGAAGGCACATGATGCAACATGGGGCTATGCAAAGCAAGACAAAACACGTCAAGGCAATATGCAAGGGCCTTGCAAGGTGACGCATGGGAAAATGAGATTACGATGAAAAACAAGATGGCCTTATGACGCAACAGGAGGCTATACAAGAGTAGGCAAAAAAAAAAAAACGCAAGGGATTGGGCAAGGGTAATGCAAAGCGAAATCAAAATACAAAACAAGACACGGGGTCATATTGACGCGACGCGATGTCACATAAAGCTAGGGTATGCTATTCAAGGCAAGAAGTTAATCAAGGAATATAAAAGGGGAGGCATGGCAAAAAGAAACACGACAACATAAGGCAGCTAAATGACGCAACATAATGCTATGTAAGGCTAGGCAAAAGTATACACGCAAGGGAATGGTCAAGGCGTATGCAAGGCGAACGGAAAAGACTAAACAAGACAGGGTTCATAACGACGCGAAGCGGGTCACACAAGGCTATGGCATGCTAATCATGGTAGGACATGAGGCAAGGGCTATTGCAAGGTGACGCGTAACGCAAACAAACATGATACAAAAGGCAGCCAAATGATGCAACATGTGGATAGGCAAGGCTAGGCAAACCAGAAAAGCAAGGGAATGGGCAAGGGTTATGCAAGTCGAAATAAAATATGGCGTTATGACGACGTGACGCGACGTCACATGGGCTACAACATTCTAAGTAACGGAAGACAACAAGCAAGGGATATGCAAAGTGAGGCATGGTAAAAGCAGAACACGATAACAGACATGACAGCCAAATGACGCAACATGAGGCTATACAAGGCGCACACGCAAGGGAATTGACAATGGTTATGCACGTCAAAATGAAAATACAAAACAAGACATGTGGTGATAACGACGCGACGCAAAGTCACGTATGGCTAGGGTATGCTAAGCAATGTAAGAGAGGAAGCAAAGGGAATGGGCACGATATCTGCAAGGCGAAACGAATATGCAAAACAAGACACGGGGTTATAACCATTTGACTCGAGATCACATAACGCTAGGGTATGCTAAGCAAGGCAAAACGTTCGGCAAAGGTGATGCATGGGAAAAAAAGAAGACGATTAGGAAGATAAATGACGGACTCCAAAAGCTGCCTCCATAGGCGGATTATACAATCTACCTCCATAGGCGAACAAGACATTCTGCCTCCACAGGCACAGGACACGCTGCTTCCACAGCCAGACACAACACGCAGCCTCCACACTCTGGCTTAACAGGCGGACACCACACGCTGCCTACACATGCATGATTCACACGTTGTATCCACGAGTAGACTCCACATGCTGCCTTCACAGGCGGACACCTCAAGATGTTTCCACAATTGGTCCCCACACGTTTCCTCTACTAGCGGACTCCACATGCTGCATAAACAGGCAGATATTACACGCCTCCTTCACATGCGGACGCTACACGCTGCCTACACAGGCGAACACCACACTCAGACTCCACATGTGAACACCACATGCTGCCTCCACTCACCAACAGCACAGGCTGTTTACACAGGCCTACATCACAGGTTTCTTCCACAGACGGACACCAATGGTTGCTTCCATAGGCAGAGACAACAGGCTGACATTACACGCTGCTTCCACAGGCAGACACCACACACTGCTTTCACAGGCAGACACCACTCTTTGCAAGTACAGGCAGACGCCACACTCTGCAGCCAAAGGCTGACACAACCCGTTAGAGACACAGGCGGACACCACACACTGCAGACACATACAAATACCACACACTGCATATACAAGCGGACACCCCACACTTCAGACACAGGCAGACACCACACAATGCAGACACACGCGGACACGATACAATGCAGACATAGACGGACACCACACACTGCAGACACAGGTATACACCACACACTGCATACACAGGACACATAAGAGACGACACATCCATGCACATAAGAACACGCACTGACAGGTAAACAATCCGATGGTCAACAACCTGGAAGAAACATCGTCGAAAAGGCTCCAGACACACCTGCCTTTCCCCACTGACAGTTCCCTCCACATCAGGAACCGTCCAAAACAATGGAGAGGGGTCTAACAGGGGTCCACGGAGGTCAAACAATGGGATGACTTCTACCAAAGCCTCCTCACCGACTGTAAATTCTTGAGTCTGCATCTGAAAAAAAGAGTTGGAAAGCATATGAGCATAAGAATAGGTAGAGCTACTCAACTGTGCTCCTACTGATTGTATTGTAGCTCAAAAAAGAAAACAACAAATAAAACAAACTTGCAGAGTTTCCTGATGAACAATTGTATTTTGATCTTATTCTAACATGTGTAAGTTAACAAGTGGATTTATCCACATTCAACACGTTTCATGGATTTTATTTTATTAGCTTTCTTTTTGTCCACATTTTATGTGAATGCTGATCTAACAGCATTACCAGGTTTATTCTGAGCAACATTCTTGTCAATAACACACACACACACACACACACACACACACACACACACACACACACAGAGGAGTAGTTGGAACTGATTGTCCTATTATTATACATATAAGTAGCTTATTCTTGCCAGGCCAATGTATTATCAGTAAACTACTTTTATCGATATAAACATTCTTTAGGGCTTTCTCACGATTTTAGATTGCAATATGTATAAAAAAATGATAAATACACTAGCAGCTATGTAATGCACATTTGCATATAAATAAAGTATATTTGAATCTGCACTAAATGTGTACCCTGCCAAAATGATAACCATAAGTCACAGAGCAAAACAGAGATGGCATGTACACATTTATTTCCTTTCCTTTCTTTATAGTGAGGGGGCTTGTAAGCGATTGCACACAGTGCATTTTATTTACTCATTTAATTTCTCTCTAAATGCAAAGTACATGTACCTAAAATAAAACAGATAATTACGCCAATCTTAAACTGTCAGCATCAAATTGAACAGACATGGTGAATTATACATAAACATACAAATTTCTCTTCAATACAGTCCACAATAGGAGGCATAATCCAAGGAAGAGACCTACTAGTAATATATTATTGTTTTGAAGGGAAGATGTGTGGATACAACTAAAATGGAGGAAGAGAAGGTAGCGTCGTTTTGTTATTCAGTTCTTAGGTTTCAGCCATTGACAGTATCTAAAACATGCATTAAACATTTTGAAGATTTGGCTTGTTTAGACTCTAAACAAGAGAAATTAACTGCATAATAAGTATATTGGTATATTCCAATGTTATTTCTATACTTTGTAAAGTTTGTCACTCATTTACTTCAAGAAATCCTGATACACTTGTCAAGCCTTGTATTTATTGTCTGTTTTTTTTTGTCTTCTCAAAAGCTCACATTGTTACTTCCAACAATAACATTTGTGCCTATATCGCTAGAATTGAGAATCTTTTAGATCACAACACATATACTACTGGGAACATTTAAGGCGTTGGCGTTTGGTTTTCTTAACTTATTATCCTGCATTACTCATGTAATTATTCTTGCAGCTTCTTTTATATATCCCTTGATAGCATAATTCATATTTAATATTATAAAGGTGTATCAATAGTTTTTAACCAAAATTAGTTACATAATGTTGTTCTTGATCTGCACACAAGTTTATGTATTATATGATATGATATGATATGATGTAATATGATATGATATGATATGATATGATATGATATGATATGATATGATATGATATGATATGATATGATATGATATGATATGATATTATATTATATTATATTATATTATATTATATTATATTATATTATATTATATTATATTATATTATATTATATTATATTATATTATATTATATTATATTATATTATATTATATTATATTATATTATATTATATTATATTATATTATATTATATTATATTATATTATATTGTAACAGTCATGGTAATACTTGAGACTTTTTACGATCAAATATTTAGCGTAAAATAACAGTCATTAAATCTATATGTTTATTTATGTTACATAAAATTACAGATTTTTTCTCTTTTAAAGGATACAAATCATTTACAGCCCATTTACCAAGCAAACATGTCAACAAATTACAGTACTGAAAACTATTAAAAACTATATTCCCTTTCTAAACAAAACGCTGTCATATAAATTATGATTCCATTTATTAGAAGTAAATTAGGTTTTCACTCTTGACATTTTGACTCCATGCATAGCATGGTAGGTAAGTCTCTGCCCAGGTGTTCGGTTTAAGTGATTCATAACAACAATGTGTGTATTGTGAACTAGTCTGACATCTGATTCAAAAAAGAGATATTTTAATTAATGAAGGAATACATATCCATTGCTAGGAAAATGAAGAGAGGGAGAGAGAGTGTGTGTGTAATTGGGATTTTAAACGTAGCTTTAACCATTTTTCAGTCAAATCGCTACGATGTCTGCAGTGAGGCAGTTTATAGTGATGTTTTGCACTGAGACATCATGCCGCATACATGTAGCATGATATCCCACCCAGTCACATTATCCTGACACCAGACCGACCAGTCCTAACACTAACCTCTTAATGCCGAGCGCCAAGCGAGGCAGCTGTTAGTACCATTTTTGTAAGTCGTTCGTATGTCTCGGCCGGGGATCGAATCCACGACCTCTCGCTTCCGCGGCGGACGCTATAACCACTAGGTAAACTAAAACACTAGGACATTATATATATATATATATATATATATATATATATATATATATATATATATATATATATATATATATATATATATATATATATATATATATATACACACACACACACACACACACACACACAGAAAATTCACAACAAAGTTGATAATGATTTAAGTGGCTTCAGCAAAGAAATCAAAAATGTTTTAGAGAGTATAGTAATATTAAATGATGTTAAAGGGATGATACAAGGGGAGGGGTAGCAATTTCTTTTTAAAAATAGAAGAGATTTAAATTGGGAACAAGTAACGGAAATAAATAAAATGAAAGGGAGGATGATTGATATTATAATTAAAAAATTATACTTTGAAGAAGTCTAGAGTTCAGCAAAAAAGTATAATAAACAAACTTTTATAGAAAATCTCTTTAATATCGATAAAAATTACTCGATGAAAGACGTTACTATAGGGGGTTATTGTAATTGGGTGGGTGACGCAACTGACAGAGCAGGATATGCAACAAAAAATGAAAATAGATTTAAATCAATAATGAAAAACATTTTCTTAAAACATAAATTAGTGGATGTATATAGGCATAGTAATATATTACAAAGGAAATATATCTATGAATAAAAGGAAAAGAAAGGGCGTAGGCTTGATAGGTTTTTTGTCACAAACAGAGGTCATGCCATATGTAGGAAAACAGAAATTATACATTTTAAAATATCAGATCTCAAATTAATAAACTTGCAATAATAAGTAAGAAAAGATGGGGTGGTAGGAAATGAAAGTTTTACAATATATTGTTAGAGGATAGGGAATATTTATGAAATATTATTGAACAAATAAATACTTTTATTGAAGCAGAAAATTTGAATATCATAAAGAAATGAGAATCTCTAAAGTCAAAATTTAAACAAAAAGCAATTGTGTACTCTATAAGAAGATAGGAAAAATTAAGTATGGAAAAAGGAAATAACAATACAACCAGGAACCAATAGAAAGAAAGACAAGGTAAGACATATAGAAAATAAATTGAATGATATACTGGAAGATGAAAGGCAAGGTAAGACATATAGAAAATAAATTAAATGATATACTGGAAGATGAAAGGCAAGGTAAGACATATAGAAAATAAATTAAATGCTATACTGGAAGATGAAAGGCAAGGTAAGACATATAGAAAATAAATTAAATGATATACTGGAAGATGAAAGGCAAGGTAAGACATATAGAAAATAAATTAAATGATATACTGGAAGATGAAAGGCAAGGTAAGACATATAGAAAATAAATTAAATGATATACTGGAAGATGAAAGGCAAGGTAAGACATATAGAAAATAAATTAAATGATATACTGGAAGATGAAAGGCAAGGTAAGACATATAGAAAATAAATTAAATGATATACTGGAAGATGAAAGGCAAGGTAAGACATATAGAAAATAAATTAAATGATATACTGGAAGATGAAAGGCAAGGTACAATAAAAAAAGTCACGAAACAAAACTATATAAGAAAGCTGATGGTCTATACTGAAGACAGGAACAAAGATTGGGGGGGGGGGACTATCAAGAAATTAATACAACACGCAAGGAAATGAATTAAAAGAAAAAGCTAAATCTTAACAATATATAGTAGTATACTATAGAAAGTTCAATAGGACACAAACAATCCAACCATATATTATCAACAACTATCTGGAAGGATTTGAATGTGAGAAAATAACATCAGAACATAAGGATATATGCCATGATCAAATATCTAGTAAGGAAATAATTAAAATAATACAAAAGCTACAAAAAGGAAATGTCCATGAGGAGATGGACTCACCGTAGAATTCTATAAAAAAAATTTGGCGGTGAGCTGTCGCCAATTCTAGAAAGTTGATATAATAAGAAATTATTAAATGACTGAATCAGTGAGGGAGGGATAATTATATTAATATATAAAGGGAGGAGACAGACAAGAATGAAAAAATGGAAGCCCATCTCCTTCCTAAACCTGGACTATAAAATCTTAAGTAAATTAATAGCAAAACGAATTAAATGCGCAATGCCTAATTTTTTTTTTTTTTACAACCAAACGTATGGAGCAAAAAGGCTGTGACTTAAAAAAATATAATGAGTGTAAAAACAGTACTAGAATATATACTTGAAACTGGTCAGATAGATGCTTTGGTATTTTTTTGTCCAAAACGTCTCGGAAAACATTGGTTTGGAGACAATTTCCAAAAATGGAATAGCATCCTGTGTAATAACATAGTTGCACAAATACAAGTAAATGGATCGATAACGGAAAGAAATTGATATTCCAAGATAGTTGAGACAGTAATGTTCACTATCAATGCTATTATACGTAATAGCAATAGAAATCTTAAGTATAAAAATAAGAAGCAATACAGATATATTAGATATAAAAAATCACAAATATTAGGGAAGAAGTAAAAATGCTTCAGATGATTGCACAAACTTTATAAGAGACATAAATTCATTTCAATAACTAAATAATTTTTAATAAATATTGGAAAAGCATCAGGAGCAAAGATTAACCAAGACAAAACAGAAATACATGTACTTAAAATAGGAACATGTAGAGGGAATCATCCGGGTTTGCCACCTCATTTAATTAAGGAGAGAGTAAAAGCGTTAGGAATATACTTTGAAAAAGGAGCAGAAAAAGAAAATTACAAAGTAATGTAAAGAAACATAGAAAAAATTGAACGTCTGGGCGCTAATGCCAATAAGTCTAATGGAGCGAGCATAAGTGCCAAAACATATATGATTTCGAACATAAATAACATAAAGATGCGAATTAATGTATTTCACTTAACAAAATGTTTCATACAGGGTTTCTCTTTCAAATATGCCACATATGTAAGTATTTCTCTTTAACTTAAAGGATTAATGCCTATATGCATACCCATATTTAAACAAAGAACCAATTTAAATATTACGTCTAATATCATTACATGGTGTACATTCATCATTGCTAGATTAAACTTAAAAAGCAAATACTTATGTAAACAAGTACAGTAAACTAGTCCAACGTAAACCAGTCCAGCTTAAACTAGTCCAACATAAACCAGTCCAGCTTAAACTAGTCGAACGTAAACCAGTCCAGTTTAAACCAGCCCAACGTAAACCAGTTCAGCTTAAACCAGCTCTTTTTTCTATAGTCTCAGTTGACACGGTGTTTGCAAGTTTGTTTCTTGCATAAAATCTTTTGTTCAGATAATATAAAAATTTAAATGTCAGGAAAACAAGGGAGAAAATCTGTGAAGTCTTCAACAATCTTTTGGGAGTCCCCCCCCCCCCCCCCGCCAAATTACAGTCCATCTTTAGCATCGCTACATGTAGTGAGAAATCTTTTCTCAGATGTACCTGATAAATTTGTTGAATCAGGCTCTATTACATAATCTATAAAAATGATGGAAGCAAAAAGCCCAGTGCGTACAGGATAGGATTGTAAACTGTTATCACTTACCTTCTATTTTGAGAGAGAAATAGGTAATTGTACCAATTTTTCTCCAAGAATAAGGATATACTCATGAAGTTATATTTGCATAGTTTTTTTGTGTGAAATAATTGTTATTTTGTCCTTGAAAATCGGGCGCCATGCTTAATATTTTGTGTACTGGGTGTTCGGTTTTCCATTATGAGGCTTTCAGGTAAATCTTCCATATTTAATCATGTTTGTAAAAATGTTGTCACGAATATCCCGATAAAAAAGGATGAGATCCGCCGATTGGCAGTTGTGGTTATATATCAGAAAGTACTATAATGAGAGTTTTGCTAGTAGCTTTTAATAAATTTATCCAAGAAAGACCGTACATAAATTGATATGTTTCGAGTCCTAGGTCTACGTTTCAAATCGAATAATTTAGATATATCTCCTCTCATAACAGAGCAGTACACCAACTACTTTTGTACACCGATTAAGTTTTGTTTGTATTTGCCAATCAACGTGCTCAAAATATTTCTGATGAGTAACATTTCATAAAGTCTCAAAGCATAAGTTTTATTCCCATGTCAGGCATGAACTTAATTTAAGAAAACTTTGAAACTAAATGTTTGACGTTCAAGTTCATGAAATTAAAAACTTTGTTGGAAACCAGAAAAGAAAGGAGAAAAGAAAAAAAAAGAATTGGAGCTAATGTATTTTATACACATTAAAGAGTGTTGTTAACAATAAGCGTACATCTTGCATTAACAAATTATACAAAGAATGAGATGTTAAACGGAAATCAAAGTTGGTGCAAATTAAAAGAAAAGAGTTATAATAATGGATATATTTTATTAAAATTTCCATGCTATGCATAGTTTAACAAATTGTTTATTCCAGATATTGATGCCCAACTGCTTGCTAGGAAAAGATTAAATGGAAAACATTAAATGGTACATTACAATATAAATATAAAATATATACAACATAGACTTGATGGACAAATATAATTCGACGAAACATTTGATTAATATAATGATCTAGTTTCAATCAATGCCAAAAAAAACTAAAAAGCTAGCGAGAACGTTCTATAAAATTTACCGGATCTCTCATCCATTTGTGAGTCTGTAAATCTATGAAAGGGCATGTCACTTTATACATATAATATATAGTTCTAATATGATGATACAAATAATTTCTAGTATTAGATACTAATTCGCTGAAGATCACAGTTATTTGAAGAATTGGGCGTCACTTCCGAAAGAACTCGGACCAAAGCCTCACGCATATTCGGGTGAGTATCCAAATCTCGTGACATAATCACGCGTGAATGTCGCACAAGGTGTTTTCTTACAGTCACATGACATTCCAACACTTTCACATGACATTGAGCTAATATCATCATCACTTAAACTGTAATTTACCAATCTCATCTTAAAATTTGCTTTCATTAAATCATCAAGTGCATCTTCTTGCACGTCATGCACGTGTGGAAACTCACGTGGGCTCCTGTCCACTATTAACATAAGATGGTCACGATCATTTGCTAACTTCTTGGAGAGGATGTTGAAACAAGATGAAGAATCCACAGAGACATTCATGTTGTCATCAATAGTATTACGGACGGAGTCATCAAGCTCTTTGTCCTGAAGTGTCCGGTCTAAACTATCATCAGAGTCCGATCCGTTGCTTTGCTCCCAGAAATACTTGCATTTGTCTTTTTGACTGGAGAAAGCGGATTTCCTTTCGCATGTGAACATAGATAGATCACCATCAGGTCTTCTATTCAAGCTGGAATCACATCTAGCCATTTCCTTTGCTGTTCGATTAGTCAGTCGATCTAGAGGCAACCGACTGCTTCCAAACTGTCGCTTCATTCTAGTAGCTTTTATAGATTTGTTCAAGTAGGTCATGGTTTTATTAGCAAGAAGGGTACTATGTAAAGGTTCCTCATTCCATCTTATGCGACTCGGATCTGCAATAGAAAGTCTCCGACTAGAGGGCAAAGCCATTCTTAAACAGCTCCGTTCACCTTCGCCTCTTTGATAAAGCTTATCATCCAACATGAGAACACCATTGGTTACATCTTCAATATCATAGTTCAGTTTAGAGACGATGGTCTCGTTAACTAGTGGATTTTCAGTTGCATAGTCAACAAGTTGACTTTGCAATGTATTTGACATGGTTCTCATGTGACCCTCAATAACAGACCGGTTCACGGACGCTGAGGTAGGCAAAGCAGACGACAGATTCTCCATCTTCTTTGTTACCACCACGTCACAGAAATTAATTAATCCTTGCATATTTTCCCTGTTCACGTCCTTTATAAATTGATCCAGACTGTTATCTGCTTTAGAGTGAATTGTCTTCTTTCTGATAGTTTGTTTATAGAATTTGGCGGTGCCATTCAATTTTTGATACATCTCAGTAAGGTGTCTTTTCTGCACTCGTACTAGTTCGTACAGTTGCTTGACGCCCCGTATTTGTTCACTGGTTTTCCTTACTGGTGTGTATTGTGATGTATCCAAAAGAGTGGATGGAATATTTTCAACCTTTTGTTCTTTGATCGATGATTTATCGCGAAGACGTCTGCGTTTGGCAATGGAAATTTTAGGCATGAATATACAAGTCTTCTTGCGCATAATGAAATGGATTCTGTTGGATTCTGACATCAAATCATTGGCTACATTCCGAATGTTTGCGTTCCTTGATAGTTGCCTTTCGGTTATATTGTTTGACACTATGAGGAAATACGGATCTTTATAATTCTCCTTCAGTCCATTGTAATTTAGCAACTGTTGTATTACGTCATCACAAGTTGTGGTCTTTTTCACCTTCAGGTAACATTTCTCACCCTCTACCAATACAGATATAGTATGCATCTGGAAAACACAAGGAAATAAAGTAACACAAACATTTAACAGGCAGTTTAGTCTACTAAGGTATTTATACTTATAAAATAACAACGCAAATTTGTTAAATGTAATGAAAAGTTGATGGCCGAGTTTACTTTCTAAAATTTGTAAATTTGAAGATAAGTTCGCAGACATTTTCCACTAAATGAAAAACTATTAATTAATAACAAATAAATAAATAAATAAGTAAATAAATATATACGAAACTATAAAAGATCTCAGGAAACTGTAAAATGGGTGGAAAGGTTAGCTTCTGGACAACAGTTTGCATCGAAAATGGCCAATAATGCGACATTAATAAATAATGATGTCTATGACATGATAAACGATATATAGTTATAATATCAAATGTGCAATACATAACACAGATTGGTTCTCCAGTGCGGAATGTAGCAAAATAATATGTAAGGTCCACACTTACGCCATATATTATTAAATATCTCATCTGATGATTCACGGTCTCAAACGGGAAAGTAACATTTACTCGACATTTCATAAATATATAGAGAAGAGAAGTAAGTGAAGATTTCAATAATGCAAAGTTTTCCTGTGAAAACTATATCGTGAATTTTTGTTATATAGAAAAAAATCTATAAGCAGTGCTATATTGGACAGACACTTTGTTAGTAAGCTACCAATTTGGAAGACTTACTTTCTTATGAATGTAGATAACTTTTTAATTGAAGTGAAATATATAAGTACACAGATGAGACGAAGACTGTACAGAGAGATGGATACCTTTTCGTAGTAATTCGTCCCGAAGTCAATAAAGAATAATGTTCTTACTCCAAAAATGCACCAAAATTACAACACCAATATTACAACACCGATTTTACAACATTAAGTACGATATGTTCTACAGTCTGCGTTTCTATGCTGGTGTTGGGCTAATGAAAGATTGAGATGTAGTGAAAATCCTAACACTTTTCTCGTTTTATATAGCTCCGCTTGTTTTGGTTTAAAGCTAATTTGATAACCAATTAATTACTGACCACGAGTATCCGATTGACCTAGGAGATTATTAATACGTTTGTAATAGACACCACTCTACACCCGTTAGATTACGTCATGGTACTGCGGATTGGTGTATAAAGAAGTACAAAAAAAGTTATAATTACGAACTAATGGATTAACAATTATCACATTATTGTAATGATATATCACTTTCAACTAAGAACAGGAAATTTTAACACTTCCGGAGTGGATGGGTTAAAATTATTGTGTCGACTTCCACATTATCATGTCTTGAAAAGTTGAATTAATAAGGTGTTTGAAAGGTACAGTCTATTGAAAGCATATTTTAACACGTTTTATAAAATGTACCATTGAAGAAAGTAAATGGATTGATCCATCATTTTTTTATACAAATAACTCTATGACATTTCTGATCCACACGAAACATTTTATCTTTTGCATGGATTTCTGAATGCATAATGTTAATTTCATTTATGAAGAAAATAATTTTCAGAGAAGAAGAAACTACGAAACGTTCTTAAAAAATAGCCATTATTGAAAAATTAATTGTTTAAATGAATAATGTTTTTCTAAAATTGTAAGATTATTTCTATATATAGATACATAGAAAAATACATACATACATACATACATACATACATACATACATACATACATACATACATACATACATACATACATACATACATACATACATATATACATACATATAGATGCACACACACACAAAAGTACGTACGTATGTACATACATGCATGCATACATACAGACAGACAGACAGGCATATAAACACAGACAGACATAAACACAGACAGACGGACGGACAGACATACTGAATAAATGCATGTATTCAATGACAATGTGGATATTTTCTTCCGTCGTCGTCACCATCATCATCATCCTCGTTAATATTAGTAGCATTATTATAACCAACACCACCACCACCATCAACACCATCATCACATATAATTATCATGATCATTATAACCAACAACACCCACTACGACGAAGATAACACCATTAGGATCACCAACTGTAGAGAAAAAGCAGTTGAATAATAATAAAAATAAATAGTCCGCACTTGTCTGGTTGTAAGATTTTCGTTTTTATAAATGTAAAGCCACCACACATGAACATATTTGACACATGTAAAGTCATTAAATTGAGCACATGTAAATTCATCACATTCAACTCACATTTGTTATATTCGTTGCATTCATCATTTATGTACATTCATGACACATGCACATGAAACAAAATGTCCTAATAATTTCCTACATTCCATAAGCTACAAGGCGAATTTTATCATGTGAAAAGATCAATTTAGACGAGGTGAAAAATGGGTCAGCAGTGTAGGTGACGTCTAAATATTAATGCTTTAATTATGTGCATGCTATATGTATTTATGTCTGTATGTATGTATGTATGTATGGCTATCTATCTATCTATCTATCTATCTATCTATCTATCTCTATCTATCTATCTATCTATCTATCTATCTATCTATCTATCTGTCTGTCTGTCTGTCTGTCTGTCTGTCCGTCTTTCCGTCCATCCATCTGTCTATCGCAACCAGTAAAAAAGAGTAAACTAATAAACAGAAGTGGGTTATTTAGTGATAAAATTTTAAGCATTTAAAAACTGACGATTGCAATAGCGTACGTGCGATCTGTCGATATATTTGTCCATTCATCCATTTATCGATCAGTCATAATTTATAATCTTTACCTGCATATGTAATAGCGCATAGTAAATGTTTAATCGACGAATGTGTTTATTTACCGAAAATATAGCTGTTAAAAGCATTTTTGCATTTTTATTTTAAGTTGCGATAAAGATATTTCTTTCTGCCTTAGTACTATGTTTACAGTTTTTCAACATTAAATCCTGACGGAATATAGTGGTTTCTTTCGTAAAGAAATTACAAATGAAAAATAAAATGCTTAATATCTTCAGATTTAAGTATTTTTTTTAAAATGATATTATTTGCTTGTTCTCATTAGTATATGGTTATCACATGGATCCAAGCATACATGGGGAAGTTATTCGTTGTTCCACTTCATATTATCACCTCGCGTGCTTCCTTTGCAAGTGTTAATACATCACTTAGTTAACATTTAATTACATTAGCACCTTATTTAGATCAAATCCCAATGCATGATAATGGGGAAGGCGACATGGTGATTCTACCCCGACCATCCCGGAAGAATGAAATGTTCTCTTCCTAATATTAAGTGATACATCATTACAGCACTATCACAATTATTTGTCTAATAATAATAATGAGTTTTCAATTGCCTCTTTTTTTATACAACAATCCTCTGTTCCGTAAAGAAAGGTAACGCGTGTCAATCGGTGAACATCTCCAACTAGGAATGTAAGGCCCTCGTGACCCTTAATTAGTAAGTGATCAAAGGAGTCCATAACCTTATCCAGTGGGGATCATTAAAAACAGAAAGTACATCGATTTTCATTCACCTTCAAGCAACATTAAGAAGTTAGAAAAGAAAAGTGGTTTTGTTGCATGTTTTGCGTCATGTCGTTATTTTTAATTTCTGTATTTCATCTTTTAGAGCAATGCCATATGATAGTGGAGAACTACATGAATTTCAGCAGACCCCTCTCTCTCTCTCTCTCTCTCTCTCTCTCTCTCTCTCTCTCTCTCTCTCTCTCTCTCTCTCTCTCTCTCATATGTAAATTGTAGAATTCAAAATACCCGGAATGTTTTCAACAGACAAATATTGGAATTCACGTTATATTAATCGATTTTAAAACATTTTCCCTATTTTATTTAAATCACGTTTCTCATCATAATAATTTTTAATTTGGTGTCGTAACCAAACTTTTATCTGCGAAGTATATGATATTATTGCTTCATTTAAAACCATCGATACTATATTTGAATGAAGCATATATAGTAAAGAAACTATTGTTACCCCAATTTACTCCGAAAAGTGTTTGCCGAACCGAAACTTGGAGATCTACAGCGAAATTAAATGACTCGACACAATCAAATCCAGTCAAGTGAAAATCTTGTAATGGTCCTTTTATTGACACCGGCTGTCTCATGGGTTGGATGTCCAAATCTATTAAAACATTTCAAAAATTCTCTAGTTCTAAGAAAACTTCAGAGATACCATGCAGCCATATCTAGTGATATCATATTTTTATAATCCCAAATAGTATTCCATTATCCACCATGTCCGTATTCGAAACAACTTGAGATCATATTATCTAGAAAATCAAATCTAGTCGTTTTCCACCAGTATTTCTTGCAAAATGAGCCGCAGCAGATACAACTGTGAAACAATTATTCAGTAATTGTTCAGTCCTGAAGTCCTCAGTGTATTTTAATGCAAAAAAAAATCATTTCTTCGTGGATAGATTATGTTCGATAGATAACGCCATTAGCCCGTATAAAATCGATCATTGTTTCCATCATGTGAATTTTGAAATAACCATATCGATACAGGATTGTTCTTACTTATTTCGTTAATAAAATCAAACACATCACCATTATAAACTTTAACAGATCGATATTGTAGAAATATTGTCACCACTGAAGTCCAAGCGTGCGCATTGTGGTCAAATATATTCATCGAAGCTCCTTTTTTTGTATTCGTTTATTTCTGTAGTTCTTATTTATACTGATATTGGAAATTTTAGTGGTTCTTCTTTTCTTCTAACTTAGCAAAATTGTTTCTTGTATCTCATTTATCCGTGACTGATTCTGCCCACTTATTAATTATTGTCACGTCGTAGATCTGTTAATTTATTTCCAAGCATCGCGTTTTTTTTAATGATCTGTAATTTGCGCGGCTACACAATTTGTCCTATACAACGGCTAAGGAGGACATAAATATCATTGGTCTGATATCATTAACACCGAGGTTATCATTCAGTGGATACATTGCTTAAATAACTGCGGTCACAAGATGCGCTCGCTCATTTTACTGTTCGTCAATACCATTCTATATTTTACGTAACAATATTTCCAGTGTGAACACGAACATGGTCAGGGATAATCCATGTATAGTCTACTTCCGGAATAAAGTTTACTCTAAAAACATATTTTTGTCGAGATAATTAATAATCGTCGCCTCTGAATCATCCTTTATTGTAGCATAATTAACATTTCTTTTGATAAAAATTATTAATTCTTTCTTGACGGCATGAATACTTTTCAATCAGAACCAGAGCTCGCCTTGGCAAGTAAGGGGTTCTTCTCTCATAATCGGATGTGGCTTCAGAAGGCTCAATTGTAGATAATCTTTCAAACTCTTCCGAATTATAATGAACAGATATATATATATATATATATATATATATATATATATATATATATATATATATATATATATATATATATATATATATATATATATATATATATATAAAGAATGGATGCGATCGGTGAATGATGGGTTCAACAACTCCCTGAACAAAACCCGCGTGCATGAATTCTGTGGATTTCATTTACAAAGTGTAAACAGAGGGAATATTGGACCTAACCAGAGAAATGATATTAAAAAAAACCACCGACAATGACAAGGAATGTAAAGGATTATCAAGTTTGATTTACAAATAATGATTTAAGCAAATAATATTATATCATACATAATTTTAGTAGAATGTGTTTGTTTCGATTAATATAGTCAGATTAGCGCCTTTGAAGAAATATAACAAACAAAAATTATATTTCATTATTGTTGAAGGAAGTTATCTCCGTTAGTTTCTAATAATGTTATAATTATTTTTTTAATTTGTTTCTCATTTTCTATCTACATCGCTAAATCTGAAATTTTGATCGTTGGTGTAACTTATTTCAGTAATAAAGGGAGATAACACTGTAAGGAATACGTTGAGCGATTGAAGTTATATTCCTTTATTTCATTTCCTTATAAAGTAGTTCAATATTTTGCGGGTTGTTTTCTCCCCATCGTGTAGCTGAATATAACTAAATCGGTATTTCAAAACAAACGCACTTTGGTGAGTATATTACTGAGTACATTAAACAATATGGGTAATATAATAACTAAATGTAAGACAGAGAAATTCCTCGTCATATGATAATCATTGGATTAAAAAGATCAGGATAATCTTACCAATGGAAACAAAAATAGAATGAACACACGTGTGATACAATTCAGAAAGAATATGTCAAATCGTGAAACAATACATAGCGAAAGTGAAAATATTGACAGTAACAAATGTCCATAATTATAATGACAGTGCCGGCAGTGACTTTATTAACTACGTCCTTTCTAAACAGAATTATTTAAGTGAATAATTATTCGGATTATAATATTTATCCTCTTGACTGACAAGGTTCAGAGGATTCAGATTATTTTTATAATTTAATTGTTCTATTTTTTTGTAGGATGTTTTATTATTACCCCATCAAAGTATAAAATCTGAATGGTTTTTCTTTTAGCTCGGGTAGCCTTGTCATAGAAAACACTAAGGACCAAGATATCTTCCTATTGTTTATATAATCTCGATGGGACAAAATTAAGTTTAGGGTTTTTTCAAATAGGAGTAGGGGACATCTGTCTGAAGTCCCCCCCCCCCGAAAAAAAGATTGGTTTTCATTATTTTAGTACTAAATATCGTAACAATGTATGAAATCAGTTCTATAATTATTATATTTAATGCAATATACCAGAACAAATTCCATAATTAGTGAAGAATCTTTCTTGCTTTATATTGATAATATTTTGTATGCATTTTTCTTTATGTTAGTACTATTTACCCTATCAAATTATAAAATATGACTGATTGTTATTATTTAGTACTATTTACTCTAATTATAAACTCGGACTGAATTTTTAATATTTTATACTATATACTCTATCAAATTAGGCAATGATCGAAGAAAAATTTCTGATATTTAGTCGGCATTGTTAAAAAATTCTGATAATTTACGTATTAAGTTACGTTATCTTTTTCTTTAGGATTGTCATTATTTTAATGCTATTTACCCTATCAAATTATAAAATCTGAATTTTTTCATTTTTTTTTTTTAGTATTCTGTACCTGACTGATTTTTATTCTTGTATTGATATCAACGTATCCAATTATGAAATCATGGGAAGAATACAATTTGAATATTTATTCTTAATATATTTTTTAAAATTCTATATGACTATTTAATATGTAATTTTCTGTTTTACCGTAGGATTTCCATTATTTTATTACTATTTACACTATCAAATTAGAAAATGTAACTGATTTTTATTTTCAGTACGATCAAATTATATAATCTGATACATTTTTATTATCATGGTATCATGGTATGGTATCTAGTACCATTTTTCCAATCAAAGTATAAAATCAGTGAATATTATAAAAATATTTGTTCTGATAATAATATTTATTATGTAATTTTCTGTTTTTCCGTAGGATTTTTATTATTTTAGTACCATTTACCCCATGCAATTACAAAATATGTGAATAATAATAAAATAATATTTATTCTCCATTTGTTTGCGGGGAGGGGGTAGAAGGATTATCGTTACTTTAGTACTATTTACTCGTTTCAAATTATAACATCTAATGATTTTCACTAATTTAGTACTATTTATCCTATCTAATTATAAAATCTGATTGATTTGTTTTATTTCTTTTATTATAATTTCGCTTGAATTTCAACAAGAACCAGTAAAACAAATTCTGTTGCAAATCTATAAGAGTTATTTGTTATTAAATAATTTGCGATGAGATTTTTATTATTTTGAGAACAGTATATCACATATTTTTAAGACCCTACAATCTTTAGGCTCAAAAATCTACGATCTTATAAATTTAAATGTAAATTTTGACATGTCTTAAATCAATCGAGTGTCCGGGATAGGTCAGTAATTTGGAAAGGTATTATTGGTAACAACAGATTATGACATCGTGGAAAAAGTATATATTTACGTTTTTGTACAATCAAATATCCAGGTGGTACATGCGGAGTAAATGTATATTGAATCTATCCTTTCTGAGTTTTCTTTGCTTTTTCAAGATGTGCTTGATAGCTGCATCAAATACAAGATTAACTGCAATAGTTGATGTTATATTTACGCTTCCCGGTGAAATGCACGAGGTCGACGAACTGCATATCTATTCATTTATTCATATCAAGTCATTCGTGTCATCTACCCATTTCATTTCATCACCCACTAAAGTCCCGTGGAGACAGGCAAGCCGCGTAGCGTCAGGTGTGGGTAAACTGGCAACCGTAGCCGCAAATCTGCACACAGGCGGCTCAGGCCTTTCGGGTCTTTCACCACTGACATAAAGCAACATGAAGTCCGGCTGCACCCTGAGTCACTGAACAGCCCTCTTCTGGAATGCACTGCTCCACTCGCCGGCACGAGGAAGGGGATGTAAAAGGTAGACTAAGCATTGCCTGCACTTAACGTCTCTAGCCAGCATACCGGGGATGGCGGGTACCCTACTACACCGGTCAAAATAAAAAAATGAAATTGAGGATTATTTCTCTCCCACTTGGCGTTTGGAATGTGCACATTTTGCTGAACATAGACGGGTCGCGCAGACCCCAGAGGAGAACCGCCCTAATACAAAAGAAGTCGCCAGATACAGAGTGGACATTTCTGCCTTGAGCGCGACTCGGCTTGCAGAAGAGGGCGAACTCTGAAAGGGGCTCCGGATATACGTTCTTTTGGAACAGCCGAGGAAGTGAAGTGCTTCGTGAGGATCGTGTCGGTTTTTCAATAAAGAGAGCACTGATTGTCAAATTGGCTGGACCTCCCAAGGGAGTAAATGACAAACTCATGACCATGAAACTCCCCCTCTTCTTTGAAAGAAAGCACCTTCCCATCATCAGTTGCTATGCTCCAACCATAACCAACCGCGATGAAGCGAAGGTCACGTTCTAATAGGATCTTCACATCATCATTGCTGACGTTCCCATGGCAGATGGTCTCGTCATTTTTGGAGATTTCAATGCAAGAGTAGGCTATGATCACGTCACCTGTGATGAAATGATGGAAAAACACGGAGTGGGTCACTATAACAGCATGGGTTCGTTCTGCTCCAGACGTACTCTGAGCATGAACGTCTCATCACAAATACAGTCTGCCGTAATGGATGCACCCACCCTCTACGCACTGGCACCCCATCGAATTGTCAGGAAGAGGGACACGCAGGATGTGCGTGTGACAAAGTCATTTTGCGGCGCTGACTGTTGAACAGACCACCTGCTCATCATCACCAAGCTCAACATATGCAATCACCCCAAAAGACCCCCATAGGGACTGGACATCACCAAACTGAAACACACCATTACCAAACAGTTTCTCGTAAATGTACTGGAAGAACATTTGAAATCCACCCCTGTCGAAAATCAGAATGTAGAGACCGACTGGGCGGCATTCAGTGAGTTGGTCTACATTACATTTTTTTCGGAAATCCTTGGACCCTCAACCAGAAAGCATGAAGGCTTGTTTGATAAGAACTGTTACGAGATGAAGCTGTGGCTGGATGAGAAACACTGCATCCTTTAAACCTACCTCAACAACGTTTCAATCGGATTAATTATGATATCTCCGTACTAATAGAGCGTTACCCAAACTACTTTCGTCCACCTATTTAGTTTTGTTTGTCAATGCCAATCGATGTGTTCAGATTATTTATATTCAGTTAACATCCCAAAGCATCCGTGTTATTCCTGGTCAGGCATGCACTTTATTTCAGCAAACCTTGAAACTAAAATGTCCGATGTTCACGTTCATGAAATTTAAAACTTTGTTAGAAATCAGCAAAGAAAGCATCATAAGCGGAGCTGATGTATGTTTTTTCACTTTACATAGAAGTTCTGATTCTGAGCTAACATATTGCGGTAAAATAATACAATCATGAGGATATAAATGTAAATCAAAGTTAGTACAAGTTAAAAGAAAACACTTATATCAATGGAAATAGTTTATTAAAACGTCCATACTATACATAGTGTACAAAAAGGCTTATTCACGGACATTGATGTTCAACCTCTTTCCTATCATACACGATATTAGGAAAAATTAAATGGAACAATACACAATATATACAATTTAATATTGATGCCGAAATACAATATTTGACAAAAAATGTGATTCATACAATTTACCTTCTAGTTTTTTTTAAATTTCCTACAACCCCCAAAACAAGACAGAATGTTATTTCTAATTTCTCATCATGGTGTGAGTCTGAGTTAAAATTAAGAATAGGCATATCACTTTGACGTGATTTATACATTCATATTTCTCGAGTCTATGTATTATAGTGATTAATAATACTATTCGTGTACATATCGTTTGTTTTACTATGATGACATAAATATTTATTTACATCATATATAAATTTGCTAAAGCTCCAAGTAAATACAGTTATTTAAATTTTTGGGCGTCACTTTCGAAAGAATTCGGACTAATGTCTGACCAAGGTTCGGGTGAGTATCCAAATCTTGTGACGTAATCACGCGCAAATGTCACACATAGTTTCTTCTTACAGTCGCATGACATTCCAACACTTTCACATGACTTTGAACTAATATTTATATCAATTAGACTATACTTTGCCTGTTTAATCTTTAAATTTTCTTTATTTAAACATCGTTTGCTTCTATTTTTAAGTCATGCACGTTTGAAAAATCACGCGGGCTCCTGTCGAATGCTAACCTAAGATGGCTATGATCATTTGCTAACTTCCCGGAGAGGATGTTGAAAGACAGAAGACGCAGCATCCGTGGAGACATTCCTGTTGTCATCGAAATCATTAAGGACGGCATCATCATGGATATTGTCTAGAAGTCTCTGGTCTAAACTATCATCCGAGTCGGATGCGTAGCTTTGCTCACATAAATACTTGCATTTATCTTTTTGACTGAAGAAAGCAGATCTTCTTTGCCAAATGAACATGAACTGATCACCATCAGGTCTTCTATTGATGATTGAATCACATCTTGGCATTTCCTTTGGTGTACGATTAGCGAGTCGATCTAGAGGCAGCCGAATGCTTCCCATCACTCTAGTCGGGTTTATGGATTTGTTCAGGTAGATGCTCATGGTTTTCTTAGCAACAGGGGTACTATATAAATGTTTATTGTTCCGTCTCATGCGAATGGGAAGTCTTTGACTAGGAGGCAAACACATTGTTATAGAGCTCGCTTCACCTTCTCCTCTATGATACGGCTTATTAAACATGAGAACATCATTGGTTACATCTTCAAAAGCATTGCTCAGTTCAGAGTTATCAAGTGGACTTTCGATCATATGCATCCTGAATCTAATGTGACCGTTCATGACAGACTGGTCTACGGATGGTGAGATAGGCAATGAAGACGACATATTCTCTAACTCTTTTGTCGCCATCATGTCACAGAAAGAAAGGATTCCTTGCATATTTTCTTTATTCACGTTTTTTAGAAATTGATCCATATTGGTATCTGCTGTACAGTGAATTGTCTTGTTAATAGTTTGTTTAAAGAATTTGGCGGTGCCGTTACTTATTGGGTATACCTCACTAAGGCATTTTTCTGCACTCGTACTAGTTGATAGAGTGTCTTGACACCCCGTATCTGTTCACTGGCTTTCCTTGATGGTGTGTATTTTGATGCATCCAAAGTAGTGGATGGAATGTTTTCAACCATTTGTTCTTTGGCAGATGATTACTGTGTTTGGCAATGGAAATTTTATGCAGGAATACACAAGTTTTTCCGTTATACTGTTTGACACGATGAGGAAATACGATTCTTTATCATTCTCCTTTAGTCCGTTGTAATTCATCAAGTGTTGTATTATGTCATCACAAGTTGTGTACTTTGTTACCTTCAGGTAACATTTCCTTCCCTCTACCAATACAAATATCATATGCATCAGGAAAATACAACGAAAGAAATTAACACAAACATTATACACGCATTTTAGTCAGCTAAGGAATTTTACTTATAAAATAACAACGCATTTTGTTTAAAATGTAATGAATAGTTGCTGGCCGATTTTACATTTCTAAAATTTAAAAATTTCAAGATAAGTTAGCAAACCTTTTCCAATCAATTGGAAAGTATGAAATAAGTAAGTAAATAAATAAATACGAAATTATGAAGAAACTCAGAAAAGTAAAAACTAACCGTAAAAGTTTAGCTTCTTGACAACAGTTTGCTGAAAGGCCATTATTGTGACAATAACAGTGATGTCATGGACATGACAGCGGGGGGGGGGGGGGGGGGGGGGCAGGTATGGGACGTCGCCCCGGGCGCCAGTGGCTAGGGTGCGCCAAATGGGCGCCCAAATCGGTTCAATGTATCAACAATGGATTTATTGGATTATATATATTGAAGCTATTGGTGAAACTTTAAAAGTACGCTTATTTTAAGTAACACAATTCAAATAATGTTGTTTTGGCCAACGTATGCTGTATAGTTGTTGATTGGATTACAGTCGTGTGGGTGGTCTACTGGTTAAACGATTTAATAATATACAGTCCGTGGTACAGGCCTAGACCTCCTTGACCGTTCACTACAGGCCGTATGCTCGTAACATAATATCTACTGTTCATCAGCTCTGTCACGTGGAACTTTAAGTTCTGCTGGTGACACCTGTTTACGGTTTCGAAACATTTAGACGGACTTATATTTTGAATATTCATTCTTTGTCTTCATGATAAAGGCAAGTAGTTTGTGTTATTTATAAACAACATATATAAAATTATAGATGAATGTTCTCGTTTTGTTTAATTATTGTGTCATATGGGGACGATGTTTTTCCAAATTTACGCACTGCCTTGCAAATTCTCCTAACAACTTCCTTGTCAATAGCAAGCTCCGAACGCTCCTTCAGCAACTTGAAACTGATTCTGTCATACGTGCGAGCGTCGATGGGACAAGACCGTTCGTGCAATCTAGCACTGCTCAGTGTAGAGAGAGAGAGAGAGAGAGAGAGAGAGAGAGAGAGAGAGAGAGAGAGAGAGAGAGACACTAGAAACAATTGACTTTGATGATGTTATTGATCAGTTTTCAGCAGTGAAGGCCAGGAAAATAAATCTTTTGTAAAACGCTACTTGTAATGTAATGTACTATGTGCAATCTCCAGATGACATAATTAGCATAATTAATTTTTGGGATATTAATTTTTTTAAATAGGCTAATATTGTTTTATAGGGAATTTAGCCTAGGCTATACTTTTATCTAGCAATTAAATTGTAATAGTTTAATAATTATATTATGACTGATAATGATTTTGTTTCATTTTGGAAGCAAGTTACATTACTGTGCAACAGGGGCAGCCGGGTGCGCAAATTTGTTTTTTTTTTGCCATGGGCGTCAAATATCCTATTGATGAACATATGATCACCTTTCTTAACAAACTGGTAGAAGTTTGAGGACGAATATTTTCTATAAGAGGGGGTAGTGAAAATGTTTATAAAGTAAAACTTTTAAAGTTTACACATATGAATAATGTTTGAGATAATTTATAATCTCTTTTCATTGTTTACATTCCCTTCATGTTGTAAAGTTACATCTCTGAGTCCAATGCAAATGATAGTAACTGTAGTAACAGGCTTGACATCTGACCTTTGAACAAGTAATTTAATACATGTGTAAATCATATACAAAATGATTAGTTTAAATATTAATCATATGGGGAAAGATTTCTGAAGCCCAGTGTATACATGATAAGATTTTAGATTGTTATCACTTACCTTCTATTTCGAGAAATAGGTAATTATATAAATTTTTCTCGAAGATTAATGTAATACTCTTGTAAGTTCATAAATATACGTCACCAACGTGATGAAACTCTTGTATAGTGTTTTGTAACATAATTGTTATTTTTGTCATTGGAAATCGGGCGCCATGTTTATTATTGTGTGTATTGGGCATTTTTCATTTCATTCGGAAGCTTTCGGGTTAATCGTTCCGAATTCTTACATATGTTGTCATTCATATTCGTAAAAGCTTTGTCATTAATTTCTCGGGTGTGTTTCCCAAAACTATATATAAGGATGAGATGAGCCGATTGGCAGTTGTGGTTATATATCATAAAGTACTATAGTGAGAGTTTTGCTAGTAGTTTTTAATGAATTTATCCAAGAAAGACCGTACATAAATTGAAATGTTTGTAATCCTCGGTCGACGTTTTAATTCCAATATTTTAGAGTTATCTCTTCTCATAACAGAGCAGTACCCTAATCACTTTAAGTTTTGTTTGTATTTGCCAATTAACGTGCTCAGAATATTTCTGCTGAGTTACGTTTCATAAAGCCTCGAAGCATAAGTTTTATTCCCTGTCAGGCATGAACCTAATTTCAGAAAACTTTGAAACTAAATGTTTGACGTTCAAGTTCATGAAATTCAAAACTTTGTTGAAAACCAGAAAGAAAAAAAGTGAGCTGATGTACTTTATACACATTACAGAGCGTTGCTAAATAAGCGTACATCTTGCATTAACAAATTATACAAAGCATGAGAATACCAACTGAAATTAAAGCTGGTGCAAGTTAAAAGAAAACAGTTATAATAATTGATATATTTTATTAAACTTTACATGCTATGCATAGCGTAATAAAATGTTTATTCCAGATATTGATACCAAACTGCTTGCATGGAAAACATTAAATGGAAAACATTGAACGATACATTACAATATAAATATAAAATATATACAATATAGTATTGATGGACACATATAATTTAACCAAGTATTTGATTAATATAATAGTCTAGTGTCATGCAATGTCAAAAAATTCAAAAGCTAGCGCGAACGTTCTATTAAATTTTCCGCATCTCTCATCCATTTGTGAGTCTGTAAAACTATGAACAGGCATGTCACTGTTTACATATACATATATATTTTCTAATATGATGATACAAACAGTTTTTAGCATTAGATATTAATTCGCTGAAGTTTCAAGAAACTACAGTTATTTGAGAATTTGGGTATCACTTCCAAAACAGCTCGGACAAGTGTGTTACGCAGATTCGGGTGAGTATCCAAATCTCGTGACGTAATCACGCGTGATTGTCGCAAAAGGTGTTTTCTTACAGTCACATGACATTCCAACACTTTCACATGACATTGAGCTAATATCATCATCACTTAAACTGTAATTTACCAGTCTCATCTTTAAATTTGCTTTCATTAAATCATCAAGTGCATCTTCTTGCACGTCATGCACTTGTGGAAACTCACGTGGGCTCCTGTCGAATTTTACTACAAGATGGTCACGATTATTTTCTAACTTCTTGGAGAGGACGTTGAAAGATGAAGAATCCACAGAGACATTCCTGTTTTCCTCATTAGTATTTAGGACGGCGTCATCAAGTTCTTTATCCAGAAGTGTCCGGTCTAAACTATCATCAGAGTCCGATCCGTTGCTTTGCTTCCAGAAATACCTGCATGTATCTTTGTGACTGGAGAAAGTAGATTTCCTTTGGCATATGAACATGGATAGATCACCATCAGGTCTTCTATTCAAGCTGGAATCACATATAGCCATTTCCTTGTCTGTACGATTAGTCAGTAAATCTAGAGTCAACCGACTGCTTCCAAACTGTCGCTTCATTCTAGTAGCTTTTATAGATTTTTTCAAGTAGGTCATGGTTTTATTAGCAAGAGGGGTACTATGTAAAGGTTCCTCATTCCATCTTATACGACTCGGATCTGCAATTGTACGTCTCCGACTAGAGCGCAAAGCCATTTTTCCAAAGCTCCCTTCACCTTCGCCACTATGACACAGCTTATCATCAAACATGAGAACATCATTTGTTACATCTTCAATATCATAGTTCAGTTTAGAGACGATGGTCTCGTTTACTAGTGGATTTTCAGTTGTATAGTCAACAAGTGGACTTTGCAATGTATTTAACATGGTTCTCATGTGACCCTCAATAACAGACCGGTTCACGGACGCTGAGGTAGGCAAAGCAGACGACAGATTCTCCATCTTCTTTGTTGCCACTACGTCACAGAAATTAAGGAATCCTTGCATATTTTCCTTATTCACGTCCTTTAGAAATTGATCCAGACTGGTATCTGCTTTAGTGTGAAGTGTCTTCTTTCTGAAAGTTTGTTTAAAGAATTTGGCGGTGCCATTCAATTTTTGATGCACCTCACTTAGGCGTCTTTTCTGCACTCGTACTAGTTCGTACAGTCGCCTGACGCCCCGTATTTGCTCACTGGCATTCCTTACTGGTGTGTATTTTGATGTATCCAAAAGAGTGGATGGAACGTTTTCAACCTTTTGTTCTTTGATCGATGATTTCTCGCGAAGACGTCTGCGTTTGGCAGTGGAAATCTTAGGCATGAATATACGAGTTTTCTTGCGCATGATGAAATGGATTCTGTTGGATTCTGACATCAAATCATTGGCTACATTCCGAATGCTTGCGTTCCTTGATATTTGCTTTTCGGTTATATTGTTTGACACTATGAGGAAATACGGATCTTTATCATTCTCTTTCAGTCCATTGTAATTTAGCAAGTGTTGTATTACGTCATCACAAGTTGTGGTCTTTTTCACCTTCAGATAACATTTCCTTCCCTCTACCAATACAGATATCGTATGCATCTGGAAAATACAACGAAATAAATTAACACAAAACATTATACACGCTTTTAGTCTGCTAAGGTATTTATACTTATGAAATAACAGGCATTTTTTTGAATGTAATGAACAGTTTATGGCCGAGTTTACTTTCTAAAGTTTGTAAATTTGAAGATAAGTTTGCAGACATTTTCCACTAAATGAAAAACAATTAATTAATAACAAATAAATAAATAAATAAGTAAATAAATATATACGAAACTATAAAAGATCTCAGAAAACTGTAAAATGGGTGGAAAGGTTAGCTTCTGGACAACAGTTTGCATCGAAAATGGCCAATAATGCGACATTAATAAATAATGATGTCTATGACATGATAAACGATATATAGTTATAATATCAAATGTGTAATACATAACACAGATTGGTTCTCCAGTGCGGAATGTAGCAAAATAATATGTAAGGTCCACACTTATGCCAAATATTATTAAATATCTCATCTGATGATTCACGGTCTCAAACGGGAAAGTAACATTTACTCGACATTTCATAAATATATAGAGAAGAGGAGGAAGTGAAGATTTCAATAATGCAAAGTTTTCCTGTGAAAACTATATCGTGAATTTTTGTTATATAGAAAAAATCTATAAGCAGTGCTATATTGGACAGACACTTTGTTAGTAAGCTACCAATTTGGGAGACTTACTTTCTTATGAATGTAGATAACTTTTTAATTGAAGTGAAAGATATAAGTACACAGATGAGACGAAGACTGTACAGAGAGATAGATACCTTTTCGTAGTAATTCATCCCGAAGTCAATAAAGAAGAATGTTCTTACTCCAAAAATGCACCAAAATTACAATACCAATATTACAACACCAATTTTACAACATTAAGTACGATATGTTATACAGTCTGCGATTCTATGCTGGTGTTTGGCTAATGAAAGATTGAGATGTAGTGAAAATCCTAACACTTTTCTCGTTTTATATAGCCCCGCTTGTTTTGGTTTAAGGCTCATTTGATAACCAATTAATTACTGACCACGAGTATCCGATTGACCCTAGGAGATTATTAATACGTTTGTATTACTGCCGATTGGTGTATAAAGAAGTACAAAAAAACCTTATTATTACAAACTAATGGATTAACAATTATCACATTATTGTAATGATATATCCCTTTCAACTAAGAACAGGAAATTTTAACACTTCCGGAGTGGATGGGTTAAAATTATTGTGTCGACTTCCACATTATCATGTCTTGAAAAGTTGAATTAATAAGGTGTTTGAAAGGTACAGTCTATTGAAAGCATATTTTAACACGTTTCATAAAATATACCATTGAAGAAAGTAAATGGATTGATCCATCATTTTTTATACAAATAACTCTATGACATTTCTGATCCACACGAAACAATTTATCTTTTGCATGGATTTCAGAATGCAGAATGTTAATTTAATTTATGAAGAAAATAATTCTCTGATAAGAAGAAACTACGAAACGTTCTTTAAAAAATAACCATTATTGAAAAATCAAATGTTTAAATGAATAATCTCTTTCTAAAATTGTAAGATTATTTCTATATACAGATACATACAAAAATACATACATACATACATACATACATACATACATACATACATACATACATACAGACAGACAGACAGACAGACAGACATACATACAGACAGACAGACTGACATATAAACACAGAGAGACATACATACAGACAGACAGACGGACAGACATACTGAATAAATACATGTATTCAATGACAATGTGGATATTTTCTTCCGTCGTCCTAGTCACCATCATCATCGTTAATATTAGTAGCATTATTATAACCACCACCACCATCACCACCATCATCACATATAATTATCATGATCATTATAACCAACAACACCCACTACGACGAAGATAACACCATTAGGATCACCAACTGTAGAGAAAAAGCAGTTGAATAATAATAAAAATAAATAGAC
Source organism: Unio pictorum (assembly GCA_030141615.1). Classification (NCBI taxonomy): domain Eukaryota; kingdom Metazoa; phylum Mollusca; class Bivalvia; order Unionida; family Unionidae; genus Unio; species Unio pictorum. The sequence goes on along the minus strand of JARLTB010000107.1, from coordinate 1,758,894 downwards.
CGCACTTCTCTTATTCTAAGATTTTCGTTTTTATAAATGTAAAGCCACCACACATGAACATATCTGACACATGTAAAGTCATTAAATTGAGCACATGTAAATTCATCACATTCAACTCACATTTGTTATATTCGTTTCATTCATCATTTATGTACATTCATGACACATGCACATAGAAAAATACATACATACATACATACATACATACATACATACATACATACATACATACATACATACATACATACATACATACATACATACATACATACATACATACATATAGATGCACACACACACAAAAGTACGTACGTATATACATACATGCATGCATACATACAGACAGACAGACAGACAGGCATATAAACACAGACAGACATAAACACAGACAGACGGACGGACAGACATACTGAAAAAATGCATGTATTCAATGACAATGTGGATATTTTCTTCCGTCGTCGTCGTCACCATCATCATCATCCTCGTTAATATTAGTAGCATTATTATAACCAACACCACCACCACCATCACCACCATCATCACATATAATTATCATGATTACTATAAACAACAACACCCACTACGACAAAGATAACACCATTAGAATCACCAACTGGAGAGGAAAAGCAGTTGAATAATAATAAAAAATAAATAGTCCGCACTTCTCTTATTCTAAGATTTTCGTTTTTATAAATGTAAAGGCACCACACATGAACATGTTTGACACATGTAAAGTCATTAAATTGAGCACATGTAAATTCATCACATTCAACTCACATTTGTTATATTCGTTGCATTCATCATTTATGTACATTCATGACACATGCACATGAAACAAAATGTCCTAATAATTTCCTACATTCCATAAGCTACAAGGCGAATTTTATCATGTGAAAAGATCAATTTAGACGAGGTGGAAAATGGGTCAACAGTATAGGTGACGTCTAAATATTAATGCTTTAATAATGTTCATGATATCTGTATTTATGTCTGTGTGTTTGTATGTATGGCTTTCTATCTATCTATCTATCTATCTATCTATCTATCTATCTATCTATCTATCTATCTGCCTGTCTGTCTCTCTGTCTGTCTCTCTGTCTGTCTCTCCATCCGTCCGTCTTTCCGTCTATCCATCAATGCATCCATCCATCTATCTATCGCAACCAGTAAAAAAGAGTAAACTAATAAACAGAAGAGGGTTATTTAGTGATAAAATTTTTAGCAATTTAAAAACTGACGATTGCAATAACGTACGTGCTATCTGTCGATATATTTGTCTATTCATCCATTTATCGATCAGTCATAATTTATAATCTTTACCTGCATATGTAATAGCGCATAGTAAATGTTTAATCGACGAATGTGTTTATTTACCGAAAATATAGCTGTTAAAAGCATTTTTGCATTTTTATTTTAAGTTGCGATAAAGATATTTCTTTCTGCCTTAGTACTATGTTTACAGTTTTTCAACATTAACTCCTGATAGAATATAATGGTTTGTTTCGTAAAGAAATTAAAAATGAAAAATAAAATGCTTAATATCTTCAGATTTTTGTATTTTATTTGTTTTTGAAATGATATTATTTCCTTGTCCTCATTAGTACATGGTTATCACATGGATCCAAGCATACATGGGGAAGTTATTCGTTGTTCCACTTCATATTATCACCTCGCGTGCTTCCTTTGCAAATGTTAATACATCACATAGTTAACCTTTAATTACATTAGCACCTTATTTGGATCAAATCCTAATGCATGATAATGGGGAAGGCGACATGGTGATTCTACCCCGACCATCCCGGAAGAATGAAATGTTCTCTTCCTAATATTAAGTGATACATCATTACAGCACTATCACAATTATTTGTCTAATAGTAATAATGAGTTTTCAATTGCTTCTTTTTTTTTATACAACAATCCATTGTTCCGTAAAGAAAGGTAACGCGTGTCAATCGGTGAACATCTCCAACTATGAATGTAAGGCCCTCGTGACCCTTAATTAGTATGTGATCAAAGGAGTCCATAACCTTATCCAGTGGGGATCATTAAAAACAGAGCGTACATCGATTTTCATTCGTCTTCAAGTAACATTAAGAAGTTAGAAAAGAAACGTGGTCTTTGTTGCATGTTTTGTGTCATGTCGTAATTTTTAATTTCTGTATTTCATCTTTTAGAGCAGTGCCATCTGATAGTGGAGAACTACATGAATTTCAGCAGACCTCTCTCTCTCTCTCTCTCTCTCTCTCTCTCTCTCTCTCTCTCTCTCTCTCTCTCTCTCTCTCTCTCTCTCTCTCTCTCTCTCTCTCTCTCTCTCTGTAGAATTCGAAATACCCGGAATGTTTTCAACAGACAAATATTGGAATTCACGTTATATTAACCGATTTTAAAACATTTTTCTGATTTTTTTAAAATCACGTTTCTCATCATAATAATTTTTAATTTGGTGTCGTAACCAAACTTTTATCTGCGAAGTATATGATATAATTGCTTCATTTAAAACCGTCGATACTACATTTGAATGAAGCATATATAGTAAAAAAAAAAAAAAAAACTATTGGTACCCCAATTTACTCTGAAAAGTGTTTGCCTAACCAGACACTTGGAAATCTTTGTCGAAATTAAATGACTCGACACAATCAAATCCAGTCAAGTCAAAATCTTGTAATGGTCCTTTTATTGACACCGGCTGTTTCATGGGTTGGATGTCCAAATCTATTAAAACATTAAAAAAATTCTCTAGTTCTAAGAACACTTCAGAGATACCATGCAGCCATATCTAGTGATATCATATTTTTATAATCCCAATTAGTATTCCATTATCCACCGTGTCCGTATTCGAAACAACTTGAGATCATATTACCTAGAAAATCAAATCTAGTCGTTTTCCACCAGTATTTCTTGCAAAATGAGCCGCAACAGATACAACTGTGAAACAATTATTCAGTAATTGTTCAGTCCTGAAGTCCTCAGTGTATTTTAATGCAAAAAAAAATCATTTCTTCGTGGATAGATTATGTTCGATAAATAACGCCATTAGGCCGTACAAAATCGATCATTGTTTCCATCATGTGAATTTTGAAATAACCATATCGATACAGGATTGTTCTTACTTATTTCGTTAATAAAATCAAACACATCACCATTATAAACTTTAACAGATCGATATTGTAGAAATATTGTCACCACAGAAGTCCAAGCGTGTGCATTGTGATCAACGATATTTATCGAAGCTCCTTTTTATTTGTATTCATATATTTCCGTAGTTCTTGGTTTTACTGTTATTGGAAATTTTAGTGGTTCTTCTTTTCTTCTAATTTAGCAAAATTGTTTATTGTATCTCATTCATCCTTGACTGATTCTGCCCACTTATTAATTATTGTCACGTCGCAGATCTGTTAATTTATTTCCAAGTATCGCATTTTTTAAATGATCTGTAATTCGAGCAGCTACGCAATTTAGCCTCTACAACGTGTAGGAGGACATACATATCATTTGTCTGATATCATTAACACTGAGGTTATCATTCAGTGGATATATTGCATAAATAAGTGCGGTCACAGGATACTTTCGCTCATTTTACTGTTTGTCAATACCAGTCAATATTTTACGTAATATTTCCAGTGTGAACATGAACAGTGTCAGGGATAGTCCATGTATCGTCTACTTCCGCAGTAAATTTTATTCTAAGAACATATCTCCTATAATTATCAAAAAAAGTAATTAGAATTTAAAAATAAATACTTTGAAACTTTGTAGTAGAACACAGAATTCTCAGGGTTTGCCACAAGCACTTTTTGGCAGTTCTTTTGTAGCGGCATATGATGTTTGTTTAGCCCAAAACGTTACTGTTTTTGTGGCGGCTAGGTTTTAATTCTTGCAACCAGTGATCAACTTTAACTTGCAAATCTGCATATTTAACAAAAATTGCATTCCACGTTTGAACCACTTCTTCTTGGCAAATCTTTCTGCTCTTTGCAGAATATGCCAGCACGTACGCCTCAAAAAGACACTGGAACATTTAACTTGTATCCATCGTAGCGGTCAATCCTTACCCCCCCCCCATAAATTGAGATTATTATTCGTGTAATATAAACTTTAATTTATTCTGTTTGTTATATATATATATATATATATATATATATATATATATATATATATATATATATATATATATATATATATATATATATATAATTATTCTATTTCTTAAATGTAAAATCTTTTATAATAGAAATCTGAAAAATATCAACCATTATAAAACAAATTATTTTTCTATCCAACTTATAAATTATTTACTATTGATCAAACATTATAAATTTAATTTTATAGCACAAAAAAGTTTAAAATTAAAAAAGTTTGGCGAGAAAAAGATCATTGTTGGTAGTTCGAAGACGAGTCCATCTTAATTTGAGCTCATGCCCGAAACGCGTGAAGCTACTGAAAACGTCATTAAATAAATTGTAAGAAATTAAAAAAATTAAGTGGAACTTTTATTAAAGTTGCGCATTTTGATATGACGTCACATTTTTTTAAACACCCCTTCCCCCTCATCACAAATAGTCACAGATGTGTGACCCTTCCCCCCCCCCCGTAGGTGCGTGACATCATTTATGGACGACCCCTTACAAATAATGATTTAAGCAAATAATATTGTCATACATAATTGGAGTAAAATGTGTTTGTTTGAATTAATATTGCCAGATTTACGCCTATGAAGAAATATAACAAACAAAAATTATTTGTCATTATTGTTGAAGGAAGTTATCTCCGTTAGTTGCTAATAATGTTATAATTATTATTTAATTTTTTGAAATTTTCTGTCTACATCGCTAAATCTGAAGTTTTGATCGTTGGTGTAACAAATTTCAGCATTGTGGAAGGGATATAACCCTGTAACGGATACTTTGAGCGATTGGAGTTATATATTCCTTTATTTCATTTGCTTATAAAGTAATTAAATAATTTGGGGATGGTTTTCTCCTTATCGTGTTGCTGAATATAACGAAATCGGTATTTCAAAACAAACGCAATTTGGTGAGTATATTATTGAGTATATTATTGAGTATATTACTGAGTATATTACTGAGTATATTATTGAGTATATTATTGAGTATATTACTGAGTATATTACTGAGTATATTATTGAGTATATTACTGAGTATATTATTGAGTATATTATTGAGTATATTATTGAGTATATTTCTGAGTATATTACTGAGTATATTACTGAGTATATTAAACAGTATGGGTAATATAACTCAATGTAAGACAGAGGAATTCATCGTTATATGATATCATCAATGATAATCATTGGATTAACATCGTCAATGACAATCATTGGATTAACATCAACAATGATAATCATTGGAGTAAGTCTAATATAATCTCTGAATATCAGTGGGAATTACTGTCATGACTGTATCAAAATTCAGTACTTATATTACTTGTATTTTACCATTAGTTCCACTTTTTAAAATTATATTTTGTCTATTTCTTCTATTTTTTTTTAAAAGATATTTATTTTTTGAATCTGTCAGGTTTCTTGCTTCATCAACATTTTGCCACCAATAAAAACTAAAAACAAAACAAAAATAAAAACTGCCACTAAGCCACGCCAATTGCGTGAGCTCTGTGTCGTCAGAACTAAATTACATAAAAGTGTATGTTGTGCCGTTAGAACTGAGTTATGTTCATTGATAGAATTAACTTAACAATGATGGCTGTGCTGTGATAGAATTAAAATCAAACAAATATTTTATGCTGTGATATAATTGTCTCGGTCCAAACCCCAACATAGATTCTATATAAGTTACATAAAATTGATGGCTGTGCTGTAATATAATTAAATCAAAACATTGTGTGCTGTGTTGTGATATGATTAAATCAAGCAAATATGTTGTGATGTGATAGAATTAAGATAGATTAAATTGTATGTTGTTCGGTCAGAATTAAGTTAGATATAATTGAATGTTGTGACGTCCAAAACAAATTTAAACAATGACCTTGTTTTAGTTTAAATATATATGGATATATAATCAACTATAAAAATATAAATGCTATTATTTATGAAATTAATCCTAAAAAAATTATTACTGATTTTGAATGATTCACAAACACGAAAGTTTGAAGTCAGATACACACTACCATCAGAATACAACTTTATGAAACTCATCCAGAAAGTTATATATCAATGCTTGACTGGGGTCAAGGAAACCGAAGTTAAAAAATCGTATCTCAGGCGGGATCGAAAAAAAAAAGATCAGGATAATCTTACTAATGGAAACAAAAATATAAGGAACACACATGTGATACAATTCAGAAAGAATATGTCAAATTGTGAAGCGATGCATAGCGAAAGTGAAAATATTGACAGTAACAGATGACCATTATTATAATGAATGTGTCGTCAGTGACTTTATTAACAACGTCCTTTATAGATAGAATCATTTAAGTGAATAATTATTCGGATTATAATATTTATCCTTTTGACTGACAAGGTTCAGAGGATTCAGATTATTTGTATTATTTAATGTTTCTGTTTTTGGTAGGATTTTTTATTATTACTCCATCAAATTATAACATTTGAATGGTTTTCATTATTTTAGTACTAAATATCTTAAAAAATGTATGAAATCAGTTCTATAATTATTTTTAATGCAATATACCCCAACAAATTCGATAATTAGTGAAGAATAAGATCTTTCTTGTTTTATTTTGATAATAATTTGTATGCATTTCATTATGTTACTACTATTTATCATATCAAATTATAAAATATGACTGAGATTCATTATTTAGTACTATTTACTCTATCAAATTACATACTCGGACTGAATTTTATTAATTTATTACTATATCCTCTATCAAATTAAGAAATCATCGAAGAATAATTTCTGACATTTATTCGGTATTGTTAAAAAAATTCTGATAATTTACTTATTAAGTTATGTTATTTTTTCTCTAGGATTGTCATTATTTTAGTGCTATTTACCCTTTCAAATTATAAAATCTGAATTTTATCATTATTTTAGTACTATTTACCCTTTCAAATTATAAAATCTGAATTTTATCATTATTTTAGTACTATTTACCCTTTCAAATTATAAAATCTGACTGATCTTTATTCTTTTAGTACTATTAACCTATCCAATTATGAAATCAGGGAAGAAAAAAACATTTTATTTATTCTAATAAGAATATTTAATATGTAATTGTCTGTTTTAGCATAAGATTTCCAATATTTTAGTACTGTTTACACAATCAAATTATAAAATGTGACTGATTTTTATTTTTTAGTACTATCAAATTATATAATCTTGATTTATTTTTATTATCATGGTATCATTGTATGGTATCTAATACCATTTTTCCAATCAAAGTATAAAATCAGTGAATATTATAAACTATTTGTGCTGGTAATATTTATTATGTAATTTTCTGTTTTTCTGTAGGATTTCCATTATTTTAGTACCATTTACCCCATCATGAAATTATAAAATCAGTGAAGAATAATAAAATAATATTTATTCTGCATTTGTTTGAGGGGAGGGGGTAGGTTTTACAATAAAGACAGCACTGATTGGCAATTTGCTAGACCTCCCAAGAGAGTAAATGACAGACTCATGACCATGAAAATCCCTCTCCTGTCCGGAAGAAAGCACCTTCCCATCATCAGTTGCTATGCTCTAGCCATAACCAACCGAGATGAAGCGAAGGTCTTTCTTGGCGATTTCCATGCAAGACTAGGTTGTGGTCACGTTGCCTGGGATGGAGTGCTGTGAAAGCACGGAGTGGGTCACTATAACAACAGTGGTCTCATTCATCTCCACACTTGCTAAAAGCATGAACAAATGATCACCAATACGTCTGCCGCCTCCCTACCCTAAACCGGACGTAATAATGCACCCACGCTCTAACCACTGCCCCCCCCCCCCCCATCGAATATGTCATTGTCAGGAAGACCAAATCCTTGTATGGCGCTGACTGTTGAACAGACCACCGTCTCATCATCACCAACCTCAACATCCCCTTTGAGCCCAAAAGACTCCCACAGGAAAACAATGCTCCTAAACGACTGGACATCACCGAATTGAAACTCACCATTACCAAACAGTTTCTCGTAAATATACTGGAAGAACATTTTAAATCCACCCCTCTCGAGAATCAGAATGTGGAGACCGACATGGCGGTATTCCGTGAGCTGGTCTACAGCACATCTTCGGACATCCTTGGACCCTCAACCAGAACGCATCAAGACTGGTTTGATTAGAACTGTTACGAGATCAAGCAGTTGCTGAATGAGAAACAATGCATCCATTAAACATACAAAAACATCGTTTCAATTGCATTAATTTAGATATTTCTCGTCTCATAATAGAGCATTACCCAAACTACTTTCGTCCACCTTTTTGGTTTTGTTTATCTTTGCCAATCGATGTGTTTAGAATATTTATGCTCAGTTAATTTCCCCAAACATCCGTTTTATTCCCCGTCAGGCATGCACTTTGCTTCAGCAAACCTTGAAACTAAAATGTCTGACGTTTACGTTCATGAAACTCAAAACTTTGTTAGAAACCAGCAAAGAAAAAAATCATAAGCGGAGCTGATGTATGTTTTTCCACTTTACATAGAAGTTCTGACCCTGAGCTAATATCTTGCGGTAAAATAATACAATCATGAGGGTATAAACGTAAATCAAAAGTTAGTACAAGTTCAAAGAAAAGACTTATATGAATGGAAATAGTTTATTAAAACGTCCCTACTATACACAGTGTACAAAAAGGCTTATTCACGGACATTGATGTCCAACTTCTTTTCTATCATACATGATATTAGGAAAACATTAAATGGAACATTACTATATAAATACACAATATATACAATATAATATTGATGCCGAAATAAAATATTTGACAAAATATGTGATTCATACAATTTACCTTCTAGTTTGTTTTAATATGTCCTGCAACCTCAAAAATAAAACAGAATGTTCTTTCTAATTTACTAAATCTCTCTCATACTGTTGTGTGTCTAAGGTAAAAGAAGGAAAAGGCATATCACTTTGACGTGACTTATACACTCATATTTCTCGAGTTGATAAACTATAGTGATTAACAATAATATGCGTATACATATCGCTTTTTGATTATGATGACATAAATATTTATTTGCATTATATATAAATTCACTAAAGTTCCAAGTAATTACAGTTATTCAAATTTGTTGGCATCACTCTCGAAAGAACTCGGACTAGTGTCTGACCAAGGTTCGGGTGAGTGTCCAAATCTGGTGACGTAATCACGCGCGAATGTCACACATGGTGTCTTCATACAGTCACATGACATTCCGACACCTTCACATGACATTGAACTAATATTACTATCAATTAAACTGTATTTTGTCAGTTTCATCTTTAAATTTTCTTTGTTTAAACAATCATTTGGCTCCTGTCGAATGATAATCTAAGATGGCTATGATCATTTACTAACTTCCTGGAGAGGATATTGAAAGAAGACGCATAATCCGTGGAGACATTCCTGTTGTCATCGAAATCATTAAGGACGGTGTCATCATGTAGATTGTCAAGAAGTCTCTGGTCTAAACTATCATCCGAGTCGGATGCGTAGCTTTGCTCTCAGGAATACTTGAGTTTATCTTTTTGACTGAAGAAAGCAGATCTTTCTTTGCCAAATGAACATGAATTGATCACCATCAGGTTTTCTATTCAAGCTGGAATAACATCTTGGCATTTCCTTTGGTGTACGATTAGTCAGTCGATCTAGGGGCAACCGAGTGCTTCCCATCACTCTAGTCGGGTTTATGCATTTGTTCAAGTAGCTCATGGTTTTCTTAGCAATAGTGGTACTGTGTAAAGGTTTATTGTTCCATCTCATGCGACTCGGATGTGTAATAGGAAGTCTCTGACTAGGAGGCAAACCCATTGTTACAGTGCTCGCATCACCTTCGCCTCTATGATACAGCATATCAAACGTGAGAACATCATTGGTTACATCTTCAAAAGCATTGCTCAGTTCAGAGTCAACAAGTGGACTTTCGAACATATGCGGCCTGAATCTAATGTGACCGTTCATGACAGACCGGTCTACGGATGGTGCGATAGGCAAAGCAGACGACAGAATCTCGAACTCTTTCGTCGCCATCATGTCACAGAAAGAAAGGATTCCTTGCATATTTTCTTTATTCAGGTTTTTAAGAAATTGATCCAAAATGAATTGTCTTCTTGTTAATAGGTTGTTTAAACAATTTGGAGGTGCCGTTACGTTTTGGATATACCTCACTTAGACGTCTTTTCTGCACCTGCACTAGTTGATATAGTCGTATCTGTTCACTGGCTTTCCTTGATGGTGTGTATTTTGATGCATCCAAAGTAGTGGATGTAATGTTTTCAACCACTTTTTCTTTGGCCGATGATTTCTCACGAAGACGTCTGTGTTTGGCAATGGAAATTATAGGCTGGAATAGACGAGTTTTCATGCGCATGATGAAATGGATTCTGCTGGATTCTGACATCAACTCGTTGGCTACATTCAGAATGCTTGAGTTCCTTGATACTTGTTTTTCGTTTATATTGTTTGACACGATGAGGAAATACGGATCTTTAACATTCTCCTTCAGTCCATTGTAATTCAAAGAGTGTTGTATTACGTCATCACAAGTTGTGTCCTTTGTCACCTTCAGGTAACATTTCCTTCTCTCTACGAATACAGATATCGTATGCATCTGGAATATACAACGAAAGAATTTGACACAAACGTTTTACAGGCTTTTAGTCTGCTAAGGTATTTATACTTATAAAATAAAAAGGCATTTTGTTAAATGTAATGAACAGTTAGTTGCTGGCCGATTTTACTTTTCTAAAATGTTAAAATTTCAAGGTTAGTTAGCAAACCTTTTCCAATAAATTGAAAATGAAGAAATAAGAAAAGAAATAAATACGACATTATAACGAAACTCAGAAAAGTAAAATCTAAGCTGAATGTTTAGCTTCTTAACAACAGTTTGCTACTAAAAAGGCCCTTAATGCGACAATAACAAATGTAATGTCTAGGACATGATATACGATAATAACAGACAGTGATGTTTAGGACATGATATATGGTAATAGCAGATAGTGATGTTTAGGACATGATACACGATAATAACAGATAGTGATGTCTAGGACATGATAATTATTATGTATTGGCGGAGAGAGAGAGAGAGAGAGAGAGAGAGAGAGAGAGAGAGAGAGAGAGAGAGACCTTTTCGTGAAAATTCATCCCGATGTCCACAAAAAAGAATTTTCTTACTCCAAAGATGCACCAAAATTACAAGATAAAGTACAATATGTTCTACAGACCGCTATTCTATTCTCCGTTTTGTCTAATTAAAGGTGGAGTGAAAATTCTAACACTTTTCTTGTTTTATATAGACACCGCTGGCTGTGGTTTAAAGCTCATTTGATAACCAATTAATTATTGACCACGGGTATCCGATTGACCCTAGGAGATTATTAATACGTGTGTAATAGACACTGCTCCACACAAGTTAGATTACGTCATGGTACTGCGCATTGGTGTATAAAGAATAACAAAAAACGTATTATTACAGACTAATGGACTAACAATTATCACATTATTGTAATGATATATCACTTTCTACTAAGAACAGGAAACTTGAATACTTCCTGAGTGGATGGGTCAAAAAACATTTGTCGGCTTCCAAATTACCATGTCGTGAAAGGTGGAACCAAAAAGATGAGAAGATACACAGCCTTTTGAAAATAAGTTTAAACACGTTTCATAAAATCTAGCATGGAAAGTAAATGCATTCATCCATCTTTTATAAGATATCTCGATTAAATGTGTAATCCATAGGGGATATTTTCATTTTTTGATTGCATTTGCGTGATATAGAAATGTAAAATGCTAATTTATGTTATAAGCAAAAAAGTTTTTTTTATATAAAAGAAACAAATAAATATTTCCTTAATAAATAACCACTAGTTAAAAATCTTGTTATACATAGTAAGATTGTTACATCCATCCATCCATCCATCCATCGATTAATTCATCCTTCGATCAATTGATCTATCTATCTATCTATCTATCTATCTATCTATCTATCTATCTATCTATCTATCTATCTATCTTTTTTCTTTCTATCTATCTATCTATCTATCTATCTATCTATCTATCTATCTATCTATCTATCTATCTATCTATCTATCTATCTATCTGTCTGTCTGTCTGTCTGTATGTCTGTCTGTTTGTCTATCTATCTATCTATCCTTCCTTCCTTCCTTCCTTCCATCCATCCATCGTTGCTTTCCTCATAATATTATTTTCTCCATTCTTACGATGAATGTAATGTAACCAGTACCAAACATTGAAATCATCTATCGGTTTTTTTGTGATATAAATTTAGGCATTCAAATAATGACGATTGCAAAAACTTACTTGCGGTCTTTCGACATATTTCTCCATTCATCCATATATCGATTATTTAGAATTTATAATCTTTACCTGTATATGTAATAGCGCATCATCTTTCCCATAGCAAATGTTTTTGTCGAGGATTATAGATTTATATACCGAAAATAATGCTGTTGAAAACCGTTTGGCATTTTTAAGTTGCGAGAAAGATATTGTATTATGTGATTACATGTTTCATCCATCATCTGATGACGGAATATAGTGGGTGTTTCGTAAAGAAAATAGAATGCTTAATATTTTCAGATTTTAGTATTTTATTTATGTTTAAAATGATATTATTTCCTTGTCCACATTAGTATATGGTTATCACATGGATCCAAGCATACATGGGGAAGTTATTCGTTGTTCCACTTCATATTATCACATCGCGTGCTTCCTTTGCAAGTGTTAATACATCAATTAGTTAACCTTTAATTACATTAGCACCTTATTTGGATCAAATCCCATAAATGTTAATGCGGCAAATGACATGGTGATTCTAGCTCGACCATCCGGGAATAATGTAATGTTCCTCTTCGTAATATTAAATGATAGATCATTATAATAATATCACAATTATTTGTCTATTACTAATAATGAGTTTTAAATTGCTTATTTATTTATTATTTTTTTCTACAGCAACCCACTGTACTGTATAGAAAGGTAACGCGTGTCAAGCGGTGAATATCTCCAACTAGGAATGTAAGGCACTCGTGATCCCTAATTAGTAAGTGATCAAAGGAGTCCAAAACCATATCCAGTGGGGATCATTTTAATCATTTTAAATTTAATCATTTATATATATATATATATATATATATATATATATATATATATATATATATATATATATATATATATATATATATATATATATATATATATATATATATATATCCAGCTTTGTTATATCTGAATTGTATGGATATTTGAACCGTCTTATCTCCTAACTGAGGATGTATGACATAGCTGTCCGCATGAAACAGTTTTCGCTACATTCCAGATCATCTTTAATCAGTTATTAGATCATAATTTGGATGGAATGAAGTCTACGTGGATACAAATACTTAATGATTTCTTATGAAATCATTGTCGCGGATGGCTGTCAACTCGTGAAATATACTATATTGCAGCTAAGTCAAAATATCTTTAGCGTCATTTCATCTATATCAGTAGTCAATTTAATGACAGTGTTGACATGCAATAATATCTTAATAAAATACTTCCGGGAAAATGGGAAATAAACATATACAAAAGCGAACAAGAAACATGGTATTGAATATTCGTCATCACCTACACCAACACACACATACACGCTCACACTTTCTATCATATATATATATATATATATATATATATATATATATATATAGAGAGAGAGAGAGAGAGAGAGAGAGAGAGAGAGAGAGAGAGAGAGAGAGGAAAAGGATGAAATTTTCAAAATAGTTTAGAAACACAAACTTCATCAAGCTTTTCTATTGTCTTTTAAAGTATTTGATATTATTTGGAAATGAGAAGGAAATTAAATTATTTAAACGACGCATCAACATTTTGTTTTTGTTTAGTCAACCATTATTTTGTCTCTTGTAAGTATCTGTTTATATCGATAGACATAAATTATGTAATAAAAGGTCAAAGATTTTATTACGAATTATTGAAATAAAAGTCGTTTCGATAGCATTTAAATTAATGTAATTTGTAAGTTGGATACAGGAATTTCGGTTTGCGTTTTGAAAAAAGTATTGTAGCAAGATCACCGTTTTTACGTGTCCTATTCTGTTTTTAATTTTCATTCAATGAATAAATGCTTACGTTTTGAAATGTTAGTAGTGTAAGAGACGACCGTTTTCCCCAGTCATTTTCAATTCCATTTTCACCAAAGAGATATATGCACGACTACACACATAAGTTCACAAAAGGAAAATACTATCTCGTCTGATTTCGATATGTACAATGTCGAATCAGGCAACCGAAAAGAATGTCAACTGCAAATTTTATTTTACACATGGATCTAAAAGGGGTGAAATTTCTATGTTGATATGAACAAAGGGATATAACTCTAACCTATCAACATTATGGTTATTTACGGAAATATTCGACAGTTACCGAATAGTATGAACTCTATGATAATGTATGAGGAAACCAACATGCCCATAGTGTACACAACATTGCACCGTGTGTCAGTATGGAGCATCGGTGAAGCACGAAAGCCCAAAACAAAGCAGAAAGTACAGGAACAAATAGTTTGGAAAACAAGTTAGTTTATAGTCACAAGAGACACTAGAAAAATGGTGGACACTATTAAGAACATAAGAGAGCTTGGAAAGTTTTCAAATTAAGCCGATCCCAAATAGATGAAAATAGCTTCCTTAAATGCGAATACAAGGAAGGAACGCAAGTGCTGGACATGTCGCACATACCGAGAAACGAGTTCCAGAGAACCGCAAACGTGTTGTTTGCAATGAAAGTGAAAAATAAAGAATACATCAAAAGACTCTCCTCAATCAACCCAAGTGGATACAAGGGATATATCATAAGACCCAAAGAGAAAACACCAATCTTACCTTATGGAGAAATGTACGTTGGAGAGCATAGGATAACGGTGAAGGAACCTACACCAATTTTGAGGAATGTGATGAAACAAACCGGAGAGCTGCCTACATCAGATATTCCGCTATACTTTAGAGGCGGTAGTTGAAAACTTTGAACAGAAATTCAACATAAACGTAGTATCATCTAGATTGGAGACCATTCCTACAACAACAATATACAATGGAATAAGGATTCTAGAAGTAGGAAAGCGTAAACTAAAGGAAATAAAGAGAGAATTCTACATATATGGCTTTCTAGCAAAAATGTGGTACAAAGGTTGCATATATAACCGAACATCCAGCAGATCTGGGAAGACAGGGCATATACCATCCAAGTATTCTGCACATCAATAGATCATCAAGGACGCAACGAGAAGAGGAACAACAAACACAGAACAGACAACGGGACGAACAACAAACCCATACTATACAAGTCGGAAATGACTTAAAGGAAAGGCAAAAGAAACAAAAGAAACACACACAAGAACGATAAATGACGAAATACAACATCAGGAAAGGAATCAGGATAAAGACAGCAAGAATGACCAACTCCAATACCAAGGAAAAACGCACTACACCAAAAACAAGAACAAGAGAGACTACAACAAGAGCAGCAGTTAGAGAACAATGAACCTACACAAATACAAAAGCACGATCAATTAAATAAACTCCAAGAAGATCAACCAATCCCATTAATAACAGGAAAATTACAAATAAAACAGGCAACGTCTAAACAAGCAGGGCAAAATCTGGAAGTTACACAAATAGCGCAAATGATATCCAACACGTTAACAATAATATCCAAAAGAAACAACAGATGTAAGGAGAGAAAGAGACAGACATAGGAGGAGAGAAAACAGAAGAAGATAGAAAAAAGAGGACGAAATGAGGAGTGAAGAAAACTATTTGCAAGAAGATGATGAATGCATAGAATAAAACAATATATATATATATATATATATATATATATATATATATATATATATATATATATATATATATATTACAACAATTATACACACACACACACATATATATATATATATATATATATATATATATATATATATATATATATATATATATATATATATATATATATATATATATATATATATATATATATATATTGCAACAATTATACAATGAGTATAACAACACATGCAAAGTTGTAAACATTATAAGTAATGCAGGAGGGCTCCCTACCTGGTCTGTGTGCAAAGATCAAACAAGAGAGAGTACCCCCTCCAAAAAAAAGGCCCATTGTTAGGGCCACTCTTGTCACAAATTATAAATTATAAATGAATGATTGAATTGTCTCAGTTCTGTGCAATTTGTATCACATTAAATAGTTCCATTACTGACATTCGTGTGGAGTGGGTACAGACAAACGGAGAGGTATATTCAGACTATAGTTTTGACTTCCGCCATTTATCAGTAGTGGTAAACATATAAATTGTTACTTCTCTCACATATAAGACATCTTAGCATGGTAAATATCTGTAAAGCGCACATGTTCATTCTTTTTGTGTCTAAAGCGGGTTGCGGTGGCCTGAGGAAAGATGTATACGATATCAATGTTAGTAAAGGGAAGGACATGTTATCTGAGGGTGACAAATCACACAACTTGTGGTGACGTTATGAAATACAAAAATAGAGCAAATTTAAGAAGAATGATACATATTCGTATTTCCTCTTAACTTCAAAGAACAGAAATGAACAACAGCTACAAAATAAATCCCAAATCCTCGTAGTGGCTGGATATTTTGTCTGCAACCAACATAGTCCATTTTCCTCCCATTAGGAAATTTCGATTCGTGTCTACGATTTCTAATTTGCAAACGCAAATGTATGTATATCGTGGTATATCATTTCACTGGTTTCTTCATCGATGTATTCTCAAACTTGCAATGCCATATGGAGTGGGATAGTCCGGCAGAAGTAATGGATATCGAAACATGCTATTACAGATAATATCGCGATATCAATGAATCGTGACACTTCTAATAGATGCATCCAAACAAGTGAGTTTAACTTCTGTGTGTGTGTGTGTGTGTGTGTGTGTGTGTGAGAGAGAGAGAGAGAGAGAGGGAGAGAGAGAGAGAGAGAGATATTGATATAGAAATGTAAGCATTTATTCATTGAATGTGAACTCAAAACAGAATGGTTCACGTACAAAACTGTGATCTGGTTTCACTAATTTCCTAAAACGCAAGCCAGATTCATGTATCCAACTTACAAATTCAATTAAATGTTAAATATTCTCGTAAATCATGTTAGTACATTAATTCGTAATAAATAGAGTATGTGTTATTGCATAATGTATGTCTATCGAGAAAAAGAACATTACTTACGGGGACCCATGGTTATTTTATAGCACCCCAAGACCCAAGGCGCCCGGGGCATTTGCCACGTTCGCCCCCACCCCCATCCCAACCTCCCTTAATCATGCTATTCTATTTAGGTCAAAGATATGACCGATATATAAGTTTGATCTGCAGCAGTGGACAAAATAGATTTAATTCGACTGGGCATGTGATGGACTAGCAAGGATAATCTCTAACAAATGAAGAATTAGAAGTAATTTGATCATTGATATGACAAGGTCATGTAGATCAAACAACTGCATAAATAGGATGTAATTTATTTTAAAATCCCAGTAAGCATTATAAATGAGAGGTAATTTATTTTGAAAGTTCCTGCAATTATTATAAAATTTCAGGTAATTTACGTTGAAATCCCCAGTAAGTATTATAATGGGTAATTAGGGCAAAGTCCTCAATACTTATGATAAATACGCAGTAATGTATGTCGAAATCCACAGTAAGTATTATAATGGGTAATTAGGGCAAAGTCCTCAATACTTATGATAAATACGCCGTAATGTATGTTGAAGTACCCAGTAAGTACAATAATGAGATTTTTACTAGTAGCGTCAAATGAATTTTTCCAATAATACCGGTACCTAACATGAAACATTTCGGGTCCTTGGTCGACGTTTTATAATAGAACAGTACCCCAAGTATTTTCGTCCACAGATTAAGATTTGTCCTTCATTGCCATCGAATTTCTCAGAACATTTCTGCTCAGTTATAGTTCCTAGAGTCCGAAAGTATACATTTTATTCCCGGTCAGGCATGCACTTTACTTCAGCAAACTTTGAAACTAAATGTTTGACATTCAAGTTCAGGAAATTCAAAACTTTGTTGCAAACCAAAAAAAGAAGAAAACAAAACAATTGCAACTGATGTTTTGTATACACATTACAGAGTGTTTCTAATTCAGCGAACATCTTGCGTTGAAATAATACAAAGCATGAGGTTATAAACGTAGATCAAAGTTGGTGTAAGTTAAAAGAAAACGGTTATAATTGTGAACATATTTTATTAAAATTTCCATGCCATGCATAGTTTAATAAAATGTTTATTCGCAGATATTGATACCCAACTGATTGCTAGGAAAAGATTAAATGGTACATTACAATATAAATATAAAATATATACAACATAGACTTGATGGGCAAATATAATTCGACGAAACATTTGATTAATATAATAATCTAGTTTCATTCAATGTCAAAAAATTAAAACGCTAAAGAGAACGTTATAGTCTTGATGATAAATTATAATTTGACAAACCATTCGATTAATATAATAATTTATTTTCAATCAATGACAACAACTTCCAAGCTAACAAGAATTCTTAAAAAAAAAATTCCGCATCACTCATCCATTTCTGTGGATGTAAAAGAAAATATGAAAAGTGATGTCACTTTGACGTGACTAAATTCATATTTCTCACGTTTATGCACACTATTGATTAAAATAATATATCTATACAGATCTCTTTTTAGCTATGTTGATAAAATAGTTTGTAGCATTAGATGGTAATGCGCTCAAGTTCCAAGTAACTAGAGTTATTTGAGAATTTGGGCGTCACTTCTGAAAGAACTCGGACCTGTGTCTGATGCAGCTTCGGGTGAGTATCCAAATCTCGTGACGTAATCACGCGTGAATGTCGCACATGGTGTCTTCTTACAGTCACATGACATTCCAACACTTTCACATGACAATGAGCTTATATCACCATCACTTAAACTGTAATTTACCAGTTTCATCTTTAAAGTTGGTTTCATTAAACCATCATGGTCTTCTTCTTGCACGTCATGCACGTGTGGAAACTCGCGTGAGCTCCTGACAAATTTTAACATAAGATGGTCACGATCATTTACTACCTTGTTTGAAAGGAAGTTGGAAGAAGAAGTAGAATCGGCGGACACATTCTTGTTGTCATCAGTAGTACTTAGGACGTCGTCATCAAGTTTTTTATCTAGAAGTGTCTGGTCTACACTACCATCAGAGTCCGATACGTAGCTTTGCTCCCAGAAATACTTGCATTTATCTGTTTGACTGAAGAAAGCGGACTTCCTTTGGCATATGAACATGGATAAATCACCATCAGGTCTTCTATTCGAGCTGGAATCAGATCTTGGCATTTCCTTTGCTGTACGATTAGTCAGTCGATCTAGAGGCAACCGACTGCTTCCAAACTGTTGCTTCATTCTAGTTGCTTTTATAGATTTGTTCAAGTAGGCCATGGTTTTATTAGCAAGAGGGGTACTATGCAAAGGTTCTTCTTTCCATCCTATGCGACTCGGATCTGCAATTGTACGTCTCCGACTAGGGGGCAAAGCCATTGTTCCAAAGCTCCCTTCACCATGGACTCTATGATGCAGCTTATCATCCAACATCAGAACATCATGTGTTACATCTTCAAAAGCACTGTTCAGTTCAGAGAGGCTGTTCTGGTTTACTAGTGAATTTTCTTTTGTATAGTCAACGTGTGGAGTTTCCAACGTATGTAACTTGAATCTCATGCGACATTCCATAACAGACCGGTTCACGGACATTGAGGTAGGCAAAGCAGACGACAGACTCTCCAACTCCTTTGTCGCCACCACATCACAGAAATTAAGGAATCCTTGCATATTTTCCTTATTCACGTCCTTTAGAAATTGATCCAGACTGGTATCTAATTCATCAGAGCGAATTGTCTTCTTTCTGATAGTTTGTTTAAAGAACTTGGCGGTGCCATTCAATTTTTGATATACTTCACTTAGGCGTCTTTTCTGCACCCGCACTAGTTCGTACAGTCGTTTGACGCACCGTATTTGTTCACTGGCTTTCCTTGATGGTGTATATTTTGATGTATCCAAAAGAGTGGATGGAACTTTTTCAACTTTTTGTTCTTTGGTCGACGATTTTTCAAGAAGACGTCTGCGTTTGGCAATGGAAATTTTAGGCACGAATATACGAGTTTTTTTGCGCATGATGAAATGGATTCTGTTGGATTCTGACATGAGATCATTGGCTACATTCCGAATGCTTGTGTTCCTTGATAGTTGTTTTTCGGTTATATTGTTTGACACGATGAGGAAATACGGATCTTTATCATTCTCTTTCAGTCCATTGTAATTTAGCAAGTGTTGTATTACGTCATCACAAGTTGTGGTCTTCGTCACCTTTAGGTAACATTTCCTTCCCTCTACCAATACAGATATCGTATGCATCTGGAAAATACAAGGAAAGAATATAACATAAAAATTATACACGCTTTTAGTCTGCTAAAATATTTAGAGTTATAAACGAAGAAATGATTTTATTGAATGTAATGACTAGTTGGAGGCCTTATATATGCAAAATTCATAAGTAAATAAATACATAAATACGAAATTATCGAGAACCTCAAGCGTACATGCAAAGGTGAGCTTCTTAACAAGTTTGCTACTAATAAGGCCATTAATTCGAGAATAAGAAATAGTGATGTCTAGGACATGATATACAATAATAACAAATAGTGATGTCTAGGACATGATATACAATAAAAATAGTGATGTCTAGGACATGGTATACGACAATAACAAATAATGATGTCTAGGACATGATATACAGTAATAACAGATAGTGATGTCTAGCACATGATATACAATAAAAACAGTGATGTCTAGGACATGATATACGACAATAACAAATAGTGATGTCTAGGACATGATATACGATAATAACAGATAGTGATATCTAGGACATTATAATTATTGTTCATTAATCCATATTTATATAAAGGACTTATGTTATCGTATACTTTCTCTTCCTAACAGTGAAAAGAGAATTAAGTCGAGAAACACGTCCTGAATATTACAAGGGAATTATTACTATATTTAGTAGTATTTGTGGAAACAATCTGTGTTGTAGAAACCATTATGCTTATAAAAGTAAGAAAAATTGTGATAGAAAGTGTAAATTTATATATTGGTGACCTATCATCCAGTGGCGTAGCTAGTGGGGTGCAAGTTGCACCGGGAGGAGGGGGGGGGGGCGCCGTTTGTTTTTTTGGGGAGGGGGTTCCGGAAGAAGAGGATTGGAGGATTCAGTATATACTTTTACAAAGTGTGCATCAGAAAAAACAACTAAGTAAACAACTAAGTCCGTGTCAGGATGTCTGGATGATTGAGATTAAACCTACCTCAGACTGAATCTGGAGAGAAAAATCAATTTCGTATGATGACGTTTTCGATTGGGCGGTGATTGATATAGACTAAGTCACTAACTGTTGGTAACAATTTTGTTGTGGTTGTTGCAGTTGAAATTTATTAGCCTTATATTGCCTTTCTATGATGACTGTATTATTATGTTCTATTCAGTATTGACTACTGTTTTCCTATGTTTCAGTAACACGGGCAGCGTAAAATGTTTACCTTGTCCCTGAGCGCCAAATACTCTCCAGTACGCCGGTGGGGGGTGGGGCAAAAATATTAACCTTGCACCGGACGCCGAACACCCGAACACTACTCCACTGCTATCATCCGTCTACAACCAAGCTTAATATAGATAATTTGAATCGATATAAATTTATAATATCAAATTTGTAAAGCATAACACAGCTTGTTTCTTCATTGAGAAATGTAATAAGAGAATATTTGAGGCACATACTTATGTCAAATATCATTAAGTATCTGATCTGAGGATTCACGGTCTCAAACGGGAACGATAAATATGTTCGACATTGTATTGCAAACACATAGAGAAGTGGAGGCCGTGAAGATTTGTTTGTAATTGAAGTGAAATATATGACAAACAGTTTTGACCAAGACTGTAGAGAGAAATGGATACCTTTCCGTGGGAATTCATCCCGAAGTCAACAAAGAAGAATTGCACAAGTTGAAGCACAATATGTTCTATAGACCGCTATTCTATGCTGGATTTTGTCTAATGAAAGATTGAGATGGAGTGAAAATCCTAACGCTTTTCTTCTTTTATATAGACCCCGCTGGTTTTGGTTTAAAGCTAATTTGATAACCAATTAATTACTGACCACGAGTATCTGATTGACTCTAGGAGATTATTAATGCGTTTGTAATAGACACCGCTCCACGCACGTTAGATTACGTCATGGTACTGCCGATTGGTGTATAAAGAAGTACAAAAAAAAACTTATTATTACAAACTAATGGATTAACAATTATCCCATTATTGTAATGATATATCACTTTCAACTAAGAACAGGAAATTTTAACACTTCCGGAGTGGATGGGTCAAAATTATTGTGTCGCCTTCCACATCACCATGTTTTGAAAAGTGAAACCAGTTGGATGATAAAAAGGTACGCAGTCTATTGAAAACATATTTAAACACGTTTCATAAAATGTAGCATCGAAAGTGAATGGATTCATCCATCAATTTTGCACAAATATCTCGAAATTTGTGATCCACACGAAACATTTCATTTTGTTTGGGTTTCTGTGGTATACATATAGAAATGTAGAATGCTAATTTAATTTATAATGAAAATAATTTTCTGAGAAAATGAAACCACGACAATTTCTTAATAAATAACTACTAATACAAAAAACAATTGTTAGAAATGAATAATTTCTTTTTTCTTTTAAGATTATTTATATTGTAAGACTATTTATTTACATACATACATACATACATACATACATATATATATATATATATATATATATATATATATATATATATATATATATATATATATATATATATATATATATATATATATATATATATATAGTCGACTCCGGTTAACCGCACACCCTCGGGCCCGTCACGAGACTGTGCCGTTAACCGGAGTGTGCATTTAAACGAAGTACGGTACAATACAGCTTTAAATCAGTACGGCACGAATATATGTGAAGAATAAATTTAAACAATTATTAGAATCCACTCTTTCAACTTTTACTTAAATGTTTAGCTTGTTTCTCTTCCTCCGAACACAATTTCACTGATTCAACCAATGGATCAAGGAATATATATATATATATATATATATATATATATATATATATATATATATATATATATATATATATTCGACAGTTATGGAATAGTATGCAACTTTATGATAACGCATGAAGAAATCAGCTTGCCCATATTGTAAACAGCATCACATCGTGTTAGTGTAGAACGTCCGTTAAATCTGATCACACATTAGAAATTATAAATCAGTGAATGAATTGACTCAGTTCTGTGGAAATTTTATCACACTAAAGATTTCCGTTTTTCGCTTTTATTTGTATGCTTACATATTTTCTACATCAATACTGGACGGTATATATTTGGGTTTATTTGATGTAAAGAAATTTAAAATGTAAATAAAATGCTAAACATTTTCGGATTGATTTAATATTTTATTTATGTTAAAATTTCATTATTTCCTTGTCCTCATATTTACAGACAATTTCTATTGACCACTTGGATGTCACATAAACCCCTGCTTGCATATCACATAATTCCAAGCAGAGACAGGTAAATTATTCGTTGTTCCACTCCATATTAGGTATACATATGTTTCCTTTCAATGGTCGTGTTTGAGAAAGCGTTTATAAATGACCTATAGTATCTCTAATTGTGTTAACACCTTAGTTGGATGAAATCCCAATACATGATAATAGACAAGGCGACATGGTGATTGTATCCCGACCATCCCGGAAGAATGAAATGTTTCTCTTCCTAATATAGAGTGATTCATCATTAAAACATTATGAGTTTTTGATTACGTCTTTATATAGCAATTAACAATACCGTATAGAAAGTGTCAATATATCACTAAATTATAAAAGGCTCCACTAGGAATGCAGGACACCGTGACTACTAATTAGTAAGAGATCAAAGGAATCCTAAAATTATCCACTGGGGATCAAAAAAATCATAAAGTACATAAATTTTTATTCCACTTCAAATAACAAATATAAGAATTTAATAAAGAACAGTGGTTCATGTTGCATGTTTTGGTTCATGTTGTAATTTGTAAGTTCTGTATTTCATCTTTTAAAGCAGAGTGCTGTCTTGAAATTGAAACATGAATTTTAGCAGAAATCTCTCTCTCTCTCTCTCTCTCTCTCTCTCTCTCTCTCTCTCTCTCTCTCTCTCTCAAATATTTAA
This sequence comes from Unio pictorum, assembly GCA_030141615.1. Taxonomy (NCBI): domain Eukaryota; kingdom Metazoa; phylum Mollusca; class Bivalvia; order Unionida; family Unionidae; genus Unio; species Unio pictorum. The sequence continues at coordinate 1,734,369 of JARLTB010000107.1, read as the reverse complement.
ATTGTAGAATTCATTGCAGGAAGTATTTAAAAATACATAGCAAGTTTTTAACAGAAGGTATTGTAATTCATGTTTTATTAACCGCTTTAATCTTTTTGATAGCGTTCTCGTCTAATTTTAAACAACCGTTTCAAAACCTTTTGAGATTTATAAAACTTCAACCTTGTCATATCGATATAGAGTGTGCTATTCGAAACCGGTTTCCATCTTACTTTGGATTTACGATATAGCTGTCTGCGTGAAATAGTGTTTGTATTGTTACACGCAGAGGGGTATTCACTTGACCGAGCGGTGTCAAAACCCTGGCGCGAATCCCGCTGGAAGTCATATGTTTCCCCAAAATTTCCAAAGACTTCCATACAACTTGAGTTGTAAATTGGAAAGTCAGACGTGTCTGCTTTTATATACTAAATTGTACTCTAATCAATTGGAGATCACAGTTAAAAAACCTTGCCCAAAATTCCATTAACCGCACATTTGCTTGTTTTTTCTTCATTATCATCAGATTTCCTTACCGCCAGCCGGTTATGCCATAGAAAATACTCTAGTGTCCCCTTTCTCAATGGGAACTATTTAACTGCGCTACCCTAGGCCAGTCAATGCACACTTTTACCGGCGTATTACGCTTATATTATTACGCCTATTTTCCACTATGGACACATAAACTGTATCTACCAAGTCCAAACTTATTGATTCCATTGTGTAATTAACTGGTTTCCTACCATAAATATTGCCATCTCAACCACAACACTATTATACACCAATAGATTTTTAATATGGACTATGTTACTAAAGTGACAGTCATTTGGTTTGGACCTAAATTCACTGCTAGCGAACCATGGCATGGTTCAAACTCACTAACACTCGGCTCCGTGATGTTTGCTTCTATTAATTGGCTGCTTATTTCGGGCTAGGAATATTTCAATGGCGACGAATCCCAATAATCACACAAATAAATCTAAGGATTGCTTAAAAACGGGGCGCTATCAAATGCGCATACTCCTTATTTATTACAGTATATTCCCTAACATCTTTAATCAGCTATTAGACCATAATTAATATGGAATTAAACTGTACACATAATTATGGTTTCTTAAGAAATCAGTGTCTCAGGCTGCTGAGGCCTCGTTTCATACACTCTTTCATGAAGCAATGGATAGATTAATGAAATGAAATTTTAAACAACATAAATGTTTTATCTGAAGAAGTTATTTCAACTCTGCTAGTAGTCAATTTAATGACAGAGTTGACATGCAATCACACCTTAATAAAATGCAGCTCGGAGGGTGGGTGGGAATTATATATATAAAACCGCACAAATATGGTACTTATATATATATATATATATATATATATATATATATATATATATATATATATATATATATATATATATATATATATATATATATATATATATATAATCATAAAACCATATACTACTATATAGTGCATATGTTATAATATCGTTTTATTTAAGCCAAATATATTTATTCCTCGCATCAACATTTTTATTTTTGATCAACCTTAATTCTTTTTCTTTAAAGTAATGTACTTTTGATATATCTATTGACATAAATTGTGCAATAACAGATATCCTGTTTTTGTTACGAATTATTGTACTAACAAGCTATACGAGAGCGTCTGAAACTTAATCTTCATTTGAAATTTTGACACAGCCGTTTTTTTAAATATTTTGTTTTTGAAAATTATGTGAACAGATCACCCTTTTTACGTGTCTAATTCTGTTTTGTGTTTACATTGAGTGAAACAAATTGTGTTTTTATATCAATATCATGGTTCTGAAATAATTATATATACAACCTTTGCTAATGTTCTGGAGAAATGGAGAAATACAATACTCCTAAGCAAAGATGTCTGTCGCAAACACTGGCTTACTCGTCAAAATGTTACATTTTTGAATGATTACAAAATGGCATTTTTTATCAAAGATATTACAGGTTGAATAAACCTCCCCGTTTGTTTGTACCTCATTTACAAATTAAAAGAAAAAAGGCACGAATGCGAAAAGATGCACAGAACTTAGTAATTTTTTTCAGAGGGGTGGGGGTGGGGAAAAACTTGACGGGCTGGATAATTTTCATTTATATGCTACAACAATTTTACAGCACCTGCCAATGGCTTCCACAAATGACGTCACTTAGTAAATATGTTTACTGATTTATAATTTCAAAACCGATTATCCTTAAACGTCTGCACGTTTCATTCCAAGGACGTCCTTGTAAGCCAGACATTTGAAGTTCCTGGACGATTAAGAGGTGTATGCATGACTAAACATGTGTGTAAGAAGAAAAGTACTAAGTCTTCTGCTTTCGATATTTGCAATGTCTAATTAAGCAAACGAGAAGAATAATAGCCACAAATTTGCCTTCCACGTGAATTTGACAAGCTGTATTATTTCTATGTACATGTGCAAAGGAATATAGCTCTAAACTCTCAAGATTATGATATTTTGAGGCGTTTTTCACAATGTTGTCGGAGATAATCAGCTCGCCCATACAGTACGCAATATAGCGACGTTTTAATATTGAAAATCTGTTAAAGGTCACAGGCCACTTTTTTTTACACACGCGTGATATTAATAGTCATACAAATTTATGTGTTAAAAATGTTTAATAAGACTTAAAATCGGCTTTTATAAAAAAAAATTAATGTTGATTTCGCAATCACCTTAAATAATCGGCAATTTCGGCATGTCAGAAACGGATATGACGTTTATTTATCCTTTTTATATGTAATACAAAGATCGTGCTCTTGTCAGCGACTATGGTGCACTGTGTTGCATATGAATGTAACAAAGAGTGATAGGATAAAAGGGTTCTTTCTTTTTCTGAAAGACCCTGTTTACCACAAAAGGTGCATTGATGCTGTGGGATCGAATGGGGTGAGGGATGGAAAAGCATTAAGTCATCCTATGGAAAACTCTATCGTGCATATGAAAAAACTGAACAGTTTTGGAAGCGACACAATCTTGTGTTTCGAGCACGCATATCGATACATAGTATTTAGTATTTTAGTTAAGACATGAAGAAGCATGTACTTCGTCTAGTGATGACGAATGTATGTCATTTCCGGTCGGCATCCTCTGTAGGTGGGAAATTGTAGCTAAGGGGAAGTAACAGCGTTGCATACTTCTATTTCGAATAATTAAATTATTATGTCTTTTCTAAACTTCAAAATTGTTTCAATTCTTTTTGTGCGAGTATAACTAGTTTTAATCTTGTAAAGCAAATCTGATGTAAACGAAATTGTTTAGAGTATAGCCGTTAACATTTAAAGCAGGGAAGGCGGAGATAATGCAATTGTTAAGGCCACTGTGAATTTAGAATTGAGAAATAGGTGAAGGATATGACTAAGATCTGTGCATTATTATTCATATTAAAGTATTCCATTACAAACAAACGGGGAGATATATTCAGACTATATTCTTTCATGTCATTCATTAGTGTTAGACATTCAGAAAATGTTAATATCTGTTAATTGTACATGTTCATTTCTAATTTTATTCTCAGGAGTAATGCGGCGGCCTGCCAAAAGATGCAGACGACAAAGGAAGGTAAGTCCCTAGTGATAAAGGGAGGTAAATTTTACCAGACGGTGACAAAAACGACAACTCGTGTGGCATCATAAAATACTGAAATAGAGCCAGTTGAAGGAGAACTTAAACATTCTTACTTTCTCTTTGATTGAAACAAAATAAGTGAACATAACCTACCAAATGAAAAAAAAAAAAAAAAAAAAAGGCTGGTAAACATTTCTGCAACCAACATAGTTTATTATTTTCTCAACAAGAAATGTCGATTCGTGCCTACATTTTATACTTACAAACGCACATGCCGTTGTGAGAAATCATCATCGAAAGGCTTCAAAGTCAATAAAGTTAAAATGACTACTTTTGGTAAATAAAAATATCAGAAGTTGAATGATATATCAATTCTTGATGGCATCCCAATATTTTCTATTACGGTTATTATCGATATCATTACTACGCTGAACTATCTCACTCCATTTGGAATTGAAAGTTGGAAATAACAATGCATAAATATAGTAACCAGTGAATTGATATACCAATATATGCATAAATTAAACTTAATATAAGAAAGGCAAACTTTACACCTTTTATATCACTTGAATAAAAACGAGAACCATGATCTCTAACGCAGTATTATGTATCTGCTAGACATTTTTGTCAGACTGGGATATATATATATATATATATATATATATATATATATATATATATATATATATATATATATATATATATATATATATATATATATATATATATATCTTATGCTTATTTTCCCCAACATGGTGGATTGCCATTTAACACTGAAATTATGTAAGATAAAACTTTCAAACAGCCAAGGGAAAAGTAGTACAAATATTTATCTTACACTTTATGCCATTAAAATTACGATGCCATTTTCATTTTAAACAAGATTAGGCAATCAAATGAGTTCAAAATATCCAAGCATCGTTTTATGAATAGTCAGCATTCATTGCTTAATACTATTGCCGGTAGTACTCTTGATTATTCCATCATCTTTTCCATCTTTTGTACGATGCATTATGTGTGGTATGCCATACGGGGCGCATTAGACATAGTAGGAATCTTAATGGTCAATTAGCGATACATCATACCTTCTCACAACGGACCTATCACCTTAGGAGGGGATGAACTACCTCCAAAATAATCTCCTGGATAACAATATATCGGTATCATTTGACATATTTATGTATATTGAACAGTCTGCGATCAAATTCTCCCCATTAATTCAATCTGTCGCGAGGTGCATTATCAATTTGTGCCGAATACCAATGAAGGCATGATTAAGCGATGATGACGGAAAACCCCTGGAGCGGACGTAACTCGATGCCGAACTTCAACATTAAAAATATTTGGGGATAAAATGCATTTGTCTTTTCCAGCGATTTTATTACGGACGTGTCTGGCCCCACACAGTACTCCATGACGATTAAACCTGCTTCTCTGTCACAATGGTTGATTGTATATTAAATTTATAGCATACGTTTAATTTATTTTAAAATATGTGTTGTATGAGGTATAATGGAAACCAGGATTGAGAGAATAATTTAAATACATTGCTACTATATCTATCTATCTATCTATCTATCTATCTATCTATCTATCTATCTATCTATCTATCTATATATATATATATATATATATATATATATATATATATATATATATATATATATATATATATATATATATATTTAATTACGTACCTGACATATGTTTTATATTCATTTACTTTTAATAGTTCAACCATTGATCCCTCTAGATGGAACAAAAATGAATCGCGTCACTCTTGGCCCCAATACAATCAGCCACCCACTCCGGTTCAAAGTGGTTAGAGCGTCAACCTCGGAAGCGATAGGTAATGGGTTCTAACCCCGGCCAAGTCATATCAAAGATTTACAAAATTTGTACAAACAGCCACCTCGCTAGGCATCTTGCATTAATAGGTTAGTGTTAGGACCTCTCTGTGTGTGTGTGTGTGTGTGTGTGTGTGTGTGTTCCAATTGTTGTTTCAGTTGGCTACTTTATTCTGAATCTTAGTTGTATTCCAGGAGATTATGTGAATCTCACTTACAGTGCATGACATTATTTGAAACACATTTGAATACCTTGCGATTATTTGAGTGTTAATCGTAGTTCATACGTGAGATAATGTGAATCTCAAGTGCATACTATTACTTGAAACACATTGGGATTCATTGAAATTCTTTGAGTCTTAACAGTAGTCCATACGTGAGATTATATGAATCTCAATTACAGTGCAAACCATTATTTGAAACGTATCGTCAGTCCATGAGGTTTTTTGAATTTGTATTTCATACCGAATTCATATTTTCGGTTTACTTTCAATGTGTGAATGATTGTGTAGAGTGATTGGATTAATCGTATGTTGAGAGCTTGAGAGAATTATTGTATTCATACATCATATATTTTTATTGATTAATTCATTTCATAAATTTCCATCTTTCACACATTTTGTTTGTGTGATTCATTTAATCCAAAACCGACGCGGTTTCTATTCTGCAACAAATGTTATCTTGTAATCAGCACTAGTTAATGATACCTTGTAATACACACCAGGTAATGGTCATTTGTAATACACACCAGGTAATGGTCATTTGTAATACACACTAGACGATGGTCCCTTGTAATACATACTAGGTAACGGTCCCTACATATACACTAGATATATTGTTAATTTGCAATAAACACTACGTAATGGTCCATTGCAAATTTCCCTATGTAATTGTCTCTTATAGTCATTAAGTAATGGTCCCTTGCAATACTGACTAACTACTGGCCCATTGCAATATACATCAGATAATAGCCACTGGTAATAAATGCTTGCTACTAATGGTCCCTTGTAATACACACCATGTAATGGCCCAATGTACAACACTAGGAAATGATCCATTGTATACATATAGGTAATGATCCTTTAATATACACTACTTACTGGTCCTTTGCAATACACACTTGGTAATGACTTTTCGATATATACAAATGATACGGAACGATACCAGTGTCTCTAAAATGGTTATTTACCAGTTCCATTTTTAAATTTTGTTTCAATCATCCTGTGCTAATTTCTCCACATTATGCACGCGTGAGAAGCGGATATTACACCGCTTATAATCCAGTTTCAGAATCTGGAATCTAGTTGTTACAACTGTAGGAGTATTGTGGTCCGTTTGTCATCGACATTGTGAATCCCAGTCAACATGTGGTTTGTCCGATTTGCAACGCTTCAATGTCACGTGACCATCTATAACAGACCAGCCTGCGTGCAACGGGCTACGCAGAAGTTGACGCAAACGTTGACGATATATTCTTCATTTCCATTGTCTCTGCTATGTCACCGAAGTTAAAGAAATAAAGATTAATTGCATATTTTGGCACTGTTTAGAAAAGCACACCCACATCGTGTTAATTTTTAATGTAAGACTTGATCACAAAGTTTACAAACAAAAATTTAGAATGCTGGAGTTTACTGATATGACATGAATATATATCGTTTCCATTTTGTAAAATTTGAAAATGGGTAATGGAAGTATTTGAACCCTGAACCAGAGATATGATGGTTTGCTAAGGAAGGAAAATGCATTATGGATATAATGAAACAACAATTTGATTTGATATATGTGTCTGTCTGTCTATCTATCTTTCTCTCTATTTATCATACTTTTTTCATTGATCGGTGTGAACCTATTATTAACCAGTAACTTCCTACATTAAAATATACATAAGTGTTTTATTTAGTGATATTATATTAATCATTTAAATGATGGCCAATGCAAATATTGTGGTGAAGTATGTCGATTTATAAATCCATTCACCCATCCATTCATTCGTCAAAATTTCTAATATGTATCTATTTATTTAATATCACATAAGCTTTCCGAGATGCAATTATCAAATCGTCAATGTATGACGGAATATAGAGGGGTATTTTTGTGCTAAAAACATTACAAATGTAAATTAAAGGCTAAACATTTGCGGATTGATTTTAATATTTTATTTATGTTAAAATGTTCATTTTCTTCCCTTCTCCTCATATGTACAGATAATTTCTATTTACCGCATGGATATCCCACTATTCCAAACAGAGAAAGCTAAGTAATTCGTTGTTAGACTCAGTATCAGGGATAAATAAGTTTCCTTTCCATGCTCGTGATTGAGAAAGCGTTTATAAATGACCTATTGTATCTCTAATTATGTTAGCACCTTATTTGGAAAAATCCCAATATATATGATAATGGGGAAGGCGACATGCTGAATCTACCCCGACCATCACTGAAGAATGACATGTTCCTCTTCCAAATATTAAGTGTTACATCATTACATAACTATCACAATTATTTGTCTGTTAGTAATAATGAGTTTCAAATTCCGACTTTTCTACAACAATTGAAAGTACCGTACAGAAAAATAAAGCGTGTCAGGAGGTGGATATATCCACTTGGACTGTAAGGCACTCGTGACCCATAATTAGTAAGTGATCAAAGAACTCCAAAACCATATCCAGTGGGGATCATTAAAACCAAACTAGATCTATTTTCATTCCCCTCCAAGCAGTATATAAAAGATTTTAAACAAACAGCAGTCGTTCGTGCATGTTTTGATTCATGGTGTAATGTTTAAATTATGTATTTCATCTTCTAGAGCAGTCTCATCTTGATAGTAGAGATCTACATGAATTTCAGCAGACCCCCCACCCCCACCTCTCTCTCTCTCTCTCTCTCTCTCTCTCTCTCTCTCTCTCTCTCTCTCTCTCTCTCTCTCATATGTAAATTGTAGAATTCATTGGAGGAGAAATTCTAAATGCCTCAAATGATTTTAACAGAGAAATAATGTCATTTAAGTTATATGAACCGCCGTTATTTATTTGATAGCGTACACGCATATATCCACACAACCATTTCAAACCCGCATTAGATATATAAATCTCCACCATCCTCATATCGGAATTGTGTGCATATTCGAGGCCTCTATCATCTCATGTCTTCTTGGACAACTTGACTAACACTGACACAAGCGAAAGTCTCCATCGTTCCCATATTCGTGAACTTTCGACAGTATCTAACGATGATACGAGAGAGAGAGAGAGAGAGAGAGAGAGAGAGAGAGAGAGAGAGAGAGAGAGAGAGGGACGGAGTGAGTGAGGAGCGGGTCCAACCATGCTAACTTTGTTATATTTAATAATCAATATTCGATTTTAGATCATTATGATAGGTTTAGGAAACAACAAAGGTTTCAAACACAATACAGTAGGTTCCTCGTAAGCTACAACTTTAAGATATCTACCGAATGTCACTGGCTATTGCAACCATGTATCATTCCTTTCATGAACACATTAGATAGACCCCCAAGGAAAGCGTAAATTAACAGTTTCGACGAAACATATTACTGGATGTTACTTGGCACAAGTTCAGTGTTAATGTTTCCGTCCAGCTCTTTATGCTTTTGGCTGTCACTCCCCATTTGTGGTTTTTTGTCATTTACACAAGATAAAGGAAGAGTAAAAAGAAAGGGTCACGCATGATAGGGTAATAGACCATTTTAATAGTATTTAATAAACAGAGACTGTAATACTTTGCGTCGTTTATTTTTAATTGACATTTATGATTAATGAATGAGGAATAATTCATGGTTGATGTATAGGCCTGCGCTTGTAAATATTGTAAAGGGAATGGGTAATGTTGGTCAAAGTCCCCAATAATAAATATAAGTATGATGTAATTGATGTTGAAGTACCCAGTAAGTACTGTAATGAGATTTTTACTAGTAGCGTTTAATGAATATATTCAAGAAATCCGGTACCGAAAATGAAAGGTTTCGAGTCCTTAATCGACGTTTTAATCCGAATAATTTAGATATATCTCCTCTCATAACAGAGCAGTACCCCAAGTACTTTCGCGCACCGATTAAGTTTTGTCTGTCCTTGCCATCGAAAATCTCAGAAATTTCTGCTCAGTTACATTTCATAGTGCCCCAAAGCTAAAGCTTTAGACCTGGTCAGACATGCATTTTATTTCAGCAAACTTTGAACTTACGTGTTTGACGTTCAAGTTCATGAAATTGAAACTTTGTTAGAAACCAGAAAGAAGAAGAAAAAAAAAAAAACAGAAGTGCAGCTGATGTTTTTTAAATACAAATTACAAAGTGTTTCTAACTGTGAGCGAACATTCTGCGTTAAAATGATACAAAGCATGAGATTTTAAACGGAAATCAAAGTTGGTGCAAATTAAAAGAAAAGAGTTATAACAATGGATATATTTTATTAAATTTTCCATGCTATGCATAGTTTAATAAAATGTTTATTCAAGATATTGATACCCAACTGTTTGCGAGGAAAACAATAAACGGAAAACATTAAATGTAATATTACAATAAAATATAAAATATATACAACAGAGTCATGAGGGACAAAAATAATTCGACAAACAATTTGATTAATATAATAATCTAATTTCAATCAATGCCTAACAAATTCAGATGCTAACGAGAACGTTCGTTTAAATGTACTGCATCTCTAATCCATGTGAGTGCCTGTTAGCAATATGAAAAGGCATGCCACTTTGACGTGACAGAATTCATATTTCTCAAGTGCATTTACTTGAGTGATTAAAATAATATACATATACATATCTCTTTCAACTATGTTGATCAAAACAGTTTGTAGCTTTCGATGGTTATACGCTCAGTTCCAAGTAACTACAGTTATTTGAGAATTTGGGTTTCACTTCCAAAACAGCTCGGACCAGTGTGTTCCGCAGATTCGGGTGAGTATCCAAATCTCGTGACGTAATCACGCGTGAATGTCGCACAAGGTGTCTTCTTACAGTCACATGATATTCCAACACTTTCACATGACAGTGAGCTAATATCATCATCACTTAAACTGTAATTTACCAGTCTCATCGCTAAATTTGATTTCATTAAAACATCAAATTCTTCATCTTGCTCGAATTTTAATACAAGATGGTCACGATCATTTGCTAACTTTCTGGAGATCACATTGAAATAAGAAACAGAATCCTCGGAGACATTCCTGTTGTCATCAATATTACTTAGGACGGCTTCATCGTGCTTTTTATATATACGTGTCTTGTCTAAAGTATCATCCGAATCCGATCCGTAGCTTTGCTCACAGAAATACTTGCATTTATCTTTTTGACTGGAGAAAGCTGATCTCCCATTCCAAATGAACATGGATAAATTACCATCAGGTATTCCATTTAAGCTTGAATCACATATTGGCATTTCCTTTGGTGTAAGATTTGTAAGTCGTTCTAGAGGTAACCGACTGCTTCCAAACTGTCGCACCATTGTAGTCGGTTTTATAGATTTGTTCAAGTAGGTCATGGTTTTCTTAGCAAGAGGGGTACTGTGTAAAGGTGTATTGTTCCGTTTCATGCGATTTGGACCTGCAATAGTACGTCTCCGATTAGAGGGCAATGCCATTGTTCCAAACCTTTTTTCACCTTCGCCTCTTTGATACAGCTCATCATCCAACATCAGAACATCATTTGTTACATCTTCAAAAGAACTGTTCAGTTCAGAGAGGCTGGTGTCGTTCACCAGTGGAATTCTAGATGTATAGTCAACAAGTGGACTTTCCCAGGTATGCGGCATGAATCTCAGGTGACCATTCATAACAGAATGGTCTATGGATGATACGGGATGCAAAAGAGTCGACAGATTCTCAATCTCCTTTGTCGCCATCACGTCACGTAATCCTTGCATATTTTCCTTATTCACGACCTTTAGAAATTGATCCAGTCTGGTATCTACTTTTGGGTGAATAGTCTTCTTTCCGATAGATCGTTTAAAGAATTTGGCGGTGCCATTAAATTTTTGATACACCTCACTTAGGCGTCTTTTCTGCACCTGTAGTAGTTGAGACAGTCGCTTGACGCCCCGTATTGGTTCACTGGATTTCCTTGATGGTGTATATTTTGATGTATCCAAAGGAGTGGATGGAACCTTTTTAACTTTTTGTTCTTTGGTCAACGATTTCTCGCGAAGACGTCTGCATTTGGCAATGGCAATTTTAGGCACGAATAGACGAGTTTTCTTGCGCATGATGAAATGGATTCTCTTTCTTTCGGACATCAAATCTTTGGCTACATTCAGAATGTTTGCGTTGTTTGAAAGTTGCTTTTCGGTTTTGTTGTTTGACACAGTGAGGAAATAATAATCTTTATCATTCTCCCTCAGTCTATTGATATTCACCAAATATTGTATTACGTCATCACAAGTTGTGGTCTTTGTCACCTTCAGGTAACGTTTCCTTCCCTCTACCGATACAGATATCGCATGCATCTGGAATATACAACGAAAGAATTTGACACAAACGTTTTACAGACATTTAGTCTGCTAATGAATTTATACTTATAAAATAAAAAAGGCATTTTGTTGAATGTAATGAATAGTTTCTGGCCGATTTTACTTTTCTAAGAAGTTTAAATTTCATGATAAGAAAGCAAAAGTGTTCCAATATACCATTGAATATTTTTATAAAGGATTTGATGTTAGCATGCACATTGAGGAGTTTCGCGAATGTAATTATCATTAATATTGATATATACATTTCACTCCATGCATGCAAAATAAATAAATAGATAGATAAATAAATAAATAATAAATAAAACAATTATAAAGAAACTCAGAAAAGTAAACACTAAGGGTGAATTTTAGCTTCTTAAGAACAGTTTGCTACGAAATATGCCATTAATGCGATAATAACAAATAGTGATGTCTAGGACATGGTATACGATAATAACATATATTAATGTCTAGGAAAATAATAATTTGTTCTCGAGATTTTATCGCAAATATATAGATTCGTTGAATCAATGAAGATAGCACGGATCTAAAGTTTACCTTAGGAAACAAAGTCGAGGCTCGCAATATTTTTTTTATATAAAATCCTACTCGAAGAAATGCAATATTGGACATAACCTTTGTCGCTGATCTCCCAATCTGGAACAAATTTCTTTCTTATGAATGTTGATAAGATTGTAATAGAAGCGATCGAATACAGATGGGACGATGACTGGAGAGAGAGAGAGAGAGAGAGAGAGAGAGAGAGAGAGAGAGAGAGAGAGAGATGGTTACCTTTCCGTAGTAATTCATCCCGAAGTCCACAAAGAAGAACTCTGTTACTATAAGATGCACCAAAATTACAACACCAATATTACAACACCAATATTACAACACGAAGAACAACACTGTGTTCAACAAATCGTTTTTTGCTTCTGACTTTTGTCTGATGAAAGATTAAGGTGGAATGAAAGTCCTAAAAAGTACTGATTTATATACACCCGTTGGTTATCGTTTACGACGTATTTGATAACCAATTAATTACTGCCCACGAGTATCCCATTCGCCCTGGGAAGTCAGTAATAGTTTTGTAATTGTCACCGCTCCACACATATTACAATAAATCATGGTTTTGGATCTTAGTGTATAACGAAGGAATTCAAAACATATTATTACCAATTAATGGATTAACAATTATCACATTATTAAAATAATAAACATTAATAGGTTTGTAATAATTACCGTTCCACATATAGTACATTAATTCATTGTTTTTGGTCTCAGTGTAAAAAGAAGGAATTCAAAACATATTATTACCATTAATGGATTAACAATTATCACATTGTTATAATGGTATATCACTTTCAACTAAGAATAGTAAACCTTTACACTTCCGGACTGGATGGGTTAAAATAATTTTGTCGCATTAGACATTACCATGTCTTGAAAACTGGAACCAATAGGATGATGAGAGGATAAGCAGCCTATTGAAAGCAAAATATAAACACGTTTCATAAAATGTAACATTGAAAGTAAATGCATTCATCCATCTTGTATAAGATTATTACCATGAAATGTGTGTTCATTACTGAACACTTTTCTGTTTTGCTTTAATGTGTGTGATATACATATAGAAATGCAAAATACTAATTTATGTTATAAGGAAAAAAACTTTCTGACACAAAGAAAATGAAACATTTCCTTAATATATATCCCCTATTTAAAAATCTTGTTTTGTTGTTGTTTTCTATGGTTTAACGCCATTTTCAGCATAGCATAGGTTATATAAGGTGGCCAGTATTAATGGTGCGGGAAGAACCCGCAAAAATCCCCAGTAAGAACCAACGACCCACGAGGAGCTACTTGCAAGATTTCTCACATACCCACATTGCCCGAATCTATGACTCGAACCGACGCAGAAAGAGGTGAGATGACACCGATCCGTAACGGACAGCGCTTAGGCCACACGGCTACTCGGGGCCCCTAAACAATTCTTGTCATAAATGAACGTACAGTATTTCTTTTTAAATTTTAAGATTGTTTCTTTACATACATAAATAGATACAGACAGACAGACAGACATACATACATACATACATACATACATACATACATACATACATACATACATACATACATACAGGGGGCCCCCGAGTGGCGGAGTGGAGTGGTCTCAATCGTTGTCCGTTATGGACCACTTCCATCTCACATCTGTCGGCTTGTGTTCGAGTCTAAGATTCGGCAAATGTAGTTATGTGAGAAAGCTTGCCAGTAGCTTCTCGTGGGTCGGTGGTTTTTTCCGGGGTTTGTCCGGATTCTTCCGACACCATTAATACTGGCCACCATGTATAGCCTAAATTGAGCTGAAAAATGGCGTTAACCCATAAAAAACAAAAAATAATTAACGACAAAAATTCGTCACATTCATCACAGATATAAATCCGCTCTATTCAGCACACTTGCACATTCGTTACAGATGATACCAATCCGTCATATTCATCACACTTCTACATTCATCACAGATGCAAATTCGTCATATTCATCACACTTGTACATTCATCACAGATGCAAATTCGTCATATTCATCACACTTGTACATTCATCACAGATGCAAATTCGTCATATTCATCACACTTCTACATTCATCACAGATGGAAATTCGTCATATTCATCACACTTGTGCATTCATCACAGATGCAAATCCGTCATATTCATCACACTTGTACATTCATCACAGATGCAAAGTCGTCATATTCATCACACTTGTACATTCATCACAGATGCAAATTCGTCATATTCATCACACTTGTACATTCATCACAGATGCAAATTCGTCATATTCATCACACTTCTACATTCATCACAGATGCAAATGCGTCATATTCATCACACTTCTACATTCATCACAGATGCAAATTCGTCATATTCATCACACCTCTACATTCATCACAGATGCAAATTCGTCATATTCATCACATTTGTACATTCATCACAGATGCAAATTCGTCATATTCATCACACTTGTACATTCATCACAGATGCAAATTCGTCATATTCATCACACTTGTACATTCATCACAGATGCAAATTCGTCATATTCATCACACTTGTACATTCATCACAGATGCAAATTCGTCATATACATCACACTTCTACATTCATCACAGATGCAAATTCGTCATATTCATCACACTTGTACATTCATCACAGATGCAAATCCGTCATATTCATCACACTTGTACATTCATCACAGATGCAAATTCGTCATATTCATCACACTTCTACATTCATCACAGATGCAAATCCGTCATATTCAACACACTTCTACATTCATCACAGATGCAAATTCGTCATATTCATCACACTTCTACATTCATCACAGATACAAATTCGTCAAATTCATCACACTTGCACATTCGTTACAGATGATACCAATCCGTCATATTCATCACACTTGTACATTCATCACAGATGCAAATTCGTCATAATCATCACACTTCTACATTCATCACAGATGCAAATTCGTCATATTCATCACACTTGTACATTCATCACAGATGCAAATTCGTCATATTCATCACACTTCTACATTCATCACAGATGCAAATTCGTCATATTCATCACACTTGTACATTCATCACAGATGCAAATTCGTCATATTCATCACACTTGTACATTCATCACAGATGCAAATTCGTCATATTCATCACACTTCTACATTCATCACAGATGCAAATTCGTCATATTCATCACACTTGTACATTCATCACAGATGCAAATTCGTCATATTCATCACACTTGCACATTCGTTACAGATGATACCAATCCGTCATATTCATCACACTTGTACATTCATCACAGATGCAAATTCGTCATATTCATCACACTTCTACATTCATCACAGATGCAAATTCGTCATATTCATCACACTTCTACATTCACCACAGATGCAAATTCGTCATATTCATCACACTTGCACATTCGTTACAGATGATACCAATCCGTCATATTCATCACACTTGTAGATTCATCACAGATGCAAATTCGTCATATTCATCACACTTGTACATTCATCACAGATGCAAATTCGTCATATTCATCACACTTGTACATTCATCACAGATGCAAATTCGTCATATTCATCACACTTGTACATTCATCACAGATGCAAATCCGCCATAATAATTACACTTGCACATTCATCACGGTTGCAAATTCGTCATATTCATCACACATGGTATTCATCACATCGTCACACATGCACGTTCATCACACATAAATGTTCCTTACATTCATCACACATGTACATGTATCACACATGCAAATCAGATTCTGTGTATATACCGCATTAGCAGCAATACCAATATTAAAACTTAAAATAGCCAATACAACGAACGGAAAAGATGGCTTAATAACAGATTACATAACATTCAAATAATGATGTTTTAATTATGTATACTAGATCCATCCATCCATCCATCCATCCATCCATCCACCCACCCACCCACCCACCCATACATCCATCCATCCATCCATCCATCCATCCATCCATCCATCCACCTATTTATCTATCTATCTATCTATCTATCTATCTATCTATCTATCTATCTATCTATCTCTCTCTCTCTCTCTCTCTATCTATCTATCTATCTATCTGTCTGTCTGTCTGTCTGTCTGTCTGTCGGTCTATCTATCTATCTATCTATCTATATGTCTGCATGTCTGTCCGTCTGTATGTCTATCCCTCTGTCATTCTGACTATCTGTATGTTTGTATCTGTCTGTCTGTCTGTCTATGTCTCTCTGTCTCTCTCTGTCTGTCTGTCTCTCTCTCTCTCTCTCTCTCTCTATATATATATATATATATATATATATATATATATATGTTGATCGATCTATATATATCGCTCCATCTATATATATGTACATAAGTGTTTTATATAGTGATATTATATTAATCATTTAAATGATGACGATTGCAAATATTTTGGTGAAGTATGTCGATTTATAAATCCATTCACCCATCCATTCATTCGTCAAAATTTCTAATATGTATCTCTTTATTTAATATCACATAATCTTTCCGAGAGCAATTGTCAAATCGTCAACGATCGACGGAATATGGAGGGGTATTTTTGTAGTAAAGAAATTAAAAATATATTAAATGCTAAAAAAATTTGGGAATGATTTTAATATTTTTTTTATGTTAAAATGTTCTTTTTCTTCCCTTTTCCTCATATGTACAGATAATTTCTATTTACCGTATGGATATCACATAATTCCAAGCAGAGACAGGTAAGTTATTCGTTTTTCCACTCCATATTAGGGATAAATATGTTTCCTTTCAATGCTCGTGTTTGAGAAAGCGTTTATAAATGACCCATTGTATCTCTAATTATGTTAGCACCTTATTTGGATCAAATCCCAATATATGATAATGGGGAAGGCCTTATGCTGATTCTACCCCAACCATCCCGGAAGAATGAAATGTTCCTCTTCCTAATATAAAGTGATACATCATTATAACACTATCACAGATATTTGTCTATCGGTAATAATGAATTATCAATTCCTTTTTTTCTACAACAATTAAAAGTACCGTGTAGAAAGGTAAAGCGTGTCAGGCGGTGGTCATATCCACTCGGACTGTAAGGCACTCGTGACCCATAATTAGTAAGTGATCAATGAAGTCCAACACCATATCCAGTGGGGATCATTAAAGTAGATCTATTTTCATTACCCTCCAAGCGGCATATAAAAGATTTTTTTTTAAAAAAAAACCCAGCACTATGTTTTGATTCATGTTGTAATTTTTAAATTATGTATTTCATCTTCTAGAGCAGTATCATCTTTGATAAGAGATATCTACATGAATTTCAGAACACCTCTCTCTCTCTCTCTCTCTCTCTCTCTCTCTCTCTCTCTCTCATATGCTAATTGTAGTATTCATTGGATGAGATATTCTAATTGCTTCGAATTGCCTCTCACGATTTTAACTGAGGAATAATGTCATTTACGTTATATGAACCGCCGTTATTTATTTGATAGCGTACACGCATATATCCACACAGCCATTTCATGTCGTCTTGGATAACTTGACTAACACTGACACAAGCGAAAGACCCCAACGATCCTATATTCGTGAATTTTCGACTGTATCTAACGATGATACGAGAGAGAGAGAGAGAGAGAGAGAGAGAGACAGAGAGAGAGACAGAGAGAGAGGAGGGACGGATCTATCTATCTATCTGTCCGTCCGTCCGTCTGTCTGTATATCTGTCTGTATGTCCGTCTGTATGTCTGTCCCTCTGTCATTCTGACTGTCTGTCTGCTTGCCTCTCTGAGTGTCTTCTTCTCTCTCTCTCTCTCTCTCTCTCTCTCTCTCTCTCTCTCTCTCTATATATATATATATATATATATATATATATATAAGTGTTTTTTATAGTGATATTATATAAATCATTAAAATGATGACGATTGCAAATATTTTGGTGAAGTATGACGATTTATAAATCCATTCATCCATCTATTCATTCGTCAAAATTTCTAATATGTATCTCTTTTTTTAATATCACATAATCTTTATGAGAGCAATTGTCAAATCGTCAACGTTCAACGGTATATAAAGGGGTATTTTTGTAGTAAAGAAATTAAAAATGTAAATTAAATGCTAAAAATTTTCGGATTGATTTTTATATTTTATTTATGTTAAAATGTTCTTTTTCTTCCCTTTTCCTCATGTGTACAGAGAATTTATATTTACCGCTTGGATATGACACTATTCCAAGCAGAGACAGTTAAGTTATTCGTTCTTCCACTCCATATTAGGGATAAATATGTTCCTTTCAATGCTAGTGTTTGAGAAAGCGTTTATAAATGACATATTGTATCTCTAATTATGTTAGCACCTTTTTTGGATCAAATACAATACATTGTAATGGGGAAGCTGCCATGGCGATTCTACCCCGACCATCCCGGAAGAATGAAATGTTCCTCTTCCTAATATAAAGTGATATATCATTATAACACTATCACAAATATTTGTCTATCAGTAATAATGAGTTATCAATTCCTTCTTTACTACAACAATTAAAAGTACCGTATAGAAAGGTAAAGCGTGTCAGGCGGTGGATATATCCACTCGGACTGTAAGGCACTCGCTCGTGACCCTTAATTAGTAAGTGATCAAAGAAGTCCAAAACCATATCCAGTGGGGATCATTAAAGTAAATCTATTTTCATTCCCCTCCAAGCAGCATATAAAAGTTTTAAAAAATACAGCAGCATGTTTGATTCATGGTGTAATGTTTAAATTATGTATATCATCTTCTAGAGCAGTATCATCTTGATAGTAAAGATCTACATGAATTTCAGCACACACACACCTCTCTCTCTCTCTCTCTCTCTCTCTCTCTCTCTCTCTCTCTCTCTCTCTCTCTCTCTCTCATATGTAAATTGTAGAATTCATTGGGAGAGAAATTCTAAATGCCTCTAACGATTTTATCAGAGAAATAATGTCATCGACGTTATATGAACCGCCGTTATTTATTTTATAGCGTACACGCATATATCCACACAGCCATTTCAAACCCGCATTAGATATATAAATCTCCACCATTCTCATATCGGAATTGTGTGCATATTCGAGGCCTGTATCATTTCATGTCTTCTTGGACAACTTGACTAACACTGACACAAGCGAAAGACCCCAACGCTCTTATATTCGTGAATTTTCGACTGTATCTAACGATGATACGAGAGAGAGAGAGAGAGAGAGAGAGAGAGAGAGAGAGAGAGAGAGAGAGAGAGAGAGAGGGACGGATGGAGTGAGTGAGGAGCGGTTCCAACCATGTGGACTTTGTTATATTTAATAATCAATATTCGATTTTAGATCATTATGGTAGGTTTAGAATACAACAAAGGTTTCAAACACAGTACAGTAGGTTCCTCGTAAGCTACAACTTTAAGATATCTACCGAGTGTCACTGGCTATTGCAACCATGTATCATTCCTATCATGAACACATTAGATAGACCCCCAAGGAAAGCGTAAATAAACCGTTTTGACGAAACATATTACTGGATGTTACTTGGAACAAGTTCAGTGTTAATGTTTCCATCCAGCTCATTATGCTTTTCTCTGTCACTCCCGATTTGTGCTTTTTTGTCAATTACACAAGATAAGAGAAGAAGAGAAAAAAGAAAGGGTTACGCATGATAGGGTAATAGACCATTTTAATAGCATTTAGTAAACATAGACTGTAATACTTTGCGTCGTTTATTTTTAATTGACATTTATGATTAATGAATGAGGAATAATTCATGGTTGACGTATAGGCCTGCGCTTGTAAATATTGTAAAGGGAATGGGTAATGTTGGTCAAAGTCCCCAATAATAAATATAAGTATGATTTAATTGATGTTGAAGTACCCAGTAAGTACTGTAATGAGATTTTTACTAGTAGCGTTTAATGAATATATTCAAGAAATCCGGTACCGAAAATGAAAGGTTTCGAGTCCTTAATCGACGTTTTAATCCGAATAATTTAGATATATCTCCTCTCATAACAGAGCAGTACCCCAAGTACTTTCGCGCACCGATTAAGTTTTGTCCGTCCTTGCCATCGAAAATCTCAGAAATTTCTGCTCAGTTACATTTCATAGTGCCCAAAAGCTAAAGCTTTAGACCTGGTCAGACATGCATTTTATTTCAGCAAACTTTGAACTTACGTGTTTGACGTTCAAGTTCATGAAATTGAAACTTTGTTAGAAACCAGAAAGAAGAAGAAAAAAAAAAACAGAAGTGCAGCTGATGTTTTTTAAATACAAATTACAAAGTGTTTCTAACTGTGAGCGAACATTCTGCGTTAAAATGATACAAAGCATGAGATTTTAAACGGAAATCAAAGTTGGTGCAAATTAAAAGAAAAGAGTTATATCAATGGATATATTTTATTAAATTTTCCATGCTATGCATAGTTTAATAAAATGTTTATTCCAGATATTGATACCCAACTGTTTGCGAGGAAAACAATAAACGGAAAACATTAAATGTAATATTACAATAAAATATAAAATATATACAATAGAGTCATGAGGGACAAAAATAATTCGACAAACAATTTGATTAATATAATAATCTAATTTCAATCAATGCCTAACAAATTCAGATGCTAACGAGAACGTTCGTTTAAATGTACTGCATCTCTAATCCATGTGAGTGCCTGTTAGCAATATGAAAAGGCATGCCACTTTGACGTGACAGAATTCATATTTCTCAAGTGCATTTACTTGAGTGATTAAAATAATATACATATACATATCTCTTTCAACTATGTTGATCAAAACAGTTTGTAGCTTTCGATGGTTATACGCTCAGTTCCAAGTAACTAAAGTTATTTGAGAATTTGGGTTTCACTTCCAAAACAGCTCGGACCAGTGTGTTCCGCAGATTCGGGTGAGTATCCAAATCTCGTGACGTAATCACGCGTGAATGTCGCACAAGGTGTCTTCTTACAGTCACATGATATTCCAACACTTTCACATGACAGTGAGCTAATATCATCATCACTTAAACTGTAATTTACCAGTCTCATCGCTAAATTTGATTTCATTAAAACATCAAATTCTTCATCTTGCTCGAATTTTAATACAAGATGGTCACGATCATTTGCTAACTTTCTGGAGATCACATTGAAAGAAGAAACAGAATCTTCGAAGACATTCCTGTTGTCATCAATATTACTTAGGACGGCGTCATCGTGCTTTTTATCTATACGTGTCTTGTCTAAAGTATCATCCGAATCCGATCCGTAGCTTTGCTCACAGAAATACTTGCATTTATCTTTTTGACTGGAGAAAGCTGATCTCCCATTCCAAATGAGCATGGATAAATCACCATCAGGTCTTCTATTTAAGCTTGAATCACATATTGGCATTTCCTTTGGTGTAAGATTTGTAAGTCGTTCTAGAGGTAACCGACTGCTTCCAAACTGTCGCACCATTGTAGTCGGTTTTATAGATTTGTTCAAGTAGGTCATGGTTTTCTTAGCAAGAGGGGTACTGTGTAAAGGTGTATTGTTCCGTTTCATGCGATTTGGACCTGCAATAGTACGTCTCCGATTAGAGGGCAAAGCCATTGTTCCAAACCTTTTTTCACCTTCGCCTCTTTGATACAGCTCATCATCCAACATCAGAACATCATTTGTTACATCTTCAAAAGCACTGTTCAGTTCAGAGAGGCTGGTGTCGTTCACCAGTGGAATTCTAGATGTATAGTCAACAAGTGGACTTTCCCAGGTATGCGGCATGAATCTCAGGTGACCATTCATAACAGAATGGTCTATGGATGATACGGGATGCAAAAGAGACGACAGATTCTCAATCTCCTTTGTCGCCATCACGTCACGTAATCCTTGCATATTTTCCTTATTCACGACCTTTAGAAATTGATCCAGTCTGGTATCTACTTTTGGGTGAATAGTCTTCTTTCCGATAGATCGTTTAAAGAATTTGGCGGTGCCATTAAATTTTTGACACACCTCACTTAGGCGTCTTTTCTGCACCTGTAGTAGTTGAGACAGTCGCTTGACGCCCCGTATTGGTTCACTGGATTTCCTTGATGGTGTATATTTTGATGTATCCAAAGGAGTGGATGGAACCTTTTTAACTTTTTGTTCTTTGGTCAACGATTTCTCGCGAAGACGTCTGCATTTGGCAATGGCAATTTTAGGCACGAATAGACGAGTTTTCTTGCGCATGATGAAATGGATTCTCTTGCTTTCGGACATCAAATCTTTGGCTACATTCAGAATGTTTGCGTTGTTTGAAAGTTGCTTTTCGGTTTTGTTGTTTGACACAGTGAGGAAATAATAATCTTTATCATTCTCCCTCAGTCTATTGATATTCACCAAATATTGTATTACGTCATCACAAGTTGTGGTCTTTGTCACCTTCAGGTAACGATTCCTTCCCTCTACCGATACAGATATCGCATGCATCTGGAATATACAACGAAATAATTTGACACAAACGTTTTACAGACATTTAGTCTGCTAATGAATTTATACTTATAAAATAAAAAAGGCATTTTGTTGAATGTAATGAATAGTTTCTGGCCGATTTTACTTTTCTAAGAAGTTTAAATTTCATGATAAGAAAGCAAAAGTGTTCCAATATACCATTGAATATTTTTGTAAAGGATTTGATGTTAGCATGCACATTGAGGAGTTTCGCGAATGTAATTATCATTAATATTGATATATACATTTCACTCCATGCATGCAAAATAAATAAATAGATAGATAAATAAATAAATAATAAATAAAACAATTATAAAGAAACTCAGAAAAGTAAACACTAAGGGTGAATTTTAGCTTCGTAAGAACAGTTTGCTACGAAATATGCCATTAATGCGATAATAACAAATAGTGATGTCTAGGACATGGTATACGATAATAACATATATTAGTAAAATAATAATTTGTTCTCGAGATTTTATCGCAAATATATAGATTCGTTGAATCAATGAAGATAGCACGGATCTAAAGTTTACCTTAGGAAACAAAGTCGAGGCTCGCAATATTTTTTTTATATAAAATCCTACTCGAAGAAATGCAATATTGGACATAACCTTTGTCGCTGATCTACCAATCTGGAACAAATTTCTTTCTTATGAATGTTGATAAGATTGTAATAGAAGCGATCGAATACAGATGGGACGATGACTGGAGAGAGAGAGAGAGAGAGAGAGAGAGAGAGAGAGAGAGAGAGAGAGAGATGGTTACCTTTCCGTAGTAATTCATCCTGAAGTCCACAAAGAAGAACTCTGTTACTATAAGATGCACCAAAATTACAACACCAATATTACAACACCAATATTACAACACGAAGAACAACACTGTGTTCAACAAATCGTTTTTTGCTTCTGACTTTTGTCTGATGAAAGATTAAGGTGGAATGAAAGTCCTAAAAAGTACTGATTTATATACACCCGTTGATTATCGTTTACGACGTATTTGATAACCAATTAATTACTGCCCACGAGTATCCCATTCGCCCTGGGAAGTCAGTAATAGTTTTGTAATTGTCACCGCTCCACACATATTACAATAAATCATGGTTTTGGATCTTAGTGTATAACGAAGGAATTCAAAACATATTATTACCAATTAATGGATTAACAATTATCACATTATTAAAATAATAAACATTAATAGGTTTGTAATAATTACCGCTCCACATATAGTACATTAATTCATTGTTTTTGGTCTCAGTGTAAAAAGAAGGAATTCAAAACATATTATTACCAATTAATGGATTAACAATTATCACATTGTTATAATGGTATATCACTTTCAACTAAGAATAGTAAACCTTTACACTTCCGGACTGGATGGGTTAAAATAATTTTGTCGCATTAGACATTACCATGTCTTGAAAACTGGAACCAATAGGATGATGAGAGGATAAGCAGCCTATTGAAAGCAAAATATAAACACGTTTCATAAAATGTAACATTGAAAGTAAATGCATTCATCCATCTTGTATAAGATTATTACCATGAAATGTGTGTTCATTACTGAACACTTTTCTGTTTTGCTTTAATGTGTGTGATATACATATAGAAATGCAAAATACTAATTTATGTTATAAGGAAAAAAAATTTCTGACAAAAAGAAAATGAAACATTTCCTTAATATATATCCCCTATTTAAAAATCTTGTTTTGCTGTTGTTTTCTATGGTTTAACGCCATTTTCAGCATAGCATAGGTTATATAAGGTGGCCAGTATTAATGGTGCGGGAAGAACCCGCAAAAATCCCCAGTAAGAACCAACGACCCACGAGGAGCTACTTGCAAGATTTCTCACATACCCACATTGCCCGAATCTATGACTCGAACCGACGCAGAAAGAGGTGAGATGACACCGATCCGTAACGGACAGCGCTTAGGCCACACGGCTACTCGGGGCCCCTAAACAATTCTTGTCATAAATGAACGTACAGTATTTCTTTTTAAATTTTAAGATTGTTTCTTTACATACATAAATAGATACAGACAGACAGACAGACATACATACATACATACATACATACATACATACATACATACATACATACATACATACATACATACATACATACATACATACATACAGGGGGCCCACGAGTGGCGGAGTGGAGTGGTCTCAATCGTTGTCCGTTATGGACCACTTCCATCTCACATCTGTCGGCTTGTGTTCGAGTCTAAGATTCGGCAAATGTAGTTATGTGAGAAAGCTTGCCAGTAGCTTCTCGTGGGTCGGTGGTTTTTTCCGGGGTTTGTCCGGATTCTTCCGACACCATTAATACTGGCCACCATGTATAGCCTAAATTGAGCTGAAAAATGGCGTTAACCCATAAAAAACAAAAAATAATTAACGACAAAAATTCGTCACATTCATCACAGATACAAATCCGCTCTATTCAGCACACTTGCACATTCGTTACAGATGATACCAATCCGTCATATTCATCACACTTCTACATTCATCACAGATGCAAATTCGTCATATTCATCACACTTGTACATTCATCACAGATGCAAATTCGTCATATTCATCACACTTGTACATTCATCACAGATGCAAATTCGTCATATTCATCACACTTCTACATTCATCACAGATGGAAATTCGTCATATTCATCACACTTGTGCATTCATCACAGATGCAAATCCGTCATATTCATCACACTTGTACATTCATCACAGATGCAAATTCGTCATATTCATCACACTTGTACATTCATCACAGATGCAAATTCGTCATATTCATCACACTTGTACATTCATCACAGATGCAAATTCGTCATATTCATCACACTTCTACATTCATCACAGATGCAAATGCGTCATATTCATCACACTTCTACATTCATCACAGATGCAAATTCGTCATATTCATCACACCTCTACATTCATCACAGATGCAAATTCGTCATATTCATCACACTTGTACATTCATCACAGATGCAAATTCGTCATATTCATCACACTTGTACATTCATCACAGATGCAAATTCGTCATATTCATCACACTTGTACATTCATCACAGATGCAAATTCGTCATATTCATCACACTTGTACATTCATCACAGATGCAAATTCGTCATATACATCACACTTCTACATTCATCACAGATGCAAATTCGTCATATTCATCACACTTGTACATTCATCACAGATGCAAATCCGTCATATTCATCACACTTGTACATTCATCACAGATGCAAATTCGTCATGTTCATCACACTTCTACATTCATCACAGATGCAAATCCGTCATATTCAACACACTTCTACATTCATCACAGATGCAAATTCGTCATATTCATCACACTTCTACATTCATCACAGATGCAAATTCGTCAAATTCATCACACTTGCACATTCGTTACAGATGATACCAATCCGTCATATTCATCACACTTGTACATTCATCACAGATGCAAATTCGTCATAATCATCACACTTCTACATTCATCACAGATGCAAATTCGTCATATTCATCACACTTGTACATTCATCACAGATGCAAATTCGTCATATTCATCACACTTCTACATTCATCACAGATGCAAATTCGTCATATTCATCACACTTGTACATCCATCACAGATGCAAATTCGTCATATTCATCACACTTGTACATTCATTACAGATGCAAATTCGTCATATTCATCACACTTGTACATTCATCACAGATGCAAATTCGTCATATTCATCACACTTGTACATTCATCACAGATGCAAATTCGTCATATTCATCACACTTGCACATTCGTTACAGATGATACCAATCCGTCATATTCATCACACTTGTACATTCATCACAGATGCAAATTCGTCATATTCATCACACTTCTACATTCATCACAGATGCAAATTCGTCATATTCATCACACTTCTACATTCACCACAGATGCAAATTCGTCATATTCATCACACTTGCACATTCGTTACAGATGATACCAATCCGTCATATTCATCACACTTGTACATTCATCACAGATGCAAATTCGTCATATTCATCACACTTGTACATTCATCACAGATGCAAATTCGTCATATTCATTACACTTGTACATTCATCACAGATGCAAATTCGTCATATTCATCACACTTGTACATTCATCACAGATGCAAATCCGCCATAATAATTACACTTGCACATTCATCACGGTTGCAAATTCGTCATATTCATCACACATGGTATTCATCACATCGTCACACATGCACGTTCATCACACATAAATGTTCCTTACATTCATCACACATGTACATGTATCACACATGCAAATCAGATTCTGTGTATATACCGCATTAGCAGCAATACCAATATTAAAACTTAAAATAGCCAATACAACGAACGGAAAAGATGGCTTAATAACAGATTACATAACATTCAAATAATGATGTTTTAATTATGTATACTAGATCCATCCATCCATCCATCCATCCATCCATCCACCCACCCACCCACCCATCCATCCATCCATCCATCCATCCATCCATCCATCCATCCACCTATCTATCTATCTATCTATCTATCTATCTATCTATCTATCTATCTATCTATCTATCTATCTATCTATCTCTCTCTCTCTCTCTATCTATCTATCTATCTATCTATCTATCTATCTATCTATCTATCTGTCTGTCTGTCTGTCTGTCGGTCGGTCTATCTATCTATCTATATGTCTGCATGTCTGTCCGTCTGTATGTCTATCCCTCTGTCATTCTGACTATCTGTATGTTTGTATCTGTCTGTCTGTCTATGTCTCTCTGTCTCTCTCTGTCTCTCTCTCTCTCTCTCTCTATATATATATATATATATATATATAAATATATATATATATATATATATATATATATGTTGATCGATCTATATATATCGCTCCATCTATATATATGTACATAAGTGTTTTATATAGTGATATTATATTAATCATTTATATGATGACGATTGCAAATATTTTGGTGAAGTATGTCGATTTATAAATCCATTCACCCATCCATTCATCCGTCAAAATTTCTAATATGTATCTCTTTATTTAATATCACATAATCTTTCCGAGAGCAATTGTCAAATCGTCAACGATCGACGGAATATAGAGGGGTATTTTTGTAGTAAAGAAATTAAAAATATATTAAATGCTAAAAAAATTTGGGAATGATTTTAATATTTTTTTTATGATAAAATGTTCTTTTTCTTCCCTTTTCCTCATATGTACAGATAATTTCTATTTACCGTATGGATATCACATAATTCCAAGCAGAGACAGGTAAGTTATTCGTTTTTCCACTCCATATTAGGGATAAATATGTTTCCTTTCAATGCTCGTGTTTGAGAAAGCGTTTATAAATGACCCATTGTATCTCTAATTATGTTAGCACCTTATTTGGATCAAATCCCAATATATGATAATGGGGAAGGCGTTATGCTGATTCTACCCCAACCATCCCGGAAGAATGAAATGTTCCTCTTCCTAATATAAAGTGATACATCATTATAACACTATCACAGATATTTGTCTATCGGTAATAATGAATTATCAATTCCTTTTTTTCTACAACAATTAAAAGTACCGTGTAGAAAGGTAAAGCGTGTCAGGCGGTGGTCATATCCACTCGGACTGTAAGGCACTCGTGACCCATAATTAGTAAGTGATCAATGAAGTCCAACACCATATCCAGTGGGGATCATTAAAGTAGATCTATTTTCATTACCCTCCAAGCGGCATATAAAAGATTTTTAAAAAAAAAAAAACCAGCACTATGTTTTGATTCATGTTGTAATTTTTAAATTATGTATTTCATCTTCTAGAGCAGTATCATCTTTGATAAGAGATATCTACATGAATTTCAGAACACCTCTCTCTCTCTCTCTCTCTCTCTCTCTCTCTCTCTCTCTCTCTCTCTCTCTCTCTCTCATATGCTAATTGTAGTATTCATTGGATGAGATATTCTAATTGCTTCGAATTGCCTCTCACGATTTTAACTGAGGAATAATGTCATTTACGTTATATGAACCGCCGTTATTTATTTGATAGCGTACACGCATATATCCACACAGCCATTTCATGTCGTCTTGGATAACTTGACTAACACTGACACAAGCGAAAGACCCCAACGATCCTATATTCGTGAATTTTCGACTGTATCTAACGATGATACGAGAGAGAGAGAGAGAGAGAGAGAGAGAGAGAGAGAGAGAGAGAGAGACAGAGAGAGAGAGACAGAGAGAGAGGAGGGACGGATCTATCTATCTATCTGTCCGTCCGTCCGTCTGTCTGTATATCTGTCTGTATGTCCGTCTGTATGTCTGTCCCTCTGTCATTCTGACTGTCTGTCTGCTTGTCTCTCTGAGTGTCTGCTTCTCTCTCTCTCTCTCTCTCTCTCTCTCTCTCTCTCTCTCTATATATATATATATATATATATATATATATATGTATATATATATATATATACATAAGTGTTTTTTATAGTGATATTATATAAATCATTAAAATGATGACGATTGCAAATATTTTGGTGAAGTATGACGATTTATAAATCCATTCATCCATCTATTCATTCGTCAAAATTTCTAATATGTATCTCTTTTTTTAATATCACATAATCTTTATGAGAGCAATTGTCAAATCGTCAACGTTCAACGGTATATAAAGGGGTATTTTTGTAGTAAAGAAATTAAAAATGTAAATTAAATGCTAAAAATTTTCGGATTGATTTTTATATTTTATTTATGTTAAAATGTTCTTTTTCTTCCCTTTTCCTCATGTGTACAGAGAATTTATATTTACCGCTTGGATATGACACTATTCCAAGCAGAGACAGTTAAGTTATTCGTTCTTCCACTCCATATTAGGGATAAATATGTTCCTTTCAATGCTAGTGTTTGAGAAAGCGTTTATAAATGACATATTGTATCTCTAATTATGTTAGCACCTTTTTTGGATCAAATACAATACATTGTAATGGGGAAGCTGCCATGGCGATTCTACCCCGACCATCCCGGAAGAATGAAATGTTCCTCTTCCTAATATAAAGTGATATATCATTATAACACTATCACAAATATTTGTCTATCAGTAATAATGAGTTATCAATTCCTTCTTTTCTACAACAATTAAAAGTACCGTATAGAAAGGTAAAGCGTGTCAGGCGGTGGATATATCCACTCGGACTGTAAGGCACTCGCTCGTGACCCTTAATTAGTAAGTGATCAAAGAAGTCCAAAACCATATCCAGTGGGGATCATTAAAGTAAATCTATTTTCATTCCCCTCCAAGCAGCATATAAAAGTTTTAAAAAATACAGCAGCATGTTTGATTCATGGTGTAATGTTTAAATTATGTATATCATCTTCTAGAGCAGTATCATCTTGATAGTAAAGATCTACATGAATTTCAGCAAACACACCTCTCTCTCTCTCTCTCTCTCTCTCTCTCTCTCTCTCTCTCTCTCTCATATGTAAATTGTAGAATTCATTGGGAGAGAAATTCTAAATGCCTCTAACGATTTTATCAGAGAAATAATGTCATCGACGTTATATGAACCGCCGTTATTTATTTTATAGCGTACACGCATATATCCACACAGCCATTTCAAACCCGCATTAGATATATAAATCTCCACCATTCTCATATCGGAATTGTGTGCATATTCGAGGCCTGTATCATTTCATGTCTTCTTGGACAACTTGACTAACACTGACACAAGCGAAAGACCCCAACGCTCTTATATTCGTGAATTTTCGACTGTATCTAACGATGATACGAGAGAGAGAGAGAGAGAGAGAGAGAGAGAGAGAGAGAGAGAGAGAGAGAGAGAGAGAGGGACGGATGGAGTGAGTGAGGAGCGGTTCCAACCATGTGGACTTTGTTATATTTAATAATCAATATTCGATTTTAGATCATTATGGTAGGTTTAGAATACAACAAAGGTTTCAAACACAGTACAGTAGGTTCCTCGTAAGCTACAACTTTAAGATATCTACCGAGTGTCACTGGCTATTGCAACCATGTATCATTCCTATCATGAACACATTAGATAGACCCCAAAGGAAAGCGTAAATAAACCGTTTTGACGAAACATATTACTGGATGTTACTTGGAACAAGTTCAGTGTTAATGTTTCCATCCAGCTCATTATGCTTTTCTCTGTCACTCCCGATTTGTGCTTTTTTGTCAATTACACAAGATAAGAGAAGAAGAGAAAAAAGAAAGGGTTACGCATGATAGGGTAATAGACCATTTTAATAGCATTTAGTAAACATAGACTGTAATACTTTGCGTCGTTTATTTTTAATTGACATTTATGATTAATGAATGAGGAATAATTCATGGTTGACGTATAGGCCTGCGCTTGTAAATATTGTAAAGGGAATGGGTAATGTTGGTCAAAGTCCCCAATAATAAATATAAGTATGATTTAATTGATGTTGAAGTACCCAGTAAGTACTGTAATGAGATTTTTACTAGTAGCGTTTAATGAATATATTCAAGAAATCCGGTACCGAAAATGAAAGGTTTCGAGTCCTTAATCGACGTTTTAATCCGAATAATTTAGATATATCTCCTCTCATAACAGAGCAGTACCCCAAGTACTTTCGCGCACCGATTAAGTTTTGTCCGTCCTTGCCATCGAAAATCTCAGAAATTTCTGCTCAGTTACATTTCATAGTGCCCAAAAGCTAAAGCTTTAGACCTGGTCAGACATGCATTTTATTTCAGCAAACTTTGAACTTACGTGTTTGACGTTCAAGTTCATGAAATTGAAACTTTGTTAGAAACCAGAAAGAAGAAGAAAAAAAAAAAACAGAAGTGCAGCTGATGTTTTTTAAATACAAATTACAGAGTGTTTCTAACTGTGAGCGAACATTCTGCGTTAAAATGATACAAAGCATGAGATTTTAAACGGAAATCAAAGTTGGTGCAAATTAAAAGAAAAGAGTTATAACAATGGATATATTTTATTAAATTTTCCATGCTATGCATAGTTTAATAAAATGTTTATTCCAGATATTGATACCCAACTGTTTGCGAGGAAAACAATAAACGGAAAACATTAAATGTAATATTACAATAAAATATAAAATATATACAATAGAGTCATGAGGGACAAAAATAATTCGACAAACAATTTGATTAATATAATAATCTAATTTCAATCAATGCCTAACAAATTCAGATGCTAACGAGAACGTTCGTTTAAATGTACTGCATCTCTAATCCATGTGAGTGCCTGTTAGCAATATGAAAAGGCATGCCACTTTGACGTGACTGAATTCATATTTCTCAAGTGCATTTACTTGAGTGATTAAAATAATATACATATACATATCTCTTTCAACTATGTTGATCAAAACAGTTTGTAGCTTTCGATGGTTATACGCTCAGTTCCAAGTAACTAA
This sequence comes from Unio pictorum, assembly GCA_030141615.1. Lineage (NCBI taxonomy): Eukaryota > Metazoa > Mollusca > Bivalvia > Unionida > Unionidae > Unio > Unio pictorum. The sequence goes on along the minus strand of JARLTB010000107.1, from coordinate 1,702,015 downwards.
AGTTATTTGAGAATTTGGGTTTCACTTCCAAAACAGCTCGGACCAGTGTGTTCCGCAGATTCGGGTGAGTATCCAAATCTCGTGACGTAATCACGCGTGAATGTCGCACAAGGTGTCTTCTTACAGTCACATGATATTCCAACACTTTCACATGACAGTGAGCTAATATCATCATCACTTAAACTGTAATTTACCAGTCTCATCGCTAAATTTGATTTCATTAAAACATCAAATTCTTCATCTTGCTCGAATTTTAATACAAGATGGTCACGATCATTTGCTAACTTTCTGGAGATCACATTGAAAGAAGAAACAGAATCCTCGAAGACATTCCTGTTGTCATCAATATTACTTAGGACGGCGTCATCGTGCTTTTTATCTATACGTGTCTTGTCTAAAGTATCATCCGAATCCGATCCGTAGCTTTGCTCACAGAAATACTTGCATTTATCTTTTTGACTGGAGAAAGCTGATCTCCCATTCCAAATGAACATGGATAAATCACCATCAGGTCTTCTATTTAAGCTTGAATCACATATTGGCATTTCCTTTGGTGTAAGATTTGTAAGTCGTTCTAGAGGTAACCGACTGCTTCCAAACTGTCGCACCATTGTAGTCGGTTTTATAGATTTGTTCAAGTAGGTCATAGTTTTCTTAGCAAGAGGGGTACTGTGTAAAGGTGTATTGTTCCGTTTCATGCGATTTGGACCTGCAATAGTACGTCTCCGATTAGAGGGCAAAGCCATTGTTCCAAACCTTTTTTCACCTTCGCCTCTTTGATACAGCTCATCATCCAACATCAGAACATCATTTGTTACATCTTCAAAAGCACTGTTCAGTTCAGAGAGGCTGGTGTCGTTCACCAGTGGAATTCTAGATGTATAGTCAACAAGTGGACTTTCCCAGGTATGCGGCATGAATCTCAGGTGACCATTCATAACAGAATGGTCTATGGATGATACGGGATGCAAAAGAGACGACAGATTCTCAATCTCCTTTGTCGCCATCACGTCACGTAATCCTTGCATATTTTCCTTATTCACGACCTTTAGAAATTGATCCAGTCTGGTATCTACTTTTGGGTGAATAGTCTTCTTTCCGATAGATCGTTTAAAGAATTTGGCGGTGCCATTAAATTTTTGACACACCTCACTTAGGCGTCTTTTCTGCACCTGTAGTAGTTGAGACAGTCGCTTGACGCCCCGTATTGGTTCACTGGATTTCCTTGATGGTGTATATTTTGATGTATCCAAAGGAGTGGATGGAACCTTTTTAACTTTTTGTTCTTTGGTCAACGATTTCTCGCGAAGACGTCTGCATTTGGCAATGGCAATTTTAGGCACGAATAGACGAGTTTTCTTGCGCATGATGAAATGGATTCTCTTGCTTTCGGACATCAAATCTTTGGCTACATTCAGAATGTTTGCGTTGTTTGAAAGTTGCTTTTCGGTTTTGTTGTTTGACACAGTGAGGAAATAATAATCTTTATCATTCTCCCTCAGTCTATTGATATTCACCAAATATTGTATTACGTCATCACAAGTTGTGGTCTTTGTCACCTTCAGGTAACGATTCCTTCCCTCTACCGATACAGATATCGCATGCATCTGGAATATACAACGAAAGAATTTGACACAAACGTTTTACAGACATTTAGTCTGCTAATGAATTTATACTTATTAAATAAAAAAGGCATTTTGTTGAATGTAATGAATAGTTTCTGGCCGATTTTACTTTTCTAAGAAGTTTAAATTTCATGATAAGAAAGCAAAAGTGTTCCAATATACCATTGAATATTTTTGTAAAGGATTTGATGTTAGCATGCACATTGAGGAGTTTCGCGAATGTAATTATCATTAATATTGATATATACATTTCACTCCATGCATGCAAAATAAATAAATAGATAGATAAATAAATAAATAATAAATAAAACAATTATAAAGAAACTCAGAAAAGTAAACACTAAGGGTGAATTTTAGCTTCGTAAGAACAGTTTGCTACGAAATATGCCA